>CM021733.1:93669069-93701899 GCA_011075105.1 Heteronetta atricapilla
AAAAAAAAAAAAAAAAAAAAAAAAAAAAAAAAAAAAAAAACAAGCAACAGTGTTGCATGACATAAAACAAATAAAACAAACAAACAATAAACAAACTAACTAACTAACCAGAAAAGTTTCTTCAGGGCTCCCACAGTACTGTGGCTTCAGGGCAATGAGAAGCTTAGTGTATAATTGTAAACATAAGAAAAGGAAAGGAAAAGCAAAAGTTCTTCAGATTGTCAGGTCCTTAAAAACCCTCTTAATTTAGAAATTACATTTTGATGGTGTGTGTATACAGAAGGAAGAGTATGAAAAATGGTAAGCTTAACTGAACTACGAGAAAAGCACTAGGTAGCAGGTGGTAACATTCTTATTTCTGCCTCTGTCTGAGTTTAATGTCAGAAGTCATGTATTACAGTTTATTAAGACAGTGGAAAACTGCAGATGCACTCCTGGGCTTGCAGAAAAACATTCTGTAATTTGGATCGGTTCACTGATATATAAAGAGGTTGGAGATGTTCTATAGTCTCTTTTAAGGCTTAGAAAAAAGGTACAAAATGAAGGCTTTCTTAAGCAGAGGAAAAAAAGAAACATGAAAAATCTGTTAGTTGTGTAAGGAATAGACAATATCTGAAGAGGAAAATACATATGATAAAGCAAGCAGGAAAACCATAGAAGCAGGAGATCAACCCTGGTTTCATGATTCACTGACTTGATAAACTGTCTTGAAAAGAGTGAAAACAGGATACTCATGGCTAGAAGATGTTTATATTCCCAAATAACTGCTACAACAGATGGGTAAAACCCTAATACTCCTTTGTAAAACAGCAATTCAACATCAGTCTGGTACAAGTGTTGAAAGTGTGTAGGGCTTTGTGTGTGTGTGTTGGAATTCTGGCAGTTCAGAGCTAAAATAAACTTAAAGAATGGAAATTCTCATCTCTTTGTAGGACAGAATTTGCTCTAGGTATTTCTTCACCTCATCCTTTGGCATGGCAGACTCCTATTAAGTGGAAGGAGTGGATTGCCTGCTGGGTGAAGTGGTGGAAGTCCAGTGGGGACTGACTCCATCTCTTTACCTGACTTTGTGTGACCTTAAATGAACCATTCAGGGCCAAATTTACTTCTTATACTTTTCTTAGTTCTTCCATTAAGATGTGTCTTTCCCCTTCATGAATGTAATTAGAATTAATTTTCTGCTTTTCAGGCTTTTCAGTGGTGAATTCATTCCATCCAAATGTTTTATTTTCTATTAGCTCTATTCATCTTAACTAAGCAGTTTACAATGTAAACTTAGCTGCTGCTATACTGGGCAAAATCAGGCTCTTTGCCTTGCAGAACTTCATCTACAGAAATGATGATAGAAATGTCAATCTGACTCAGGGATATACAGCAAGATTAATTCATTAGAGCCTTTAAAATGTAGCTTACAAATGAGAACATCTGTGGAATCTGGTTTTAGGTAGATGTAGTAACAGTCCCTTTGCCTCCTAGATGGAGCTAAAGCACTTGTCTGCAGTACCTTGGCTTGTGGGTTGGAGGAAAACAAGTAATATAACAAACACCATTGCCTTTGCTTGCATTTCATGATTAGTATTACATGCAATTTCATACATTGCTTGGAATGCATTCTAAAGAAAGGAAAAGAAAAATGAGTCTCCATTCTGCATGGGAATGTCTTTTGTGAGATAGAGCTTAAATCCGTGTAGAATTTACAGAGCCCTTTTTTATTTCTCTGCAGCCAGGCAGTGCTGCTCACTAGCTATACGCTTCAGCAGACACTGCCAGGTACCTGTTCAGATTCCTGGAAGATTAATGTTCAGTCTTCTTTCCCCTAGTCCTCATAAAGGATAGATAAACAACTTCTGGCCTCAGGATAGAGACTGAACATATTGTCTAGATGAGGATGAGATCTCAGGTATTTATAAAAGAAGGAATGCCACAGTCTAAAAAGTAATGGTTTAGAAAAGAAACCAACAAACCAAGAGGCCATCATATGTTGAGTGTAGACACAAAATCAAGGCAAACCTTGCAGCTTTATTTACTTTTGAATAAACATAGACTAACAAAACCTATTAAAAAAAAAAAATGCACACATGCAAAAAAAATAATAATAATATAAAAAAAATCAACAGTGCCATTCACATATATAATCTATTTTTGGTATGTTCTTAAAATATTGGGAAAATCACACTCCTCTTTCAGAGCTCTGGTGAAATCTGAATTAAGTCACAAGCATGTATATAGGTCTGCACCTGTCTGCACAACTTACTATCAATCAGTATTCTAATTAATTTAATTTTCACAACCTCCTTTGTGGTATTTAGTGCTGCCTGCATGCCCACAGTTTAGGTGAATAGACCAAATAAAAAAATGGAGGAGACCTATCAAAAAGCCACAGGGTGAACTTGGGAAAGGAAGATGCAAAAGCTAAATTTATACAGAACAGAACAGAAAGACAAAAGATTCACAACAAGTGTTACCAGAGTCTAAGAACATAAAAACCATATTAATAGCATTATAAAAATATGAAACATAATAATAACATAATAACATTATACTTAAAGAACATTTTTTTTCACAGTCTAAGAAAAAAAAAAAAAAAAAGAATCAAGAGGTTGCTGGTGGCCAGTGGACCAGCTGCACACCAATGTCAACTAGCACCTGAGATAAGATCATGGCTACCTGGAAGATAACATACTAGGTGAAACAGCTACACCAAGTGAGCAAAGCAAATTCACTGCAGAAGAGGAGGTCATATCCTTTCCTTTGGTTTACTGTGCTTCTGTCTACATTTTTGGACTCACAAAACAGATTTTAACAGCCAAGAAGGTGCTGATGGATCTTTATGTCTGGCATCTGGCCTCTCTGCATTGCTTGTGATTTTAATTTAATTAATTTATTAAAATGTCTAACAATGGGTTTTAATTATTTAATTTGCTCCTTACAATTGTTTTTAATGATTTAATTCATGTTTTTTTCCCATATGTTTTTGCATGTAATAACCAATGACACAGTTCCTACAATGACTTCCTTATTGGACAACCTCTTTTCCACAGTGGATCTGCATAAAGTCTATACAAATGATGTGCACTTTCCCCACATATTTGAATTAAGCAGTAATAAAACACTGCACTGAAATATATATATACATATATATGTTTTAATCCTTATCCTTTAATCCCTTAACTTTAAGGATCTTTATTTTGCCCTATCCTCCTTCCTCTCTCCTTTTTTTTTTTTTTTTTTTTTTTTTTTTTAAGCTGTAACAGAAGCCATGTGCCTGACAGGAGGTAAGACTTTTAAATTACTACTTGATAAAGAAAATCATGTATTTATGTTGCAATATTGATCATGTGTTATGGAAACTGAAGTGTTTGGAAGTCAAGTTTCATCTTTGAAAATGGATAAACATAATCACTTTTTTTTTGCTATGCTTCATGCCTATACCAAGTATTCACAAGAGAAAATCTTCCAATCAGGTTTGAAATTCTAAACTTCTGTACTGCCATGTATTTTTGTTCTGCATAATAATCTGAATTATAAATATGAAACCAGTGAATAACATTATTTTAATGTGTTTTGAACCCTAACTGTCAGTAGAATCTGGTCCATAGCTTTATATGGGTATTAAACTGAGATTTGTAGCTCAGAATAAAATTTTGTCTTGAATTTCCTTGTGAGAAGTTGGAGTGACTATGTGACATTATGTTTTGTAACGGTAAAGTTTTCTCTACAGGTGTACATATCCTGACCCTGCTCTTTTGGAGCAATGGGCTCCAGTATATTTTATAAATTAATGTATCTATTTTAAATCCAAACTAGGTCATTATCTGGAACTTGAGGCCACAAATAATTAATTTTCCATATGAGTCCTCCCTCAAATCCAAAGTTTCTAGCTGAGTATGCCACAAAACAAGAAAAAGTAAAATTCAGGGTCCCTCTCACTGTTTCAAAGTATTTCTTCTTCCAAGCATACCAAATATTGCAAATATACAATCCTGGTTAACGGCCAAATTCCATAAAATATCTCTAGCTTGTACACTGGGCAATTCTCTGAAAAGTTACTAATTGAACATGGAAATACCCCATGCCCTATAAAACATGTTAGTGATTTTTAATTGTTTATTGTGTGTTTTGGCATGAGGCAGAGTATAAGGCCTTTTTGAGCACTGTAGACTAAAATAAGCAGCATTAAATTAGTCCTTAGAAAATATCTACACAGATCTTACCATCTTTTGTCTGGCAAAATCACTACTGAAGTCTTGGACAGATTCTCAAATACAGCAACTGCAATTCAAACCATTTGATAGACCTGGTTACACACAGAGAAAAACACCTTTAAAGTTGTACCCTAATGTCTGCACCAGCTGCCCTTCAAAATATCTATGCTTATGTATGCCCAGATGTTTTCTTTGTTATTTTAATTTTAATTTAATTTAAATATATTTTGAGAAAAACATGCACCTGAAGAATGCATGAATCACATAAATACATTGCATTCATTGGAATTCCAACATTTTAAATAAACAAATTTGCCCCTGTGCCTTGGCAGTGCTGTCACGGAACCAGTTTGCTCTCTGAAGAGGGAGTGTCAAGGCAGGTGGAAGGCTTAGCTACAAAAACAAGCCCATGGTCTAATCTATAGCTAAGCAAAGCTGAAAAGGAATATTAATTAAACTGCAATTACTCTACGACAAGATTTGCATGTCAGTTGATGGTAGCAGGAAACAATCACAGAACTGATGTCTGGAATCACAGGACTATTCAGCCATTAGGCAAACTGCAGAGTTGGCCCATGGGTATAGAGATGACCAGCTCTGGGACACTGCATCATCTGTGAAGGCCATGTCAAGTCCTAATGGAGGGAAAAGTAAGAAGGTGTTCAAAGTCTTTTTCTGCATGACTATTACTTGAATTAAAGCTGTAGCAAATCATCATTTAAATGAAATACCAATTTTATCAAAAAAAAAAAAAAAAAAAAAAAATCCTGTGCTGTAGGCTAGCTGTTAGGCACCACTCGGTTTTTTAAGACCTGCAAAGAAGAAAGGTGGTGTGATTCATGGGGAAACAAATCAGGTATGAGAAGCAGAGCAAATAGCTAGCATGCAGGGACTGAGACTGCTGGGAATGCTGGTATTGCAGATAAAAATGCTGTACAATTGTAAGAGCAAGAACTCTCTTTGAAATGCAGATATGCCCATGGAAGATAAAGATCAGACAATGAAGTTTTAAAAAAGTAAAGAAAGGCTTTACTGTCTTCAGAAGGAGAACACTGCAACAGTTTTAGAAATGTTTAATGAGAGAGACTACAAAGAGATAAGTGTGTTGCTGCTTTGCCTTATCTTTTAAAACTGACACCAAGAAGCAGGAAAGAATGGATAGGCTACAGAGTCTGGCATTCTGCTGTCCACATTGAAAACCAAGGACAAAAACTTGACAATGGGACGTATGGTCATTTGTGAGGTAAATAGGCATCTCTAGGAGAGGCTGTTGAAAGAAAGAGAGCTACGCCTCCAAATATTAAAGGGAAATGGCAGGGAAAGGTCATAACAATGGTCAAAACTATGATGTTGATAAAATGCAGAAACAAAATCATAAGGTCAAAAGTGAAAACAAAAATCAGGATTAAGAGAAAAATATATGCTGTATACAATGGAGAAAAAAAAAATGCTTTAAGTCAATCTGAAATATTTCCTGAATTTTCCCCTTTTCCTTTTTTTTTTTTTTTTTTTTTTTTTTTTTCTTAATTAAAGGATTTCCTACCTGTGACAGAGTGGAGTTATGCTCCACAGAAGAAGCACTCAGGTCTATGGGTTTTGGAATGGGATATTTCCACCAGTTCAGAGAGAAGGCAAACAATCTTGTCACAAACTGCTAAACTGCTAAAGGAGAAAGGAAGAAATCTCAGACAAACTTTGCTGATGACAATGAAGTGAATGTAGTGCCTATTTTTAAGGCTGCACTGCTACAATATCCATAATAAGGAAAGTTATTATAAGCAGTAGAAATTCTGAGCATGACAAAATATTGGGGCACTATAGGACACTGTGCAAGACATATTAATATACTGGATTGCATTTTCATCGCTGAGGAGCAGTTCCAGTCAACCCAGCAAAGATGGGTTACTGCAAACAGTGAAGAATTCAAAATCCAGCATTGGCCAGAACCCAAGATATGTTTCTCACATGGAGTTGCTTTTTTCTATCAGCAAATTGGTGCACTGTGGGTGGACGAGGGAATCTTTAAGAGGATCCAGACAGTAATATTAACAGATTTAAGAGGTGTCAAGGTTTAACAGCTGCATATTTCACACCTAGAGACAACACTATACCTGAAAAGAGAACAACCTTACATTTTGACATGGACACCTAGTTGAAAGCACACAGGGAAATGTGCAAGGTGTGTGAAGGTGTGTGTCTTTGATCACCCACAGAATGAAACTTTTTAGGCTTGAGAAATCACAGCCTAGTTTTTAGAAAAGGTGGGGACAGGCTTCTACAGTTGTAAGGTTGAGAACAGCATGGTCACAATTGTCGGCTTGTGAAAGCTAAATCATGCCAGCAAGAACTGTGATAAGGTATTGCTGGCAGATTTTACAAGGTATGGCATACTAAGTTTACCATGGTCATAGTACATACCAGATTAATTCAAACTTGTTAGCACAAAACAAGATACAAAAATATATTATGATCCCCCAGGATCTTACAAAGCAATGGGAAAGTACAATTGGCATTAATTCCATCCCAGAAACTGATGGCAAATATTAAGAGATAGGAAAAGATGCTGACAGTGCTGAAACATTATAAAACATCATCCAATGAAATAGATAATAGTCCACTGAAGAGACTAATGTACTAAATAACCCTCCTTGTGATGTAAATAAAAGGAAATCTGCAGTAGTCCATCAGAGCAGGTATGGGTTTAATCAGATCTGAAAGTCCATGAGAGAGAACACCAGGTGAAGCTCCAATGCAAAAGTGAAGGCCTGAGGTTTCTGCACACAGTAGGTTGGAGACAAAATCCTAGCAAGCAAAAGACAGTGTGTAGGATGATAATAGATGTATAACCATAGATGGATGATAGCAACAAAAGCAAAATTGAAGAAAACTGCAGAATACTAGCAAACTATTCAGATCAGGGAAGGAAGAAAACACAAAATATGCAGCTCACAAGAGAGGCACAAATGAGCAAAACAGAAGGCCCAATCCTCCTGGGGCACAGTTAGTAATAGCTGCAGGAACAGTCTCGCTAACAGCATCAGCAACCCAAGCCATGCTCTAGAACAACATAATGAAAGGTGTATGAAACTTATCAGCTTCTCTCAGGTTCTTATGGTGTGACTAATTCTAGTAAACTTTGACCCCAGGAAGTAAGAAAATGATAGAGACTGCAATCAAATAAAGGAAGGGAAGGATGTAGAAATACTGGATCCTGGTGGGAGGTACACAGATTGCAGGAAGGAAGAAGTTGGAGGTGCCACTCTGACACCAATCTATGTAGACAGAGCTGATGGGAACCTACCTGCAGCTGCACCACCTTACTTAATTTAGTTTTACAAGCACTGACTCCTCTGACATTATTATTCTCTATGTAGTACACAAAACAGGAACCACCACCCACATACAGACAGAGAAAAAAGGAAATCCAAATAGGATATATAGATCTGAGACCTGACCCTCATATGTCAGGGGTGCACGCCCACTGGCTGCAGACTAAAGCTCATCTTCACTGTGATGGAAGACAATGGTTTCAGAGGTACAGCTATGAGATAAGCTGATGGCTACACAATAAATAAAGTGGAGATCCAGATTGAATATTAACATTATCATAAGTGCCTAAATGCAATGGAGTGCTAGACAAAAATATCCCATATTACCTTTAACTGGTTGCTATGTCAATTATGTATGTAGGCCAGTGGGGACACACCATTTATATCTCAAAACTACTATAGCCACTTTTGCTCACACTGCACCCAAGCTAATAAATATTGTTTCAGTATGGCTGGAGAATGTTACCTTCATACATCGATCTTTCTTCTAGTCCTGGAGCTGGCTCAGTCATTGCTAGCTTGAAAACTACAGTGTGCTGCACAAGCTGACTCTTAAATCATGTTCAGGACAAAATTTGTGTGTTCAAAATAGTTGCATTTTTTTCATTAAGAATTGCCAGGGCAGAATTTCTAATAACTATGTGACATAGGATGCTGCAAAAATCATATTCAAGTGACCTAGTAAATATATTCATTTTTTTCCAAGAGAATGATATTCTGTTAACATGAATGTTGATGTCATTCTCCCATGTTTATCCCTATATATTGCCCAATGTAGCAACCTATGTCTGAATGCTACATATTGCCCAATGTACCCAGTAGATTTTGGAACGTATTTAATGGAAAATATAATAGTAGACTGCAGTGATCACAATGATTACAATCTTAGAAGAGGATTTGCAAGCCATCTCTAATCTCAAGACCACAAAACACCAATTTAATATAAGACTAATTGAGCAAAACCTTCAGGAATCAACAACAACAACAAAAGCCCTTCATTGTTAGGGAAATTGAAGGACAGGGCAGTGTTACGCCATAGAAATGATACACATTCCAACAGCAGACCTGAATGGCATATGTTATAATCAAACTGGGACTGTCAAGATACTAAAAGACAGATAAGAAGTAGTCACAATCTAGACAGATTGAACATCTTGATACTTTCAGAGACAGATTATTTTGTATTCTGTCCTAAAATTTTCCTCTGGTGTATCAGAGGAATTCAAATAACTTTTGATGAATTTCACTGATGTGTATTGACTTAAAGAACTTTTCTCATTACTGCATTGACTTTCAGAGAAAAGAGGTAAGTAATTTAAGTAAGAGACACTCACCACATTGGGATGTGTCTTTTCTACATCAGCGAGCATCTGCCTTTGCAAAATGCAAATATTCAGACTCCAGTTTTAGTGGAAACTGACAAATTCAAATTACTGGTTTGAACAGAAATGACATACATTTTCTTTTGTGGCAATGAAATTTTTGTAAGGAAGGCATGAAACCAACTGAAACCCATAAGGCTATTAAATATTTATGCATTGCCCTGGTTCTGAAAACTGCTCCCTAGTGTAGAGCAGAAGATGACTTGTTACTTTGTTACTTAAGTGTATCTTCTTTTCTTCTTTTTTTTTTTTTTTTTTTTTTTATTTCTGCTAATAATCAATGTCTCCTTTATTCCTACACACTCTATAAATGCATATATATGCATATATATACATTTTGATTTAACTTCAGACAATAGAAGTTCAGAATAAAAACAACTATATGGCACCTCATTTAATTTATTTTCATCTACCTTAGAAAGCCATATAATCTACCACATTATATAAAACTGTCACATGGCAGGAGCTTTTTCATAGGACACTTATGTCAACAGTACAATAAAAAATATTAAGTCATTAGTAGTTCATATCTGAACAGAGCTTGCTCTACTGTTCTGTACAATTAATTGTGACTTTTAAAGACTGTTTTTAGAATAAGAGAATAACAGCTTAAGAACTTTTAAATACTGCTCCTATAAGCAAAGATTTGACTCCTGAGGATATTGACCTGGGACTCTAAACACTACCCTGAGATCCAGCATTATGAACTTTATAGTGAGTACAAATATTACAGTGGCAAGATGCTTGTTAAACTGTAGTTTTTTATTTTTCTAAAAATGTTCTTCAGGAGGAGGAAAAGGGAAAAGTTCCTGATGTGTCTGAAAATACTGGTTGTACAAAATGTGTTTAAGGGTACCATAGAACACAAACCCATTGAAGGGAAAATGTTTGATACATGTTACCTATTACTCTGGCTCTGGCCTTTGTGAAAAAGGATCTTTCCAATGCTGCAGGAATTTGTTTTCCAAATTTACAGTACCTTCTTTGTTCATATTAGCTTGAATTTACACTTCATTCAACTGTTGTATTTTATGATCACATAAGAATTCTTTTTCACATCAATCTTCACAGTTTACCATTTTGTTTATGATTTTGCTGTGCAAAATGTATATTTAATCTCCATTAAGAACTCTGGCCTGAAAATTAGATTTCGACTTAAAGTATACATCCCAGGACTAGCGATTTCTTTATTCTATCTTTAAAAGACTAAGCAATCTAATAAAAACAGCTATTAAAGTATCTCTTACTTTTACCTAGAACTTTCCTAAAGTTAATGGATTATTATTTGAATATATCTGCCAACTGATTATTTTATAGTAAGTTGACCTTGTTTGAGGTGGTAATTAAATTAAACTCTAGCTATTTTCTTTTGAAAGGATATTTTGATTAATCTTCTGTCTCTCTGGAAGAAAGACAGCATTCAAGAACAGATAAAAGAGGAGCTTCTCAAAGACTAATATAGTATAATAATCATAAAAAAATAAAGAACCTTAGGACTTTAGTCTGCTGTAAAAGACCAATTTTCTCTTTTGACTTTGGTACTATCTAGGGAGTCAAGCAGAGTTAGACTGTAGACAAAGAGACACAGAGATAAAGCATATGTCTAAACACATAGATAAGCTAGGATTCAAACACTTTCTATTTAGCATTTCTTGACCTCCCACAGCTTTTTGCACACAAGCTCATAAGTGGATAGACAGATTGACTCAAATCCAGAGGTCTCTGGAAAGTGAGAAACTGGGAACGTTTCCCGCCCCAACACATACCTGACATAGAAAATAGGTGGATCAAGCACAGGCAAGGTCACCTGCATTTCAAAGTCAGATTTTGAATTGAGGAGTTTTTCATGTTAGCTTGCTCATTGTTTAAATTATCTAACACATGGCTTAAAAAAACAAGTTGTGTAATGGTGAGTAGTCTTCATTAACCTATAGCATTCACCATTTGAGATATTTTACTTTAAAAGTCACATTTGGTTCAGTTATCAGTAAGATAAATTCTATGGCTGCTCTCTTTGTGTTGTTCTCATGACACACCTTTGTTTGAGTTTCATGGAGTTGTAAGAGGGCTGCAACAATAAATAAAAATGGAGAACTGTTCCATGTCAAGCTATGTTGCTTATGTAGACTCTCTCTCTCTCCTTTCTATTGGCAGAGCTTGAATGAGCTATCACATCATATAGGGCATACATGTTTTAGATTTTGTTTACTACTTCAAATACAGCTTCCCTGAATAATACAGTTTGGAAATTCTTTCATGCTGATTAAGGATGATCTATGCATATTCTTTCCTTCCTGAGGTAAAACTCAAAAAATCTGTCTGTTAACTTCAAAATCTTTAGTAGGAACTAACACTTTTCATATTCTTGAAGGAATTTAATCGTTTTCCTGTGATGTCAGAATATAAACTCTTGTTTTTAGCAGAGAAGGCCTGCAGGTGGGAGGAGGTGCACATATGATCATGAATTACACTTTATTCATCTACAGTAGTAACCATGCCTGAGAAGTATTGCAAAGAGATAGCTAAGGTCAACTTTCATGCCTCATGACTTAATTGAAGGTCTGTTCTTCATTCTTTCCTAATCTTACATTTATTTCCATGGAGATGCAGGTTTTGAACACATTCATCCCTGAATGACTTCCACTCCTTTGTTATTAAGCAGGCGTGCAGCATGAAAGACAACCACCTCAGAGAAATTCTACACATTCACATTGCTCCAATGAATACAAGCCTTTCTTGATGTTTTGTAAGCTGCACTTTCAGATGAGTCAACAGGGAGTGGCCTTAAATGGGTAGCCATGCTCATAAACAAGAGGCTTGACTTATAGGCTTCGTAGTCCATCTTCGTAGTCCATATGTGGTGTGCCATCTCTGAAGGCAGTCTAAGAAAGTTCAGGGTAGATATATATATATTTTTTTTAAAAGTAACTCTATTGAAAGCCCTTTTAAATGATTCTTTTGTTCTGAAAGCTAAACCTCTGTGTGGTTATGCTGGTGTCATTATTATGAACTTGTTCTTCGTTTTTCTCCTCGTTAAATTGAAATATTTTGCACTAAGGAGGTCTACAGGTCACACTTTCTGAGATGAATAAAGAAACAGCCTAGGTCATTTCAGGGTAGATTCACAGAGATGAATTTTTAGAGAAGAATTTGTCAATACTACTTTGATAGTTTTCATTCCCTTAACAGTCTATATTGCAGATTAGTTATTTATTAGACTTTACTGACATTTGCATTTGAGATCTGAATGAGGCTTTCTTGAGAGGAGTACTGTGATTCAATATAAATCAGTGCAATGTTTTATGTAATAAGATCAAAGTGAAAACATTAGCAGCTTTTACTGAATCTGGATTCAGAAACATGAAGATGCCCATACAGAGCACAAAGGCAGTGTGGTTCCCAAGCAGAAGTAAAATGAAGACTCCCAGCATGAGTCATGTTTCTCTAGGGCTGAGATATGCACAGGTGAGAATAAAGCAAGAAGGTAACTATATTAGCTGTAGTTGAAAGAGGAATTTATGAACTAAAAGCTAGGTCAGTGGAGCTCCAGTCTCTTCTCCCTCCTCAGACATCCATGCTGCAAGGTGTTCACATTGAAGCAGAAGTGAGTACTGCTGTGAGTGAAAGGAATACTGAGGGAATTTTTGTCTGGCCATTTGTATCCACTTATCTGGGACAAAACAGATGTATCTGAAGCCTAAAATTTTCTCTTTGGCCTTACAGTGTCCTTTGAGGTATTGGTCAGACTTACCAGCTGATAGATCTAAGGCTTCTCAGCTTTACACCTATAAAACCATCTCACTACTACACATTTGACAGTTATACCTAGAACATAATGAGTGAGATTTTAATTATAGATATTAAATGACTACATGTCCAACTTCACACAAAGTAACATTAACAGCAAAGAAAGCATCTGTACAGATTATGACTGTGACTAACGATTTCAGTGCAAGTCCTCCTGATTTATCCAATGGTAAAAAAAAGTCTTGTATATTGGATGAACACATAACACTTCTGCGTGATCTTGTAACACTTTATCCTCTTTTGATAGTCCAGGCAGGCAGTGACAACATTGAAGAGAGAAGCCTGAAGGCTATCAAAAGAGACTTTAGGGGTCTGGGACGGTTAGTGGATGGAGCGGGAGCACAGGTGGTGTTTTCATCCATCCCTACGGTGGCAGGGAGAGGTACGGAGAGGACACAGAAAGCCCACCTGTTAAACACGTGGCTCCGGGGCTGGTGCCAACGAAGAAATCTTGGGTTTTTCGACCATGGGGCACTTTACTCAGCACCCGGCCTGATGGCCGTAGACGGGTCCCTATCCTTTAGGGGAAAAAGGATCCTGGGCCAGGAGCTGGCGGGGCTCATTGATAGGGCTTTAAACTAGGTAAGAAGGGGGATGGGGCTGAAGCATGGATTGTTGGGGCTGTGCCAGGGGGAACAATGGCAAGGCCGGAGGATAAGGTAAAGGCCCAGCTGAAGTGCATCTACACCAATGCATGCAGCATGGGTAACAAACAGGAGGAGCTGGAAGCCATCGTGCAGCGGGCAGGCTACGACTTGGTTGCCATCACGGAGACGTGGTGGGACCAGTCTCATGACTGGAGTGCTGCGATGCCTGGCTATAAGCTTTTCAGAAGGGACAGGCAGCACAGAAGGGGTCGCGGTGTAGCTCTCTATATTAGAGAGTCTTTCGATGTTGTAGAACTCGAGGCTAGGAATGACAAGGTCGAGTCCCTTTGGGTTAGGATCGGCGGGGTCAAGAAGGCTAGTGTTCTGGTCGGGGTCTGCTATAGACCACCGAACCAGGATGATGAGACAGATGAGGAATTCTACAGGCAGCTGACAGAAGTTGCGAAATCTTCAGCGCTTGTACTCGTGGGGGACTTCAACTTCCCTGACATATCCTGGAAACACAACACAGCCCAGAGAAAGCAGTCTAGGAGGTTTCTGGAGAGTGTGGAAGATAGCTTCCTGATGCAGCTGATTAGTGAACCTACCAGGGGTGGTGCCCCGCTAGACCTTCTCTTCACAAACAGAGAAGGACTGGTGGAGGATGTGATTGTCGGGAGCTGTCTTGGGCAGAGAGACCACAAAATGGTGGAGTTCACTATTCTTGGCGAGGCCAGGAAGGGGACCAGTAAAACTGCTGTATTGGACTTTCGGAGGGCTGACTTTGGGCTGCTCAGGACACTAGTTGGTGGAGTTCCTTGGGAGGCGGTTCTAAAGGGCAGAGGCGTCCAGGAAGGCTGAGAGCTCTTCAAGAGGGAAATCCTAATGGCGCAAGAGCGGTCTGTCCCCATGTGCCCAAAGATGAGCCAGCGGGGAAGAAGACCAGCCTGGCTCAACAGAGAATTGTGGCTTGAGCTCAGGAGAAAAAAGAGGGTTTATAATCTTTGGAAAAGTGGGCAGGCCACTAGGGAGGACTATAAGGATGTAGCGAGGCTGTGCAGGGACAAAGTTAGGAAGGCCAAAGCTCATCTGGAGCTCAATCTGGCTACTGCCGTTAAAGATAACAAAAAACGTTTTTACAAATACATCAACACAAAGAGGAGGACTAAGGAGAATCTCCATCCTTTACTGGATGCAGGGGGAAACTTAGTTACAAGAGATGAGGAAAAGGCGGAGGTGCTCAATGCCTTCTTTGCCTCAGTCTTTAGCGGCAATACCGGTTGTTCTCTGGATACCCAGTACCCTGAGCTGGTGGAAGGGGATGGGGAGCAGGATGTGGCCCTCACCATCCATGAAGAACTAGTTGGTGACCTGCTACGGCACTTGGATGTGCGCAAGTCGATGGGGCCGGATGGGATCCACCCAAGGGTACTGAGAGGACTGGCAGAGGAGCTGGCCAAGCCCCTATCCATCATTTATCAGCAGTCCTGGCTATCGGGGGAGGTCCCAGCTGACTGGCGGCTAGCAAATGTGACGCCCATCTACAAGAAGGGCCAGAGGGCAGACCCGGGGAACTATAGGCCTGTCAGTTTGACCTCAGTGCCAGGAAAGCTCATGGAGCAGATCCTCTTGAGAGTCATCAGGCGGCACTTGAAGGGCAAGCAGGCGATCATGCCCAGTCAGCATGGGTTTATGGAAGGCAGATCCTGCTTGACGAACCTGATCTCCTTCTATGACAAAGTGACGCGCTGGGTAGATGAGGGAAAGGCTGTGGATGTGGTCTACCTTGACTTCAGTAAGGCTTTTGACACCGTCTCCCACAGCATTCTCCTCAAGAAACTAGCTGCTCTTGGCTTGGACTGGCACACGCTTCGTTGGGTTAGAAACTGGCTGGATAGCCGGGCCCAAAGAGTCGTGGTAAATGGAGTCAAGTCCAGTTGGAGGCCAGTCACTAGTGGCGTCCCCCAGGGCTCGGTGCTGGGGCCAATCCTCTTTAATATCTTCATCAATGATCTGGACGAGGGCATTGAGTGCACCCTCAGTAAGTTTGCAGATGACACCAAGTTAGGTGCGTGTGTCGATCTGCTCGAGGGTAGGAAGGCTCTGCAGGAGGATCTGGATAGGCTGCACCGATGGGCTGAGGTCAACTACATGAAGTTCAACAAGGCCAAGTGCCGGGTCCTGCACCTGGGGCGCAATAACCCCAAGCAGAGCTACAGGCTGGGAGATGAGTGGTTGGAGAGCTGCCAGGCAGAGAAGGACCTGGGAGTGATGGTGGACAGTCGGCTGAATATGAGCCAGCAGTGTGCCCAGGTGGCCAAGAAGGCCAACGGCATCCTGGCTTGTATCAGAAACAGTGTGACCAGCAGGGCTAGGGAAGTGATCGTCCCCCTGTACTCGGCTCTGGTGAGGCCACACCTCGAGTATTGTGTTCAGTTTTGGGCCCCTCCCTACAAGAAGGACATCGAGGTGCTTGAGCGGGTCCAGAGAAGGGCAACGAAGCTGGTGAGGGGCCTGGAGAACAAGTCCTACGAGGAGCGGCTGAAGGAGCTGGGCTTGTTCAGTCTGGAGAAGAGGAGGCTCAGGGGTGACCTTATAGCTCTCTACAGATACCTCAAAGGAAGCTGTAGCGAGGTGGGGGTTGGTCTGTTCTCCCACATGCCTGGTAACAGGACGAGGGGGAATGGGCTTAAGTTGTGCCAGGGGATTTTTAGGTTAGACATTAGGAAGAACTTCTTTACTGAAAGGGTTGTTAGGCACTGGAACAGGCTGCCCAGGGAGGTGGTGGAGTCACCATCCCTGGAAGTCTTTAAAAGACGTTTAGATGTAGAGCTTAGGGATATGGTTTAGTGGGGACTGTTAGGGTTAGGTTAGAGGTTGGACTCGATGATCTTGAGGTCTCTTCCAACCTAGAAATTCTGTGATTCTGTGATTCTGTGATATTGGATGAACACATAACACTTCTGCGTGATCTTGTAACACTTGAATGAAGGAATATCTCCATGAAGGCCAGTGGATTTGTTCAGATGTTGAACTAGTGGGAGAAGAAGCAGATACCTCCTGATTCTGTGATTATCATTAATATGCAATATGATATTGCAATATGCAATCTTAATATGCAATAAGATTCTTAATGCCTAGCAAGTTTTGCACAATAGCTGTACATTTAAGTATAATAAAATACTCTTTGTTCAGTATTTGTTTTCTTTCCTTCATGCTCTTTATAAGGCTATGAAGAATTAACTTTGTACAGTTAGAAGGCAAGGAGATGCAGGAAATGTAACCAGCTGTTGAATGAAGCATCAAGACATGAGCAGGACCACTAGCTAAGGCAGTTTTTCTGCCTAAAACCATAAGAAACATTATCTACTGGATATTACAACAGACCTTGAAGTGACTTTGAAGATACCGGGTGATTAAAACGTATTGAGGAAGCAATGACAGGCCGACCCTGTGGAACAGGAGAGGCTGAGAGAGATGGAAGGATGTGCTGGGGGTTGCAGACAGGAGCCTGGCCAGCCAATCTACTCTCCAACTTATGTTGAGGGTAAGCACAACAGCCATACTCAAGGACTCTGTTATCAAGTGTTTTCAGGTATTCAATCTGTGCTAATTTGTTTCACAGAGAAAAATGTTCTTTACTGCTGATGGTCTCCACTCCATGAAAGCAGTGTCCTCACACTTGACCTGCTCTGAGGCCATGGGGTGAAGGACAGGTCCTGAGGCTCTTGGAAGCAGCTGCAGAGTGAATCAAGCTTAGGAGAAATTGCCCATCTGCAGGAACTGCATCTGGGGTTAACTGTGGTATTGTCTTGAGGGAATATTGATAAAGCTCTAGCTGAGAGTGAAAATATTCTTTGGGATAAGTCCACAACATACACTTCACATTCCCTTTGGGATAAGTCCACAACATACACTTCACATTCCCTTAAGCTTATTCAAAGACAACTTTCTACAGAATATTCTTAACACAGAATGGAACGCAAGCTATCATTTCCTCCTCTTTCAGAAAAGAGTTTAATGCAGCTGCAATATTGTAGTTGGTAATTACAGAAACATTAGAGAGACAATTAAAAGAATATTGTGAAGGTTTTATCCATTATCTTACAAACTCTTGAAAAATCTTTTTATTAGCATAGCTGGCATTAGCAAGCTATACTTCTGGAAATTTCAACTGCCCAAATTGGTACTCTGTTGATGTTGAAATATCAGTAAGGTGCAAAAACACTTCCAGAGCATCTAAACATAAATCTAACTATATTTATTTTAACTCAAGTGTCAACTAACTTAACTAATTAAAATTTCTCCCCATCTACTATTTAGGGAGAAAAAGAAAAGGCTATCTCATGCAAAGCCAGTGCAATGATAATCATTTTCAAGCCAGAACAGTGCAAATTTTAAATAGTCATTTGTTATTTTATTTCCATCATTTGCATTATTTTGTGCTTGACTGCATGAGAGGTTCTTCTTTTTGGGGGGAGGAGTGGGGAAGGGATTCCACTATCATTCTGTGGAAAGTGAAGCAACAGAAGTTCACAGATCATGGGCTGAATAAAGTTAAACTAAATCAGGAAACATTAAATCTGTCCAAATAAGAACACAGTGCAAACCTAGTGCTCACAAAGATGCCTTGCATAGGCATATTCTGCAGAAGATAAAGTTATAAAATATACAATGCTCTTGCATATTAAACGCAGCGGTTAACATAAACAGTCTACCTCCCTTGAGGATGCTTTCTCAGAGAAGGCAGATTGCCATGCGAGAAAAATAGAGATATTTCTGTGCTCAGCAGCAGATACAGCTTCAGACTTTTTGCAGGAAGGAGAGAACTGAGGGTTCCCCCTCTCAGGACTTTCTGCCTCCTGTGTCACATGCTGGGGACATGCCCAAAGCTGAGGGAGGCAATCGGATGTAGGAATGGGACAAACCACACCAGGCTGCTGCCCAGAAGTGCAGCTTCTCAAGCTTCAGAAGGACCACATGTATGCTGGAGGGACACAGAGTAGCCATTTATTTGCAAGTACCCAAAATTACAGTTGAAAAGCAGAGAGATGGGATCATGAGAAACAGGGCCAAGTGCTGGCGAGCAAGTGGAAAAGCAACTCCTCTAGCTTTCCAGATTAATTAGGACCACAGGATAATACAGGCTGGAAGAGACCTCAGGATGTCCCCCATCTGACCTGCTCAAAGCTGGGCCAGTTGTGGAGTCAGGCCAGGTTGCTCCAGGCTTTACCTAATAGGGTCTTGGAAACCGCTGTGGACATAGATGGAACAACATCTCTGGGCAACCTCCTCCACTTCTAGGCTGCACTCATGAAGGAAAAGTTTCTCCTTAGGTTTAGTCTGAACAACTCTTTTTTTGGTTTATTCCCTTGTCCATCCTCCTCAATTCACACCTTCCTATATACTAACTAGCAGTGACACTGACCTCCTTTGCAAAGCAACATGAGGAAGGTTTCGTAGTGATTCTCACCCCAAATCTTCACTAATCTGAACAGTAACTATGTGTGTTATGTGTGTTTAATCTGCCCCACAGATGAAAAATAGAGAACAGATTTCAGTTCAAAATCAAAGATAAAAGTGAAATATTTCTAGTAAAATAAGTTTCAGAATAATATTTTAAAAGATTTTCTAGTGAATCATGTTTGACTGTTGTTCACCTTTCAATTTTGTATGCAAACTCTTATTTGAAAGCTGGTGTTCATTCTGAACTGGATGGGCTGGAATTTCCACTTCCACAATGACTGAATGAAGTGGTCAGCCTCTTCTGGGAAACTTTTCTAAATATTATCAAGTTCACTGAAATAGCTCACCTTAGAGGGGCAAAATGAGAATCAAAATGGAAGTGCCTTCATTTCAGAGCATTAGTATCTCCCTCCAAAAAGCTTTCAGATAAAAATCCCTCACTAGCTACAGTCTGTGCAATTTATATTCAGTCTACTTATGATCTTTATTTTTCTTTAAGGAGTGATAAGATTTTATCTTTTTTTTTTTTTTTTTTTTTAATTGCCAAGATGCAAGTTTAAATGATCCTCTTATCGCTAGAGATACTAGTTGCATGGGAATAGGTTGCTGGCATAATAAATGATAAAACATTGTCAAATAGGAAAACCTATAAGAATTCAAAAAAGAGTTTGATTTTGAGTATTTCTGGTCCCATGTAGTTGCTCAGTTCAAAGCCCTTTTGAAAGAGTGTTACTATTAGAGATGTGCTCAGTGCTTTATGAAAATCTCTCTCATCCAAATGATTTATTACTGTTTTTGTTAAAATATTTATGCAGACTTTTGTGGCTTCAGAGAATGCTGAGTCCAATATCCAGATCTACAAACAAAAGGAAACTGAGAAGGTAACAAGAAAATGAAGTTTCTGATTTTGAAATAAGCTGTCAGCTGATGGCGGGGTTTATCTGTGCTAGCACAGCGCCCAGCAAGGGTGTGTAGCACGTCGTTATGTAGTCAAACTTAGCCTCTGGCTTACAGCAGGTATTTCAGTAATTTCTTCAATTAGTGCAGCCACTCCCTCAGCAGGGCTTAACAAAAAGCTCCTTAAAGCATTTCAAGTTTGGGAGCTGCTGGCAGAGTCTTGGTGGTTGATTTTACATCTTTTGTGAAAAGTCAGTGAGGAGACAAGCTGAATTTTTCAATAGATGGATGTTTCTACATGTCCCAAGGGGCTGGCCCAAGCTCCTGGGGAGAGGTTACCAGCCCCAGACCCCAGTGTGGGGTCCCCATCCAGGCAAACCTCAGCCCTCATCACTGGTCAGCTCTCAGACTCCTCATGTTATAACAAGGGTTCCTTAAATATGGGCTCACCTTGGAGCCATTTTGAAGAGCCATCTGCCTCCGGCTGTGGCCAGCAAAACAATACTTGACTCACACAGGGTAAAGTGAAACTTTCTCCTGACTCTGCAGAAGGAGTGCATATCTTTATAAATTAATTCTCTATCCCAGCTGAAACCCAGACAATCTCTATCTCACCAGCAGCTTGCCTCCTTTCTGCAGTGTTGTGTTTGCTTCACTCTCAGTCCCACAAAGAGAAGACTCATGCATCCCTATCACTTGTCCACCCATTTTCCCATCTTGGCAAAAAATCATGAGGAAAATGTCAGATAGTAAAGTGCATTTGATTCTACAAATGTTAAGCAATGTTTCTTGAAAAACAAACTAAATTAGTGTTTTATTGCCATGGTAGATTTCCTAAAGTAAATTCAAACACTAATTTAAAACCACCATTAAAACTAGTACAATGCTTGAGGAATGAGTCATGTGCAAGCCTTCTTAGTTAAAATATCAAAAGGACAAAGATATGCAGAGCTGTACTTCTAGTATAGTAAATCATGGTGACTAATGTTAAAAGAAATTTACACAGCACAGTTGTTCCCATCTCTTTCATGAACCTAAAAAGTTAGATCCAGCCTATACAAAGAAGCCTAGTTGTAAGTTATGGAAGTAATTTAGCAAAATGATGAAGCAGAAGGAACATATTCATCACTCTGTTCCAAAGGTTATAATAGAATTATTAAGGTTGGAAAAGACCTCCAAGATCATCTGGTCCAACCATCCCCTCACCCGCTAAACCATGTCCCTAAGCACCACATCCAACCTTTCCTAAAACAAACCCAGGGATGGTGACTCCACCACCTCTCTGACACACAACTGAGAAAATTAAAGGTGGATACCAGGGGTGGTTTAGGAATTTTTACCATCTAGCAGTAGCTAGTTGCCACAGGCACAGGGAAAATATTGTAACTTGTTCCTACCAAGATGAAGATAAGTAAATGGAAGACTTGGTTGGTTGTTTATTTGTTTGTTTTCCTTGGGATTACTATGTACTACAAAGAGCAAACATAGACCAGAACCTATATCAGCAAAAGAGCCACCCGCACAACACTCATTTTATTCACCTTGATACAAACTTCTCTGGATCACATTGATCTATTAGATTAGATCATTTCCCTAACTCCAGGTCATGGCACTGAGCCTGCAGGAGTTCAAGAAGCATGTGGTCTGATTTTGGGGTGTTCCTATGTGGAGCCAGGAGTTGGGCTCAATGATCCTTGTGGGTCTCTTCCAGCTCTGGATATTCTATGATTCCTCCATTTCAAGCCTCAAATCGCTTCATGGTTCCAGCTTAGCTGGAAAAGCATTGGACACCAGTCAGTTGTCATTATTTTACTCTTTTGACCATTAAAAAGTTCTTTAGATATATGTTTTTAAAGTTTCTCAGCTAGGCTTTCCTCCATTTACTGTACTTGAAGTACCTGGTCAATGTACACATGGTCTGTGTGCATCCCTTGTTGATGCAGAAGGTTCACACCAAGCTGAGGGGGAACCAAGAACTCCTCAGGAATTTTTCCCCCGTCAAGCATCACTACTGAATCTGAGCAATCAAGTAGCAAACCCAGATAAGAAAGTGGTGCCTGTTGGCTTAAGGCATTCAGTCAGGGTTTTGCATCTAGCTCTGCTTCTTTATTTTAGCTGAGAGGCCAAATGAAAGATACAGAAATGTGGTTGCACGATCTGTTTAGAAATCAAGTCCTAACTGGTTACATAAGAAACCCATGGAAGAACTGCTGAGCCTTAATCTCCCAAGCACTCGTCCAGTCCTTTATTTAAACATATTGCCCATCCTGAAAATCAGGACTTGGAACTGCTCTCTCTTGGGTGTAAATCAGTATGGAAATTGCCTCAGTGTTATTTAGATGTAGCAGCTGCACACTCTAGTATTAGCTGGAAGTAATGAATACATTATTAACTGGTTTGTACAGCCAGCAGTATTCATTCATTCATGCTGCTTTCATTTTATGAATCATCTTTACTTTCTAATTTATACAGGGAATATGTATCATGTACATGAAAAAAAAAAAAAAAAAGAAAGAAAAAGAACCCAACACAAAAAGATGTTTGAAAAAGTCTGTCATCAGGTTCTTCTTTTCTATACCCTTTCTTCTGATGATCATCCCTTTATGCTTACATCATCATCATACTGAAAGAAAATTAATTACATGTTTCCTAAGTATAATTTCATATAATTGATTACTAGCTAAAGCAAACCTCAAAGAAAGCTCTGTTCTTAGTTTTGGAGGCCAGTGAGGAACCATCTGCAAAACCAGTCCTATTTATTAATGTGCCCTTTATTCTGAGGCATTTTGCTACTTTGCTAGGCCAAGTACATAAATATTAAATAGGTATTTATTAACTATATGCTATAGAGGTTATATACATGTATATATATCAATCACTGTGTATAATCAGTGATCATATGAAGACTACATATTGGTACCAAATCTCAGAAGACATGGATGGCCCGAACACCATTTTAGTTGTCTCTTCTGTGGCTGTGGCTGTATTTTTGACAAAGCAAAAGAGGAGAGGTATCTGGGCAGGCTTTGACCCATGGCTCTTCACATACTTCAGCAATGTCATTATAACTATGAAGTTGGTTGTACCTTGAACATTTCTGTAGTGTATCCTTGTGTTCTCAGCAGTGATCTTCACTACTCCATACTCACGACCCATGAGTAACAGTGAGGGGAAAGAAGGAGTTTCTTTGGGGAAATGAGGGAAAACTGAAGTCCAGGTAATTTACCTTGATTGCAGGCATGAAATTTTCATCAGAGGAGGAACACTGTGGACCAGATTTTGCTTGAGACTTCTCAGAAGTGTTTACAGGAACTGAGATATTAACTCACCTTACTGACAAGGTCAGATTCCTGCTTCTTATGTTTTTATGTCTCTTTGTGTTTTCTAACGGACAGCTGACAAATTGTGCTGGTACTCTTTTCTGCTTCCTTGGTGCTTAAAAAGGGGGACTTAAAAAATATAGGGGAGAGGTAGGGTGTATCTTTCTGTATATGTGGTAGTCAAGAACATAGAACAGAATAGTTTCAGTTGGAAGGAACCTATGAAGAGGACTTATCAAGTCCAACTGTCAGACTGCCCTGGGGCTGACCCAAAGTTAGAATATACCACTAAGAGCATTACCCAAATGCCTTTTAATAATTAAGTATTAGAATTCTCCCCAGGCTTATTCTGACAGAGAATAAGCCAGAACACCATGCAGGTCATCTACCTCTAGGCTTGAGCTCCACACCTGAGATTATTGACAGACTTACAATAGACAGACTTATAGGGATACCCACCGAGCATTTGGATGGGAACTGCCCGACCAGGTGCTGAGAAGCTTTAGGTCCACCAGGTGAGGCAGCATGATGGGCACCCTGAGCACAGTGGTGGCAAAGGTTCTGGCTCACCTCCACAATGCTCAGTGGGGTAGCAGCTCTCTGCTCACATAAATTGCAGAGGTTTGTAGCTTCTGTAGCTTTCTGAGATTTATATTTAAAGATAAAAGAAGCAGGTGGTCATGGTGCTCTGTGTGAAATGGTAGCCTGTGCTTTACGATGTTCTTACTTGCTACCTTACTTTGTTTGCTGCTTCAAAGATTGCAAATGCAGTTTGCTGCTAACAGAGAATTAAAATACGCCACTGCAAACTTCAGCTGCCTTGGACAGATGGAGACACTAATATCTCTTTTCTCTTCTCTGATTCTTTTTCCTATTTAATTAAGAGATTTATAGGGGAGTATTGAAGTACTGTGATATAAATACTTTAACCCATATTTTCTCTTGCTTTAAAACAATTTCTAAAGAGTTCAAGGGCATAATGGTTCCTGCTTCTCAAGTAAGAGGAAAAAGGTATGTAATTGCTAGTACAGAATGTACTAAAATATTCTTTATGGTGTACTTCTTGAAACTTGAGGAAGCCAAAGTTTGCAAGGTCATATTTTTGTGTTTCCTATAGGTTTGGAATCCAAGGCAGTTGTGTTAATGAAGTGATTTACTTAAAATTCAAAGGAAGAGGATTTACTAAGTAATAAAATGTGTTTGATCTTGGGGAATGAAAAAATATTTTTCTTAAAGGAAATGTATTTTTCATGTATTAACTTATATATTTATGTTTAATTAACTTATTTATTACTCAGACTTTATAAGACTTGTCATCTGAAGATGCCATTGCATTTTTTGAAAATAAACAATCTGAGTTGTCTATGTAACCAAAATTCAGTATATTATTCTCTAGAAAGCAGCCCCCTCTGAAGTGCATCCCTGGGACTTCCAATGTGTGACTGAAGGCATCAAAATCACCCCAAAAAAATAAGGCCTTAAAAATTTTAAAAACATTTATTTATCTTCCCTAAACAACAGTGAGAATTGAGTACGATTAGTTTTTCAAGATACGCTTGTCTACACATTATAAGAAATCCAGATGAAATGCTTAATTCTCCAACCTGAAAGAAAAATCTTATCTATCTCAGTGGTTTTGAAAATGGAACTTCGATTTCCAAATCCCTGCCATGACTTTTTGTATTTTACTTCAAAATGGAGCATGAGATATTTATAATATTTTTTCCCCCACTAATTCTTAAAAGCTCATAAACTTTATGCAAGTTTATAATGAAATGTAATGCTCACTCTTTTTGATGAGGTTAAGTAGTGTCTACTCAAGTAAATTATGTGAATAGAATAGAACAGAATTAAACAGTTCACTTGGAGGGACCTACCAATATCATCTAGTCCAACTTCCTGACCACTTCAGGGCTAACCAAAATTCAAAACGTATTATTGAGGGCATTATCCAAATGCTTCTTGAACACTGATGAGCATGGGGCATCAACCACCTCTCTAGGAAGCCTCTCACAGTGTTTGACCCCCACAGTAAAGAAACTCTTCCTGATGTCCTAATTGAATCTCCCCTAATGCAGCTTTCTACCTTTCTCACTTGTCCTGTCATAGGCTACCAGAGAGAAGGGAATAGCATTCTCCCTTTGAACTTCCTCTGCTCAGGAATGAAATAGATGTTGATTGCATTCAGATTGTCAACTATCAACTTAACTTGCTATTAATCAGTCTCTCAAGGTCATGAGATTAAGCACTGTTATAATTGATGTGAAAATAATTCAAATAAATTCTAGTATTGTGAACTGAATTATATATTGTCTGTTAACCTAAATACTATAAACTGTAAATTCTCTGCTGAGAAAGTCTTCTCTTTTAAACTGTAGAACATTGTTAAATATATTTGATGTCTTTGGAGCTGATCAAACCTGAAATATATATAAATTTCAAAATCAGGCAAGTCTTGACAATGAATATCAGCTCTGTAATAAGTGATACTCCTCAGAAAAAAATATTTCTCAGTACAGATCCCACAGATGGGTGTATGAAATAATAGTGCAAAAACCAGGGTATTAAACCAGTCTGTGAAAAGTGTTTTAGAAGATCAACGTATGAGGTGCAACTCAAGCCTACCAGTTTTTGACAGAGGTAAAACCAATTGGTAGTGCACAGGCCCTGTGCACTAGGAGCTGCAGTGTGAACACTCCCAGGTGTTTCTCACACTGGGCACAACAAAAACAAAAGAAAACAGAGTTAAAAACATTCAATGTTGCGGACATTGTCATGAAAGGCATTGTGCACTTCACTTGTAAGAGAGAATGGTAAACATATTTATTGATGAAAATAGTGATTTAGCAAAAATTAATCATGAATAGGATGGATATTTAACAAAGTTCTAATGGTAAATGTGACATTAACAAGTTTTGTGATGGCAAGGTCACTTCATTATTTACTGCATAGACATGGTCAGACTAAAAGCATCAGGGAGTCTCTCACCTTGAGTCATGAGGTTCAGAATGTGGTCTCTTTTGCCATTGAAACTCTGAGGAGCCTAGATACAACCAGATCCCATTCCAACCCCAGACTTGATGGTTTATGCCTGAAGGATTGCATGCACAATCAATCCTTTATATCCCTTAGTTAGGATTACAAAATTTCAGCTTGCTAAGCAAATTACTTGCAAAGTTTCAACAAGCTATCTATTAGTCACCTGTGGAGTATCTGTCGCAGGTAAGGAATCTCTCGACCTCAAGGAATAAACTTAACCTTAAGAGGCATCCCTGCTCCAGGGTAAGATCCTGGCACAAAGCACATTGCAGTACAGGGGAGCTTGCCGGGCTGTTCCATTTATGGGGTAAGCTGACTGACTACCATCATATGTACATACCAGCCATATCTGGCTGGTACATACTCAGTTGGTCCATGGATCTGTATATTCAAATTCCACCCAGAGCATGGGCAGATTACAGCTCTCATGACCAGATGTGTTCATCACAGCCATCATTTACAAGGCCAAGTGCCGGGTCCTGCACCTGGGGCGCAATAACCCCAAGCAGAGCTACAGGCTGGGAGATGAGTGGTTGGAGAGCTGCCAGGCAGAGAAGGACCTGGGAGTGATGGTGGACAGTCGGCTGAATATGAGCCAGCAGTGTGCTCAGGTGACCAAGAAGGCCAACGGCATCCTGACTTGTATCAGAAACAGTGTGACCAGCAGGGCTAGGGAGGTGATCGTCCCCCTGTACTCGGCTCTGGTGAGGCCGCACCTCGAGTATTGTGTTCAGTTTTGGGCCCCTCGCTACAAGAAGGACATGAAGGTGCTTGAGCGGGTCCAGAGAAGGGCGACGAAGCTGGTGAGGGGCCTGGAGAACAAGTCCTATGAGGAGCGGCTGAAGGAGCTGGGCTTGTTCAGTCTGGAGAAGAGGAGGCTCAGGGGCGACCTTATCGCTCTCTACAGATACCTTAAAGGAGGCTGTAGTGAGGTGGGGGTTGGTCTGTTCTCCCACATGCCTGGTGACAGGACGAGGGGGAATGGGCTTAAGTTGTGCCAGGGGAGTTTTAGGTTAGATGTTAGGAAGAACTTCTTTACTGAAAGGGTTGTTAGGCACTGGAACAGGCTGCCCAGGGAGGTGGTGGAGTCACCATCCCTGGAAGTCTTTAAAAGATGTTTAGATGTAGAGCTTAGGGATATGGTTTAGTGGGGACTGTTAGGGTTAGGTTAGAGGTTGGACTCGATGATCTTGAGGTCTCTTCCAACCTAGAAATTCTGTGATTCTGTGAATCTGTGATTTATGGCTAACACCTAGGCAGGATTACAGGTGACAGGTAAGGTTAAGAGAGCTAGGTAGAGTACACTGCCACAAACATCCATTCTCAAATTCTGTAGAGGGAGGCACACTTCTCTTTTGTGTCTTATTCTTCCAAAAAGTGAGAAGGACACTCTTAGATCCACGACTTGTGATCCTGTCTCTGCCTGTGCATTTAAAGAATCAAAGGATGACGGCACAGTCCCCTGCACAACTTCAGAGGGGCTCTGCTGCTCTGATCTTCTTGACTGAAACAAGAATTTCTCTCACAAATTGCCCCCACCGCTAAAGATTTGCAGTGCAGAGACCATCTTCACTAGAGGTGGTTTTCAGTGAAATAACTAGAAAAGCACTGTTTATTAACTTAATTATCAAGTAACCAGTGTCAGATGCTGTCCTCCTAAAGCCTCTTTATGTGAGGTGTGAGAAAAAAAATCTGCTTACAATTAGGCTTCTGATCTCTCCAGTTATTTTTTCCTCCAGTTCCTTGTGTGTTTTCCCCTAAATCCTTGCCCTGCTCAGAAGAGCATATGAAGAGAGGATATGAATCTCGAGGTATGCATGCCTCTTATTAGTGTACTAAGCTATAATGCAGCAACCACCTGCTTATATTGATTGCTGTAGTGCTTTTAATTATGGGAAAACATCATGAAGAGTTTCAGGGAGCACCAGCCCGTGGCTGCCTCATTGACTCTTCCATTCATAGACTGAGTCCTCATCTTTGCTTGGGTGCAGGTGTTCATGGACCTCAAAAATGCTGTACCAAACTGTAAGAGCTTGGTCTGTCCAACCTTGGAAAGCACAGAGATATTTTTATTTTGAAGAGCAAGTCAAAAGGAACAATTGTGAAGGCCGTGGCTGATAGGCTTGAATCTGGCCATTATATACAGAGTGATGTTTAAACTTTTTTAACTACTGAAGCACTGATTACCTACTGACTTTTATCACAGTACAATGCCTCAAGTGCCAATAGACACTCACAAAAATAGCTGGGTGTCTCAAATACAGTACAAAAGCCAGGCATTTTTGAGATATACGGGGAAAAGCTGTCATATACAAGGATGTGCACTATAAAAAGTAACAGCTTCAGAGGCACTTAATAAAAGCAAGTGTTTCAGTAAGTGTTTGTCTTTCTGCTAACCAAGAGCCAGTTTAGTGGGCTCTACAAGCCAAGAGTGTTACTCGCAAATCCAAGGCACTGGCATTGGATGGAGGTAGAATGAGGTGACCACATATCTGAACTGATGGCTACTCCTGCTTGTGGTTTCAGTGGAGCTTCTGGTCCTTAGGCTCCCTATCCACCAAGCGGGGATGGCAGCTCTAACTCAGCTATGACCAGTTCTTGGAGATTTGAGTAATTCTGCAATAAACCTCAACCTAGTTAATCTATTTTTTTCAGCATTTTTTGAAATACCAGCACATTTTAACTTGCATATTGAATGGCATACACATACTTTCCTCTCAGAAACTACCAGCTCTTGTGGTCTTCAGTCTTGTCTTTATTTGGCTATAGGCATAGCTTCCTATTTGATCCTCTTGATACATCAAGAAAATTAAAGGTTTCATTTTTTCAGTATTTATCTAGAAGCGCTGGAATGCTGCAGACAGAGTTGCTGGCAGGGTGAGGATGTAAGTGAGAGAAACAGGAAGAAGAGAAGAGATGGGAATTACAATGAGTTCTTGTAGGTGGGAGCTGAGAAAAGGCTTGAGCTCAATTAAATTAGATGAATTTTACTTTTATTTCTATGTAAGTAGAAGTTCCTGTCTAAGTTGGAGCCTCAGTATTATGCATAAAGGTATGTGCATGTGTGCCTGCGTATGCATCAACAGAACTCTAAGCATTGAAGTTTTCATATGTGGTCACTGAGTAACCACCTCACTGTTTTTTGTTTGTTTGTTTTTTTCTTTTCACTTCCTCTCCTCCTCTTCATTTCCTTCCTCCTTTAAGTACAAACTGTAAGCTGTTCAGAAAGGTTACAGTTTCCTACTTGTTTTCCAAAGGAACCAAACAAATATTCATGACTGAAAATCAATTTCTCATTAGCCATTCAGTAGTAGCATGCACTCATGCATGGAGCTAATGCACTCATGCTGGAAGCTAATTCTGGCAAACAATGTGATAGAAGTGATTTTTTTCAATAGTATTAGCAAGGCAAGGGGTAGGGAAAACAGACTTCTGAGGGATGATTCATGTAAATAGGAAACGGGAAATTAAGATGGAGATGGAAGCAGGAAACAGAAAAGACTACTCAACCTGACATCATGAGCGGGACAGAATTACCAGGAATTATCAGCAGCGTGCTCAGGCAGCCAAGAAGGCCAACAGCATCCTGGCTTGTATAAGAAACAGTGTGGCCAGCAGGGCTAGGGAAGTGATTGTACCCCTGTACTCAGCTCTGGTGAGGCTGCACCTCGAGTACTGTGTTCAGTTTTGGGCCCCTCACTACAAGAAAGACATCGAGGTGCTTGAGCGAGTCCAGAGAAGGTCTACGAAGCTGGTGAAGGGTCTGGAGAACAAGTCTTACGAGGAGCGGCTGAGGGAGCTGGGACTATCTAGCCTGGAGAAGAGGAAGCTCAGGGGTGACCTTATTGCACTCTACAGGTACCTTAAAGGAGGCTGTAGCGAGGTGGGGGTTGGCCTGGTCTCCCACGTGCCTGGTGACAGGATGAGGGGGAATGGGCTTAAGTTGCGCCAGGGGAGTTTTAGGTTGGATCTTAGGAAGAACTTCTTTACCGAAAGGGTTGTTAGGCCTTGGAACGGGCTGCCCAGGGAAGTGGTGGAGTCACCATCCCTGGAGGTCTTTAAAAGACGTTTAGATGTAGAGCTTTGGGATATGGTTTAGTGGAGGACTGTTGGTGTTAGGTCAGAGGTTGGACTTGGTGATCTTAGAGGTCTCTTCTAACCTAGACTATTCTGTGATTCTGTGATTCTGTGGAAGTAAAACAAAACCAAATATCAGAGCAAGGAAGTGATACAAGGCAAGTAAACACAGGACAAAAATATATTTGACCTTACTCCATTTAAGTTTGCTCTAGCTTATTGCTACTTATATTTTATTTCAGAAATTTGACCTTAAAGTGATGTCAGCTTTGGTCTTTTCTCCATTTGGGTGGACTGTGCATCCTGTACAAGGTGCAGCAGCCCAGCAAACAGTGATGCTGCCACATGCAGGCTTGACACCTCAGTTTACAACATTTCACTCAACATATCTGATGACACTGTTTTTTAAAAAGCATGTTCTAAATTTTGAAATGAAAAATGTTAATAACGATACGAGCCAGTGAAAACAAAAACACACAAATGAGCTGAGCTTTAAAAGAAACATTTTATTTGGTAAAAAATAAAAGTAATAAATTATTTCAAGACACTTTTTGGTTTGTATCTGTACATACACAGTATATCCATAACATAGTTGCTATGTAATCCAGGAATTCCATCTGAGAAAAAGGATTTACTTATCAAGTAATAATTTTAGATGAACCAAGAGTCAGTTGATGTCGGTATTGGAACCAACATATCAGTATTAAAATCAACTTGACAGAATTCCTTTTTTTTCTCCTCAGAAATTACTCAGTAATATCTATTCTGGGTATTGTGTGTTTGCAGCACCCCTCATGACTGTTTTGCATCTTCTAGATCAACATTCCTCAGCTTGTTAGTTTGTTTGTTTGTTTGTTTTTTCAATGAACACCTAATTATTATTACTACTTGAATCCCTATTTCATTTCTGCAGTATTGAAATACCAGCTTTCAGTTTCAACTGGCAAAAAAATATATCATGGATGTTCTCTTATGTGAATCTTCTGATTCTACTTGCTTTCTTTGTTCTATGCAGAAATATATGCATTTTTTTTTTCTTTTTGTCTGGTCATGTTTCTTCAGTAATCTGAACTCACTTTCAAGTCACCTTTTGAAATCTTACGGATCACCGGGGATCCACAGACTCTACACTAAGGAAAATTGATCTAAAACCTGAAACCAAGAGCAATGATACTCTCACATCAGCATAGGTGAGACTTGGAAGAAACATGGCAGACACGATGTCAAAATGCAGCCATGATGTCACCATGGGTCAAAATTAGACACGGCCCAAAGAAAACAATGAACCCATATAGTCAACTGTTTCCCAAAATACATCAGCTACGACTACACTGAGATTTTTACACCAAAATCTAACAAAAATGTATGGCTTGTGGTATGTTTTATCCCAGGAGGGTTTAAACCATCCTTCTGGTGTTTAATGCTTTGTTGGTTTTTCTGGGACTTGGGAAACTGTAGACAACCAGTCTGCATTTTGAGCATGCTGATTGCTAAATGAGGCAAGAACAGACAACGTACAACAGACATGCAAGAGTCCTGTGTCTGAATGCTAACAAATAAGTTGCATTCATTTCTCATACAAAACAAAATATTGCTACCAGTGCTTAGTCCTTAGAATAATGATTCTTGGACTGTCATAAATTGTTTGCTTCTGAGATTTTTTTTTTCCCAGCTATATTTACATATGGATGCAACTCTGTCAAAGTAAACATGAATCATGTGCCTCTTATCAGAAATGCTTATTTTATGCCAAAAAAAAAAAAATATGTTGTGTACTTGTCCACAGAATTTTCAGTTAGCCTAATACATATGATGGAAAAAGATGCATAGTCCTCACAGAATCCAGCGGCTTCTTCTGAAGGGATAACCAGTCTTTTTTATTAAACTAGATTCACTTCCAGAAAAATGCAAATATATTTTCAAGATATACAAATAATTGATTTGGTAATCTAGCATCCTAAATCCTCCCGTATTTTCAGAAACAGGACTTGCCCACTTCTCTAAACCATTGCAATATATGGAAATTGCTTTTAAATACTGACCTGGAGGGGACCGCTCTAAATAAGGGGATTAAGCAAAACTTAACAAGTCAGTGTTAATACAGTAGAAATCCAAACCACTAGCTTTGCCTAAGAGTAAAGCAGCTCAGTTCTGAGCTATCCAAAAGCAAATGATTTCTTCTTCAATCTTGTTTCTCAAAGCCATTGTCAATATGCAACATTTTGGCATTATGTCCAAATGTGAAAAAAAGGAGACCTAACTGAAACTTTTAGTAAAGAGCTGAAAATGAAAAAAATCATACTCTACAGAAAGGTACTAAGACATCTGTAAGCACCTGCATGAAATAAAGAATGAAATGGCAAAATGGCATTTGAGCAGCGCAGACTTCTTGTCACTGGGGTGCTAATGGAATATGTACTCATGCAAGTGAAGATAAAATCGGAGGAACATCTCTTAATTACCAACAAACTACTGCATATTTATGTTGGTCAAACTCTGACTTAAATCAAAATAAACTCAAAAAAAAGTCACTAGAAATATTGTGCTGCACAGTACAATATTGATGTGGGGAATAAGTTCTTACTATCTCTGTGTGTTACATGGTTGTACAGCTACTGCTCAGTTGTACAGCTTATGCCAGGTAAGAGCAAGGAATAAGTGTTAAAAATGAAAAAAAGAAAGAAAGAAAGAAAGAAAGAAAGAAAGAAAGAAAGAAAGAAA
>CM021733.1:93701909-93891912 GCA_011075105.1 Heteronetta atricapilla
AAAGAAAGAAAGAAAGAAAGAAAGAAAGAAAGAAAGAAAGAAAGAAAGAAAGAAAGAAAGAAAGAAAGAAAGAAAGAAAAAAAGAAAGGATATATTTATCATACAGCTTAGTGGAGCCATCTTACACTTTATTTTTCCATTATCTTGGCACAGATTTTGGTATTATTTTCCTTATGACTTTTTTTATAAACCACAACATTTCCTTATACATTTCAGAAAGTTGAAAAAATGGTATTTTTTTTTTTTTTTTTCTGTGAATGGTATTGTTCCTGCACTTATCAATGCACAAACATCTATTGCCTGATAGGCTTTTGTTCTCTCAAGGTTTTTAACAAATAATAGTAACCTCATGTATTAGACAGCTGGAAATTTAATTTGTCTTCTTTTTTAACCTTTCTTTACAAGCAGTTCATATTTGTAAGCATGAATAAAGAGTGCTGCACAAGCTCATTAATAAAATAACCATTGTTTTGCAATCCAAGAGACAGTAAAAACTGTTTATTACAAGGCTGAAGGAATGAAGCAAATAATTCACTGGATACTATGACCACATATTGGGGTGGTTTATTTATGACATTAATTGAATGTGCACCGTATGTGGGGTCTGTATCTCCTGGCTGCGTTGCCCAATGCTGTGTGCTCCTGAAGGCCACATTCAGCACTGTGTAACTCTGATCACCTGAACCTATTAGGGTGCTAATGGAGTTTTATTTAATGTGGAAATGACACATCATTTCACAACTCCCAAGCCATTTGGCCAAATGACTGTCACGCACAGTAATAACTATTACTTCACAGCCTTACAAAACTGGGAGTGCATTGGGTGTGTGTGGGGTGTAACAAACTTGCAACGTGCAGAGCACATTTAGGACACATTGAACGAAGTGCATCTCCTTGGGAAAACCAGAAACGTCACAACAAGCTTTGGGAAAAGGAAGATCAAAAATATAAACTCTATTCCAAACATATACATATCCCTTTTCTTTGCAGATCCAAAGAGCATGTACATTTTTTTCCACACATTTCCTTTCAATTTTGTGAAACAGCTGGGATCCCACACAAACAGGAGGCAAATCAGACACAAATGGTCGAGCACTGTTTTCCCACCTGTAATGTACAATTCTGGAAGGAACAAAATAACAGCCAGCCCTTGCACCAGTTGCCCTTGGAGCTCCCAGGTGTGCTCCCCCATCTCTAAAGCAGTAGCTGCTGGCAGGGCATTGGGCTGCTGTTCCCATGGTGTCCGAGTCACATCCTTCCCTAGCAACCTTCAGCCTCGTAACGCTTCTAAAATAGTGGTGTCAGTGCATTAAGTGTCTGATCCTACTGCCACTGAGGTCAGTGGTGGTCTTTTTCATTCAGTTTTATTAATCTTGGATCAGAACTGAATGCACTCACATTCTCATGCAAGTTCTCTGAGGAGATGAAATGAAAATGAAAAAGGAAATTCTACTACAATTAATTTATTGCATTATTAAGTGTATGAGCAGGATCTTCACTGAAGGCTCTTAATCTTCTTTGCATAAATACAAAATATAGCTATCTATCTATATAAGTGACCTGGTAAATTAAAGTATCTGCCTTCTCAGGACTGTATAATTAGCAACCCACTCTGGAAAATAGAGTAAGAATTTCCAAAGTGTATCAGATACATTTCCCCAATTTTACTACAAAATGCAAAGAACTATGACTTCAAAACTTGTCAGAAGGCCGTTGTCCTCCCTCCCTCATTTCCTTCCCAAATCTAGCATTGCCTACAAGTATATGTCAGAGTTCGTAAGAGTACAAGGAAAAACTAAATATCCTCCCCAAACCTACCTCCACCATTTTTAGCACCACCTGCATCTCAGTTAAGTTCATTTGCTGTACAGTTAATTCAGGCATCATCCTGAAAAACTGTCTGCCCTGCTAAAAGGTGTTAAGACTTATAAAAAGTGTGCTGCTGCATTGCTGTAGGCTGGGTAGCTGTGGAATTATGTTGTGCATGTACTGATAATATGCCTGGAATACTAAGGAGACACCATTTGCCTTGGGATCAGTCTGAAATTGCTGCCTCTGGCAGGACAGAGTATTTCAGTGTGAATGGCCATTTAGTAAAAATAGCTATGGCATTTTAGCATGGAGTGAACAAAGTGACCAATGTTCACTAAGAAGTTCATAAAATCTTTTCCACGATCAGAGGTAAAGTGGAGAGTGAAACTTTCAGCATAGGATTGAGACACCAGATCTAGTCACCCTTAAAAATAAATACTACCACCATGGTGAAATAAACTATATTGCATCAACCTAATAAGGCTGCCTGAGAAATAGTTTGAATGAAAAGCTTTGCACTGAAATCACTGCCAATAGCTGCGGTGAGTTCATGGGAGCCAGCAAGGATTTTCAGTGATAAGCATGAACTCGATTGAGCTGATGCATGGAATGCTTTTTTGGTGTTTGTTTTTAAAGAACAGAGCCAAGACTTTCACAGTGGGACTCCACCACAGAACGCTGCAGGACCTTTCAGATCTAAGAGTGAAGTGGTCTCCTAAAAGATTCTTCAGAAACATGAAGACCCTGTACAAGGTATAGAAGCTTTCAGCAATGAAGTTACCCAAATTTCTGAATTTCTATTGCTGAAAATTTACAATACTACCTAAATCCCAAAAATGCTGAGATGCCTGGTGCCTGCTGCAGGTGTAAACCACCATCATTTTTTTTTTCTAAGAAAAAAAAAAAAAAGTATTTTTCAAAATCTTACTTGTGAAGCTTAATTTTTAGTAGTTGTTCTCATAGAAAGCCTAAAACATATCCTGAGAGGGACAACAATGCTACCAAGGCAATGATATGAATATGCTTTTCTAATATGCTGAGTGTCCTCATCAGAGAAATGTCTACCTGCTTGTCTTCAGCCTTCTGAATATGTAATTATTTGATGGGTGGTGGAACAGCCTTACCAAGTTAAAGTGGAGTAAGACTGTCCCAGAGCATCTCACAGCTAAATGGTTATGGGCATTAAGGGACTCTGCTAAGAGACAGAGTCCACATCAAGGAGGCCTGGGAGCCAGCTGGATGTTCTGGCTACAGGTTGCAGATGAGAAGTAGATGCCATGGTGCTGCCCAAACACATCACTCTCTCTGTGGTTTCTGCAAGTACTAATCTGTTGTAGGCAATTAATATCAGGAAAATTCTTATGACTGAGAGGCCTGGGTGAACACAGATATGTCCCCTTAAATTGTAGTTAGGTGCCTAAGCACCTTCGCTAAGGTTAAACAAGTGCTGCTATTGTTCTTCACCGATACTTTTTTGGCTTAGGAGAGGTAGTGATTTATGTGGTGATTTTCATCAACCTCATTTTTAGATGCCTAATTGCTCCTGGCCTTGTAACATTCATCCTTATGTAAGGCAACAGGGCATGGAAAATTTAAGCATTGCAGTATTGAGCTTACAATCTTCATCATATGCCTAGTCTAAAGCACTTAAAAACTTATTACAAAAAAAAAATGTTAATAAAGCTAGAGCTGCACATAATCCGCCAACACCTAAAACATACTGTTGCATGTGAAACTCAAAAACTTACCTGGGAAATGTAAGTCCACTTTTTTTTTTTTTTTTTTTGGAAACACCAAACAGAAAAATCTAACAAAAAATATTTTTAGACTACATTATAGAATACTGGCATGTTATACAAATGTAATTAACCCACTGAAATTTAAACCAGTTAAGTTCTTTTCAAGGCACCTTGTTTTATAAATATATATATTTTTTACTTCCATCCTACGTTCACATTACTTTAGCCACGTAAAAAAGTCTGAGAAAGCTGGGATTAAGGTCACTTTAAGATTTGTATGCCAAGAACTTCAGAATAATATCATATTACATGGAAAATTCAATAAAGTAATATCCATCTGCTGCCTAAACATTTCAATAAATGCTAAGGGGTAAATTATTACCAAGATGAAATCTAAAAGGGGGTTTCAAAATGAATTTGAAGTTAAGTAACATGCAATGCATTACCATTTGTGTAACATTTGAAAAAGTACATAAACGCTGAAAAGATGCAAGCCACTATTCCTAGTGCTATCCTATTTTTAAAGGGCAAATCTTCAGAAACAGTATTATTTGAAGTTTAAAAACACTCTCCATCTTTTTTTCCACAATCTTACAATATACTAGCACATACTTTCTTCACAAGGAAAATGTATAAAAGTAATCTTACAATATAAACACTATAAACAACTTCCTTGAGACATCTTCTGGACACAGAATTTCTGTAAAGACTTAAGCATAATAATTCTAGAATAATTATGTAAAAGTATGTACATTCATTCAAATGTCCTAGACCCTGAAGAAACCCAAGTAAGCTCTACAAATGTTGCTTGTCAGTCTTATCCGGTTAAGAATGTACAGTTTTGCTACTCTTGCTGTATTTCAACATAATCAACAGAAGTTTTACTTGTTTTTGTGTAGGAAGTTCCCAAACTTTTGCATAAATCCCCTCAGTTTATTTTCATTAGGCTGCAGTGGATGATAAGCAGTTGAGTTGTAGCTGACCAGATGATTACTCCTGCCATAGTTATTTCCTAAGGTCTTGCTTTTGATATCTGGAAGATGTGAACTATTTGGTAAATTTCCTACAAGTTGACCAGGATTTTCCATCTTACAGAATGGCTCAAAGCGACTATAAACACGCCTTTCACTCAAACGAGATCTTAGCTCCTCTTGATGTTTTGAGCTTGTCAGTTGTGGTGTCATTGAACTTGCTCTCTGTAGAGCACAAACAGCAGGACTTTCAGGGGTAGTATTTGTGGTAATTTCCTTTACGTCTTGATATTGAATTTGTTCTGTATTAAATCTTGGGGTAGATGCATCTCCTGCAGTTTCTATGAACTTACTTTCAAGAGGGCACAAGACAGGACACTTTTTATTGCTTTCATCAGATGGAGGTTTTTGAGGCTTTGGTGATTTAGGAGACTTTGGAGACTTTGATGGGCTTGCAGTGACATCTTCTTTACTTCTGTTCAAGCTACCTTGGGAATTTGATGTATTTCTCTTTCTTCTTGGGGAAGAATCTGTCTTATTTTCAGAGATCTTTGGTTTTTGAGTCTCTTCTTCAGAAACCAAAGTGTCAGAACTACTACACATTCTGTAAAAGGAGGGACCTTTGTTTTTTGACAAGATTTCCTTCTTGTCTGGTGTGAGATTAAGAAGTGACCGCAGTTTCTGGGATCCTTTCTTTAGAAAACTTGGGGAGTTCTTACTTTCTTTCTTTGATGTGCAGTCCTTACTAGACTCCTCTTTGCTCGCTTCAGCAAGAACAGCCATAGAGATTGCCTTAGTAGCAGTTGGATTTTTTAGCTCTCCTTTGAGGTTCTTTTCCTCCTGTGGCAAATGGTTGGTCACACTATGCAAACTTTTAGAGCTCTTCAGAGTGTCTTCTGGAAGTTTTGGACTAACTGGCTGCTTAAGCCTATGCCTGGTCAATGTGCTGTAAACATAACTGGATGCATGCTTGTCAGCACCAGGGTCTAATATGGACTTTGAATTAAACATGGGAAAACTTCTCCTTTTAAGTATATTTTCATTTTGAACGTTCTTCAGATTTTCTGCATGTTTGTCAGCACAGAGGGTTGTGTATAAGTAGATGGATGGGTCCCCTGCTGCATGTGAATTTACCATAGGTTTTCTGTTGTCTGCAGTATGAATTCTGTGGTTTTTTGGTGTCTCTGATTTAAGCTGGACATTTGTACTAAGCTCTTCTAAAGTATTATCTGTTCCATTTTCCACACTTGGTGCATGATTTGATGTCCCTTTAGGTGTTGCACTTCCCTCTGACCCAATTATAGTTGAATTTGAAGAACTTGCACAGCTGCTTACCTCCTGCTGTTCGGGTAAAGTTGGCTGAAACACCAATGACGATCGTAAGCGAGAATGAGAGTACAGGGCATGAGCTTTAATATTTTCAGCTGTGTCATAGCTATCATATCTGTCACCCAAGGCTGACCCATTAGACTCCACTGGATAATCAGATTGGTCATTTAAGTATGACTTAATTCGCCAGTTACGTAGGAATGATTTTGTTGTGTGTTCGAGGGTCGGCATCCTTTGCTGCAGATGGCGGATTTGATGATCTGTCCCATTAAAAGACCTCCTCACAATTGAATTTCTTTCTGCAAGATTTACCTTTGGTCGTGAAAATTGATCAGCGAAACTTTGTTGGGGTGGATTGCAGTTATTTGCATATCCTCCTCGTAATGAAGACACAATACTAAGGCTATCTGATGGCATTTTCCAAGTACTCAATGGATTATTGGCTCTGTTAATAGCTCTGTTGAGCAATAGGTAAGGTGTCCTTTCTGGCTTCTCCCCAGCATAACTATGTCTCTTCCAGTGCTCATTTTTTTCACTAGGTTGATACTGCTGGATTGGATTTTGCATATTAAAACCTGGATGAAATGGTTGTTTATTATAAGCTTGATTTCTCAATCCAAATTTATCTATTTCATTTACTGTATATCTTCCTCGAGTTTTCAAATAAACAGGATCTAAATTGTGAATCTTGTCTTGCCTACCAAAAAGGTTTCTTTGGCTAGAAACTGAAGCTAAGGAAGACACTGAGTGTTGATATGTGTCGTTATCCCAGAGTGTCCTGCGACTGTTAACCCGCACTAATTCTGGGGCAAATGAACTAGGAACAGAAGAACGAGCATACAGTGTCCTGAACTCTTCATCAAAGGATTCGACCAGCTGTCCTGTGATAACTTGAACCATACTGAGGTTGGTTTTTTCAAAAGACCACATAAAGCTGAAAGAAGAACAAATGACCATTAGAAATAGTTCCTTTGAACTAATGTATTTCACTGGACCTTCTTGATAGGAAAAAAAATACAGAAAGTTTTCACATACACTTGGATTTGGTACAAATACTTTCTTAATGAATAAATAAATGGTGGCATGATTCATATAATTTGGATTTGAAAGGTCTAATCTAATACAATTTGAACTCAGTGGCAGACTTCCACTGCTCTCAGTGGGAGCAGGACTGGGTCTATTAACTACTTAATTGCCCTTATAAACAGAGGATATTGCAAAAACGTATTCACAAGGGTGCAACAACCTAATGGTGCAAAATTACCTCTACAAACACTAAGCCAGGATTGACTAGACCCACTCCTAAATCAGAGACAATGTGTGGCTAAGTTGTGAAAAAAGTATGTTTGATATGATACACAAAACAGTTTCCACAGGTCTAAATACACTTCACGCTAAACATGTTCTCAGAAAGATGCACCTCAAAACTGTTTAACAGTGTTTTCATTTTCTACACCAGTTTGGATATTAATTTTTCTATTAACTGCAGTGTACTGTATCCTGATGAAGGAAGTTTTCCTCTTTTCTACTGTACTTCTAGAGGCTGAACACATGCTCAAAGATAAGTAGCTATAACTACTTTATAGCTATAAAATGAGATAAAATAAATTAACAAGTACATTCAGGATGTTTCAAAAAGCCTGATACCATGGTGTTGAAACCATGTAATTTGTAGATTACAACAAACAAAAACATCTGTCCTATGACCCTAATTTCATGTGAAGAAAAGTCAGTGAAAAAAATTAAATGAAATTAATGAACTTGTTCTATTTGCATTTGTCTTCTGTATGTGACGAAGTTTGTTGTATTCACATAAATAGCTTGCTGATTTTGTTTTATTTGTTTTGCTTTTTCATTTTTTTATTTTTTCAGGAAATAATACTGTGCTGAGATTAAATTAAAACATGACACTTTTTTCTGTTTCTATTTTTTCTTTTTCACAGAAGTTCTTATTAAGAACACTATATTTTGCAATATTTGTAAATAATTAACTTTAAATTGAGTTCAGAGAGCAAGCATTCAGAAAAACTCATCTTTCCTGTTATAAATCACTAGATTCTTTTTCAAAGCAAGTTTAATTTCTACAAAAGTTCATGATTCCAGTCCCTGTGCTAGATCTTAAAGCAGTGTTATTTTTCAAAATGAAATGAGAAAAACTATCACATTCTCACAGACTCTAACACTGTGTGTAGATGTCAAAGCAGGCAGACTCTCTCTGGACTCTCTTACACTGACTCATTTATGAACTTGTCACTTACCTCACTACCATTTATACCCATCAATCTGAATTTGGGGCTGCTCAATTCTCAGAGGAAATAAAGAGCCAGATTTTCAAAAGCTTAAAGTAGTTGAAATCTACAAGAAATCAGCAGCTGTGGATCTGGCACCCAGGCATTAGGCTGCCATAAATTAATTCAGTAGACCAAAAGAGAGAAGCATACCATGAAAAGAACAAAAATATTTAATAATGTGTGAGATAAAACTGCCCCTGCTTTAACCTATTTTTTTTTTCCAACTCTGCAAAGATGCAAGTTCTTCTGACCTATGCCTTGTGCAAATATACTGGAAATAAAATGGAAAATAAAATAAAATAAAGCTTAACCAAATATAGATTATGTCAACTTATCTTTGACAATTCTGAATTTGATCATGCTATAGTACAGAATGTTATATAGCTGGTCTACAATTTTAGCTCTAGAAAATTACTACAAGGATAAGCTATTCAAGAGAGCTTATGAAATACTTTGGAAACCTTTTTTGGAGTTACCGTTAAACAACAATAGTTCTATATTAAACAAATTGGTATTTTTCTCTCTTTTCACCAAAACTTCACCTAAATCAAAAGCTATATCCTTTATTTCTTACTTATGAAAAATTAACAGGGGACCTCAAAATTTGGCTCCATGTTATGCTATCTACCATTAAGTATCCATGACAACGTGATAGATTACTGAAAAGATAATCAAATTTGCCCATGGTGTTTCCTGGAATAATTTTCAGAAATAGAAAAAAATATATTATGCAATAGGCAAAATACTGAGATGACACATGTTCTATGGGCACCTCAGTGACTGATCTTACCTGTAAGAACCATATATGACTTTCTTACAGTCAACCAGAAGAAATTTTTGTTCCATTTTTCCATGGAATTTTGCTCCTGTTTTAGAATAGTAATCTTGTCCTTTTACTGTCCGCACCCTCATGTTCTGAAAAAGATAATTGAAACACTTTATCGGTACACTATATTCTACATTTAGCATCCAGGGCTTTAAATGTCAGAGGTACAATTGGAGTTACATTATTGCATACCAGTAAACTCTGCAGGACAGTAAATTCTGATCAAACCTGTCCCCTGGGGACCCAATATGGCAAGTTATTGCTCTGTCTTCAAGAACGATGAAATTTCCTAGGCCTTGGAAAAAATTAATTTCCCCTTTTCCATAGCCATCACTCTCAGAAATGAGGCTCTGGCACAAGAGGACTTTGACAAGAGAAAGAGATTTTGTAGTGAAAAAAATCTTTTCAGCATCTGATATACTATATATGATTTCCAACCATCTCAGTGAGTCAGAAAGAACATCTAAAGCACTAGTATCATTTCTTTTAATTGAACAAGAGTACTGTATCTATAAACATATATATTTTACTGAGATGGTCTATCAAAAGATATCACCTGGCCCCAGAATGCCTTGCAGTTCCATCACCACTAAGATTTCTCAATTGGCTTTTCAGCATGGGATCGATTACATTTCTAAATTTGGAGATGCTATCACAGCATGTATAGCTAGCACAAACCCTACAAAGCAGTTAGCCTTGAATTCCAAACGCTATCTTTCTGTATTACTCATGCAAACTCAGTAAATTCTACTGAGGAAATTTGCCATGATGGAACCCAAACATGTGGTCAGTTTTTCTCCCAAACTGTTAATGAAGTTGCCTCAGCTGAGCCAGTATCTTTTCTGCACATGCAGTTCTGAATGACTTAAGTCTTTTTTTTTGTTTTGTTTTGTTTTGTTTAGTGTCCCTTTGTTTTAAGCTCTTAGCAAAAGAACAATTCAAAAGAAGTGTTAACAGACCTTTTGTACTGTACTAATAATAATTTTCAAAAAGTTCTTATATGGATACAGAAAAAAATATAATAGCATTTATCATATATTGTTACAAAAAGGTGTTTATTTATAACAAAAAGAAAATTTATGTTCAACACAAACCAACCTACAACATCTACCTCTTGTAACTGTTGGATACAAAATGCTTTACAAGACATAAAAAGAGCTTGGAATACATCTGTGAATGACCACAACATTTACTGTGGTTTCTAGCCTTGCAATATGTGTTCTAGTGATGTTAATTTGTGGTAATTTACAAGTATTCCAGTTGAAGTGAAATGTGTAATTTAGCATTGGCGGTAAGAAAACAGAATCTATATGATTGTTGCCTAAACTTTATATAAAGAAATAGTGGAATATAAATCTTCTGTATACAGACAAATAGCTTGTTTCTTGTGACTATTCATTAACTGCCAAGGTTCATTTCTGCCACAGATTGTACTTTCTGCCACAGATTCTACACAGATTCTCAAGGAGAAACTGAAAATCAAAGCAAAAGTGTGCTCTGTAAAGTCCAGGTATAGGAGATGGATTAGATCTGTTTATAAAGTAGAATGGATCAGATTGTACAGCATAAAATCAGGTTGCAGGAATTATAACTGTAGTCTCTACTACAGTCCACTGAACTGTCTCCAAGCAGAAAATTCCAAAAATTAGGACAAAATCCATATGAAATGATAAATATTTCCAAATAACACATTCTAAAATGCTATATATTTCATTGTTTCCTTTTTTTTTTTTTATGTAGAGAAAAATAATTCAAAGAAGCAAAAGTTGCACATAAGAACTGCTGAGTTGGCAAGTTATTGTTTAACTCAAGCTATTCAAGGTCTTTAAATTTTTTTAGATGAGTTTTAACATAGCATTTTTTCAAGCTGTTTGAAAAAAAAAATACAACTCAGTTAAAACGTACAAAGACAGAATTAAAAAAAAAAAAGTAAAAAAGTGACCTAAATGTCTTAAAAATGTGCTAGAAACATAAAGTTTATCTCTTAATATGCTGCATCAAGTTAATTCAATAAATAGATGTTATCTAGTAGTCCTGTAAAATTTAAAAGTACTTGGGTTCAGTAAAAATATAGATGAATGCTTAGATTATTTTCAGAAATGGTTAAAAAATGATTAATAACAATAACAACCCAGTCTGCATTATTACAGAGGAGGTTAACATTTTTTGTCTCTTTAACTGTGTCTGTAACTTCAATCACCTTTCACTGTCTTGCACTTTGTTCATGTATTGGGTTAATGTCACAAGGTTTTGGTAGCAGAGGGCTGCCGGAGTGACTTCTGTGAGAAGAGTCCAGCAACTGCCCCATGTTAGGTAAGGGTCAGTTTCAGCTGGCTCCACAGGGACCTGCTGCTGGCCAGAGCCAAGACAATAAGCAATGCTGTTTGTGCCTTTTGGTCAGTAGATTTAAGAAAGTGAAAAACAACAACAACAACAAACAAACAAAACAAAACAAAACAAAATCACAAACTGAACCAAAACAACAACAAAACAAAACAACAACAAAAAACTGCTGCACAACAGTAACTCGGAGAGAGGAGTGAGATGCAGCCCTGCAGCCCCCAAGGTCAGTGCAGCAGGAGCACAGGAGTTGCTCCAGGCACACATCAGCAGTTTCCCAGCCCCCGGTGGAGCAGGCTGTCCCCCTGCAGCCCATGGGTCCCACATGGAGCAGATCTCCACGCTGCAGCCCATGGAGGAGCCCCCCGTGGAGCAGGTGGATGTCGCCTGGAGGAGGCTGCGGCCCATGGAGAGCCCCCGCAGGAGCAGGCCCTGGGCCGGAGCTGCAGCCTGTGGAGAGGAGCCCACACAGGAGCAGAGGGTCTAGGGGGAGCTGCAGCCCATGGGGGACCCATGCTGGAGCAGTTTGCTCCTGGGGGATGGACCCCGTGGTACGGAGCCATGTGGGAGCAGTTCTTGAAGAGCTGCTGCCTGTGGGCAGCTCCCGAAGGATCAGTTTGGGAAGGATGGCATCGCATGGGAGGGACCCCACGTGGAGCAGGGGCAGAGAGTGACCATGAAGGAGCGGTGGAGACTGACCACAGCCCCCATTCCCTGTTCCGCTGTGCTGCTCAGGGGAAGGAGTTAGAAGAGGGTAGATGGGGGGAGAGGTGAGGTGCTTGTAGTTTCCTTTATTTCTCACAGTTATAGTCTCTTTGTGATTGGCAATAAATTATTTCAGTCTCATTATGCTGAGTCTGTCTTGCTGATGACAATAACTGTTGAGTGATCTCCCTCTCCTTATCTCAGCCCTTGAGCCCTTTCCATTGTGTTTTCTTCCCCTTTCCCTTTAAGGATGGGGAGTGAGAGAGCACTTGTGCTGGAGCTAAGCTGCCCAGCTGGGTAAAACCACCACAGTCCTCCAGGTTTTCACCACTTTGAGTTTTAACTTGAAATCTAAAAAATAAAAATAAAATAAAATACTGCTTTTCCAGTATTGTTGAACTTTGAACAAGCCAATTCCAGAAAACTATTCTTTCTCCACCAGCTACTTTAGCAGAAAGAAGTAGTTAAATAAAAATCTTGTTTTTTTGAAAGTTAAATATTGCATATATAGTAATTACTTAAAAAGAGGAAAAAAATGCCCTTTTCTAAAGATTACTACAATAGTAAGCCCTTATTTACTATAAATTAAAATTGTGAATTAGTTATGAATTTTGCATTTACTTCAATGATTAATCGTTTAGATCAATTATATCATTTAACTGCATTTGTATGTCAGCTTTATATTTACATTAAACTATATATATATATGTCATAATTTGATGGTCACTTGAGATTCAGCTTACACATTTTCAAATAACTATATCAAATAATGTTGATCTAATGACATGCCAGCTAAACCCATTATATCTTACTGAGATAAGGTCTGGTGGATATTGGACAGAATATCATTTAGGAATCTGGAATGCTGTAGGCACAAGCAAAGCTAATGGTTTTCAAATTACCGTACTGTATAAAAAAAAGTTGCCTTAGGTATTCTTAAGTTAAAATATAACTTCAAGTAGGCTCTAAACCCTCAAAAAAAAATTACAATTCACATTAAATTGCTGTTCTTTAAATCATCTTAGTCACTGTTTCCTCTGTTATCTTGAGTTTTCCTTATCTTCTGCAGTATTATTCCTCCTGCAGCATTTCTGTCCTGCTTTGTTAATCCTGCCAAATCTTTCCCTGTCTCAGTATGTCATTCACTTAAATATGGAACATGGCATTACGAAGGCATGAGCCGGAGATCATGTTCACTGTTCTCGTGTAACACTTCCTCTTCCTCCATAGCTCATCTGGCATTCTTCACTTATTTCAAACCTTCTAATTAGGTGCCAGGGATGCATCCTTTGAATAATCTCTTAGAATGCATATTATTTTTGAGAACATAAAAGAACAATGTGTTCCGCTTACGATTAGTATACATATAACTGAATTGCAAGCCCCATTTTGTATGAAATGCTGGGCTTCTCCTTCCTACTTGGTTTTATCCTCAGGCAACAGAACTGCCATGCTAACAGCGCTGACAATAACATGTCACTGATCAATACAGAAGTGATCAGCAATCAGCATCACTGTGGATAAAGCAATAATTCACTTATGAATCTTGAGAGAAAATCCTGGGCAGCTGGAACAAACAAATCCACACATAAAAAGGAATCAAGATAGCCTGAGGGGACACACAAAAGTCTGTGAGATCAGCTGTAGCAAGTCAAATGGAAAGCCTGTCTCGTCCTGTAAACTGCTTTTGAAAGTGACTGGTAGTGGATATGTATGGAAGAATAATTTAATTGAAGACTTGATATTTTAGGAGGTTTGTGATGTTAAAGAAGGGATCTTCTCCCTCCTCCAAGAACTGACTGTAGGAGTCCGGGACTGTTTGCATTCCTGATGTTTAAAATATCCAGTGTCTGGATGTCTGAGCTGCATGCAGTTTGAGAATGGCCATCAGGGTTATCCAATTAAATGACAGCTAAATGATGAACAGGAAACAAGCTCTAAGTTCTCTTTTTATGTATGACTGTACAACTGATTATCTTCCCCAAGAGAACCACACAACCATGATTTAAAATGTGGAAGTATAATTCAACACTAAATGTTTATTTTCATTAGTAAAAAACCTCCAGTGTGATAGATAAGTACAGCAAATACACTGGTCTCAAACATTTCATTTCAGTACATTTGTAGATTCTGTTTCTATCAGTGTTCAATTACTCACCCTGTACTTGCTGTCAAGAATATGCATAAAGAAGAGAATGGATGTCTATCTAATACTTAGCCTAGCAGCTTTAAAGAAAAATAAGTTACATTTCTCATATTGTTCATTGTTTCTAATATTATCTGTTATCCTAGGCCTCTGTCCTTACTGTGAGATAGTAGTTTCTGTGCAAATGCAAAGTAGCTTTCCAGCTAGGTTCTGTCATTACTTCCAAGAAGGTTCAGTGACCACTGAAGTCAAATTCTCAATGACTTCACTGGAATCTGGCCCTTAGGACAGGTATGACACTGAGCTGTGCATGCCTATTTAATAACCAAATATGATTTAGACTAGGAAGTACTAGAAAACTTTTGATGATTTTGATAAAACTGGTAAAAGATAAAAGAGATAAAATGGCATGCAATCAGTTCTCATGAACAGCTCCTCCTGTGCATTTATGCATGTATTTTTGGGAGTAGACTTCACAAAAGGAAAATAAAATCAATTCTTTACTATTTTCTCATTTCTCCCATTCATTATAAATACTGAGAGAAGTATCAGTGGGTAAACAGTTCCTGCAGAATTACTTTCAATATATCCTGTAGCAAGATGACTATTCATAATTTCCAGATAAGTCAAAATAGGTTTCTGAAGGGTACGGAGCCTCTACCATATGCCGCAATTCACAGAATCACAGAATTTCTAGTTTGGAAGAGACCTCAAGATCATCGAGTCCATCCTCTAACCTAACACTAACAGTCCCCACTAAACCATATCCCTAACCTCTACATCTAAACGTCTTTTAAAGACCTCCAGGGATGGTGACTCCACCACTTCCCTGGGCAGCCCGTTCCAGTGCCTAACAACCCTTTCGGTAAAGAAGTTCTTCCTAAGATCCAACCTAAAACTCCCCTGGCGCAACTTAAGCCCATTCCCCCTCGTCCTGTCACCAGGCATGTGGGAGAACAGACCAACCCCCACCTCGCTACAGCCTCCTTTGAGGTACCTGTAGAGAGTGATAAGGTCACCCCTGAGCCTCCTTTTCTCCAGGCTGAACAATCCCACCTCCCTCAGCCGCTCCTCATAGGACTTGTTCTCCAGGCCCCTCACCAGCTTCGTCGCCCTTCTCTGGACCCGCTCAAGCACCTCGATGTCCTTCTTGTAGCGAGGGGCCCAAAACTGAACACAGTACTCGAGGTGCGGCCTCACCAGAGCCGAGTACAGGGGGACGATCACCTCCCTAGCCCTGCTGGTCACACTGTTTCTGATACAAGCCAGGATGCCGTTGGCCTTCTTGGCCACCTGAGCACACTGCTGGCTCATATTCAGCCGACTGTCCACCATCACTCCCAGGTCCTTCTCTGCCTGGCAGCTCTCCAACCACTCATCTCCCAGCCTGTAGCTCTGCTTGGGGTTATTGCGCCCCAGGTGCAGGACCCGGCACTTGGCCTTGTTGAACTTCATGCAGTTGACCTCAGCCCATCGGTGCAGCCTATCCAGATCCTCCTGCAGAGCTTTCCTACCCTCGAGCAGGTCGACACACGCACCTAACTTGGTGTCATCTGCAAACTTACTGAGGGTGCACTCAATGCCCTCGTCCAGATCATTGATGAAGATATTAAAGAGGATCGGCCCCAGTTCATATTGAATAAAACCCTAAGATGTGACATCAGCTGAGGAACTTGGTTGACTTCTTGGGCATTAAACAGCATTTCCTACATTGGTTCATTGTTTGTAATCAAAAATGAAGTTACAACTTAAGCATTCTGGTGATACTGGGGATTGCTGTCTCAGTGCTGTCTTTTGCAGTGCAAATCTATCTCATAGTTTGCTGCAGCACTGTCAGCAGCAGAAATAACCATTTCTAGAAAAAAAAAAATAGCAATTTTTTTTTGAAAAAGTACCTGAAAAAAGTCATAATCTGTATTGACTCTTCATCTTTCAATGAATAGGAGTTACTGACCAAACAACAAGTCTGATTGGTGACAAAGTTAATAAAAAGAAGTTTAGATAGAGAAAAGAAAGAAAGAGAAATACATTAGCTAATAGGGGAAATGTAGGACAGTCAGTAAACAGATAAATTAATTTGAAATTGGGGAAAGAGAAATGGAAGAAAGGAATTATTTATTTGAGTTGAGTTCCACTCATGATGTTAAGGTGAACTTTACAACCCATGAGAAGAAATGTTGTACAAGAGACTGGAAAAGCTCCTAGTAAATTAAAGGTGTCATATTCTTCTGTATGGAATTCGCATCATAGTCACATAATATATAGTCTATCGATACTTTCAGTATGTACTCTTTCCAAAAAAAGATGGAAACATGCCCTGGTATGGATTTGCACTACATATGAGACATTTAATGTAGATTTATTTACAAATAAATCCTCTTTTTTCCACATGGAAGACCACTGAATTGTAAATATGAATTCAAAAATACAGTCTCTCTCATGTCAGCATTTCATTTTTTACTGATTCAAAGGAAGAAATAAAGAGCCAGTGAGTATATTGACTAAGTCATAAAAGCTTGAGAGTAACTCCTCCTCGTGAGTGCACAGAATGAAGAATGTCTGCCATACTCAAGACTGAACCAAATCATGCCAGAGAATAACAAAGCCAGTGCTGCTGTTGCTACATCTTGAGGAAAAAGAAATATATCCTTACATCGGTCCTCTTCTTGCTTTCACAAAACAGGAGAGGAGGACCAAAAGCACAAAAAGGCAATGAAGCACAAAGGTAATGAAAAAAAAAAGAAGCAGAAACCTTGCCAAAGTATTGACTGCTCTTTCACAGTCACCAGTGGCTTCCCTTCATCCTGAAGAAAGACACAGGATAATTACTGTGGGAGTAAGTAAGCTTTTATTCTTAGAGCAACAATCACTGGGAGTAGCACTTGGATGAGGAGCCTAAAGAGCTTTACTACAAGCTGAACTGGAAACCCAGCACACAACAGGATTACTGTTTAGCTCTTTGGCATACACTATTCATTTTCTGATAAACTTGAAGCATTCCAAGTAAACCTTTCAGTGTAAAAATGTTTATCCCATTGTTACAGAACAGAAACACATAAAACATAATGTCACTAAAGAGGCCAAATCCGAAACTCTCCAACCCATACCAAATCCATACCAAATCCACTCTAATGTATGTACGTGAGTTCTTTCAACAACAGTATAAATGTCTGTAGGTCTATAAAACCATAGTAAAAAGAAAACCTCCAAATCACCTCAAAGAGTTAGAAATAGCTATAGATACATATTACACAGAATCAGTTTGAAAATGCATATTACCACATTTTTCAAGATAGAGCTTGAAAAGCATGCTCCTAATTTCTTTTACATCAGCAGGATAAAATTAATTCCATTAAAAAGAAATGTATGCTGTTTTTAGCAGCATTTATGGCACAGTTAACCCAAGTAATTAGGAAACAATGCTACCTGAAGTTCCAGTGTATGGAACTATTGCCAAATAATGACTTTATGAGGGCAATTACTGCCAAGGTCTACAGACCCACAATACCCACAGACCTTTTCTTTTCAAAAATTCCCATAGCTTTCTGTATTAGGCCACCAGAGGGCAATCCCACATGCTCAAATCCCCCACACCAGAAACAAGTATGGGAAGTCAAGAGGTAATACTTTTAAGGGCCTAAGTTAACTCTCCAGAGCAAAACTTGGAATAAAATACAGGTTTATTCCAAACTTTAAGAAAAAAAAAAAAAAAAAAAAATCATTCTTTAACCTCACAAAAACACTCAACCTCCATCTGTTTTTAAGACTGGGTTCTTAAAATGCATGCCTGTAAGACGAGCTTCTGCAATATTTTTGCCAGGAGTAAACATGGCCCAACTAGTTAAGAAACAAGGAATTGCAAATGGAGCTATATGGAAGTTCAGCCAAGGTAGAGTTTAAGGCTTTACAGAGAAACTCTGGTACTGTGCATGGAACATTTTCAGAGCTATCTATAATGACAGTAAATCTAGAAGTATTTATGAAGCATTTACAGCAGGTCAGTGCAGCATATGGTTAGCATTTTATTCCCTAATATAGTAGGGTGGTGCAGGACATTGGGTGAAAAATGTAAACATCAGTCCTCTCTTAATTATCTTTCTTATAGGGCAAAATTACATATGTAATGTATAAAAGTAAGCCTACTCATACTGTATGCTGTAGACAGACATAATAAGTGCTTTCAGGAAAACACTACTAAAACAGAATCCCAGTCCTTTTAATGTGTTTTAATAGAAATCCCATTTAACAAAAAGATCATGAAATGAAGTATACCAAACAAATTGCATAAGCTTTATGATTTTATTTGCAGATTAATTTAACATAAAGCAAAAGGAAGCAAAGTTTTTCAAACCTGTAGTATACCTAAGGAGATAATAATGGAAAAATATTTTATAAATAATATGGACAAATTTCATAATTCTATCAAACATACTTGTTTTGGCACATGAAAAAGATAAAAGCTTTTCTAAAGAGAATAACATTTGTAGAGAAGGTTCTGCTGAGAGTTTACCAGATTATATTTCATAGTTAATTTGATATAGCAGTATTTGATAATGAAGTTTTGAATAATAGCATATTTTCTTTGGGTTGCAGAGGAATGACTAGCGAATGTTCAAGCACAGGAACACAAGAAGTCTTACCCTGAGCCTCTGAACTTGACAGCCTTGCTTCTCCGTCATTTTCAGAAAGTGACTGAAGTTTGACTCATCAAGAAGGAGATACACTGCAATTCCTCTTGTAGATGCTTCTACAATTTCTCTAAAAATATCCACATCTGTAAACATATCCATAACTATGGCAATGACCTGAATAGAAAAGACAAAAATTACTGTGTTGTATCAACACACATTTGAAACTCTTCACCTAAGTTTGCACTGTGCAGCTAACATGCTATTCATGCATCAGAAAGTTCTAATATGGGATACCACTTAACATAGAAGGCTTCTCAAGAGCACTGCATCTTCTTCTTGAGAGGACAGGTGACTACTTATATATACGGCAGTCATCACAAACCACAAACTTGGGCAAATTGTATTATGTGTGAGTTCAGGAATGGGTGTTATAGGGAAAAGTAAAGCCAGTGGAACAGAAGGGAATTGGAAGCAATACAGTGAAAAAAAATGGAGCCAACTCCAGTGTGACTGCATTAATAGAAAAATCAGAGAACACTGTTTTTGTACAAGGCAGTTGTTCAATCTAATCTAAATGCTGTTCTTTGTCTTCACAGTTTTCCCTAAAACTAATAGTTTGAGAGTTTGAAGGAGCCAATAAGCAGACGTTGAAAGGCTGGGGGTTGAAAGTCAGCACCCATACTGACTCAGCACACTCACTGGGACAAAACTTCCTCAGCTGGTGAGTGGTTGGTTCAGAAAGATTAGAGAATGCTGAACACCAGCCACTCAACCTAGGGGGAAAATGCAGGTATTTCTGACTGGGAAAAGCAATGTCCTGCTAATCGCATTTTGTAGATGATAGACAATTTACTTATCATTAGCAATTTAGAATTAAGTAATATTGAAATAGAGGAAATAACAGTGGGAGAACAGGTGTGTCTGTGCAACTTTTAAAAATATTATTCTTACTCATTAGAGTCTTCACAAAAAGTCTCAATGAAACTTTTCAGGTGCATATTCAAATCAAATAAAGCCTATCACAAATATAAGAGTAGGCTTGATAGTGAGCTTGCTTTACCAATTTCACTCATCTTTAAATTTTCCATACTTGAACATTAATGGTGTAATTATAAAATTATAATCACTCATCTTATTCTGGAACTGAAACATTTGTCTTACACAAAATCTGGTAAAGAATGTTGCACACACATAGTTAAATGCTATGTCTCCAGTCAGTCATCTGAATTGCCTTTTTAAATCTGCTTGCTTAGAACCAGAAGACTCACTTATGGCAAATACATACTTTGCACACTAGAAATACAAACAGGAGCTGACCAAGAATAAAAAATAAAATAACAATGTCATTAAGAAAGGTAAAGACAGATCTTGAAGCAATAAAAATGAAAGGAGTTGGCTTACAATAACATGTCATCTGGCAGTAAAAAGACTCCTTACAAATACACCAGTCAGAGAGGAACTGAATAGCATGAAATAAATGAATTCTTTCAAATGTCCAATGTATTACCTCACCTTTTTTACTTACTTTTTAGGAAAATAATATTTTTTTTTAAAAAAAAAAAAAAACAACAACACAAACAACTGTTTTTTAACAGTACAAATTATTTTTTCATCTCCATTTGAAAGGAAAGAATGAAAACCACAGAAGTTTATTTTAACTCATTACTTCTGCTAGGTCTTGACTCAGATACACAAAGTTAACTGAACATGGCAACCCTATTTATTCATCTGTTTTGTTTCTCTTACCTACAAACAGAAGTATGCCAATGTAGATCAAGTATGCTAGGTAAAAAGATCAAAGAGGAAAGTCTGTTCCCAAATAGGTTTGTTTCATTATCTGTGTCCCCCTCCCTCTGATCGTTTCAATTTCTTCTTAACCTTTCATTTTCTTCACATCTTTTAGAAATACGTGCTCATTATATTAAAGAATGTATTTAAATTATGGGATAAATCCTGAGTAAGTAGTGTAAACTGACATAAATACATGAAATATTTATGATCTACAGTACAGACTTCAAAAATCCTTCTAAAATTTTCCTATGGCAGATATCTACGATGCTAGACTAATATACTGGAAGTGTACAGAAAGCATATACAAACAAACAAAAAAAAAGAAAACCAGCTAGAATGAGTAATACAAATTGAAACCAAAGCTGACTAGAATGGCCACATTTGTCTTAGGAAGAGAGGAAGTGAGATATGAATTGAAAAAACAAGAAGGTATGAGAGTGCTGGCTGTGTGCTACTAGTGAAAACAATCACTGCTGTTGATGATATGCATGATATGCAGGTACACCAAACCTTAGGAATGAACAGGGCACCCCTCTTTGTATTCACTAAACTTCACTTAACTGGTTTAAAACCTTTTAACTTTGAAATTTTAGACTTAATTCTATGAAGTACCAAACTATTATTGTGAGAAAAATCAAATTTCACTTTCAAAGTTTGGATAGGCATTACACTTTGAAACCTGAAGTTTGTGCTAACTCAATAATCCTCAACAGATTTAAGGACATTTGCAAAGCCACATTTGTGATTTGACAACCAGCTAGACATTTGTTTTTCCATTCCCTGGAAATCAAAGATTACTTGTGAAGTATACCCTTGTGTATGTAAGTGTGTATTACTTGTGAAGTATGCCCATTCACTTTTAACAACACAATTAATCCTGTCAACACTCATGTTTAGTAGGCTGAATTACTGAAGGAAGAAGAGTGCCAATTTTGTGTCATGTATCAACATACACTGATAAGTAAAAGCAGTAATTTACAGACATAAGGTCATTTCTGTATATAGATTTCTATAAGTCAAACTAGGTATTTGGTCATAAAGTACATATTTTGATGCAGAGAGAGTAGATCCCATAAATATCAAAATATTCTGGCTTTTGAGTGTACTAAAGTTCCCTTAATTTTTAATTCCTTGGGTATATTTGCCAACTTTGAAGCAGAAGGGAGTACTGAGCTTAGATAAAGAGAAACTGAATTCAGAATTCCAAGTTTTGATAAAGAAGACGAAGACTAGGCAGTTCCTCCAAAATAGGTATTTATAATGTGAAAATACCTTTACTTAAAGCTCTAATATCAGCTACAGGATTAGCTATCTGCTGCATAATGTTGGAAGAAAAGATATCACCACAGTGTTATACATTTGTTTCTGAAATTGCAGAACGAATATCCACACTGATACTTACAAGAGGAAGCCAGGTAACAATGAAATCCAGCAAGGAAAAGGGATAGAATTAAAAGAGCAGCAAATAGCTCAGAAAACTGGCTATGTCACAAATTCTGTTTCTTTTGGGCATAAGAGCACTCTCGTATGTCAAGACAATCCCCCCAAGGCAGAACACTTCAGTTTTACAGTAAACTTCCAGGCTTCCTTATAAGCTGCCATTGTCTTTCCAAAACGTATTTGTTTTCCAGAAGGCAGGGCTCTCTGCAAAACCAAGCACCAAAGCTTTTATGAGGACATGCAAAGGTCATCCAACCATACAGGGGATACTGGATAGGTGCAGCAGTTTTCAACTGAAAGTGCCAGATTTCTGGGAGAAGTTGTCAAACGTAAGAAACTGATTATCACCCTGATCAAAAATGGCCCTTGGGAATAATTAAGCATTTTACATTTTCATGGATGAGAGAATAGTTGGCAGAGCAGAAACGCTGATATTATGCACAGCAAAAGAGTACTGCCACCTGACTTGAAATTAGTTAGAAAAAAACAAACAAACATTTCAATGACCAATTAAAGGTGAAGCCAGTGCAGAAAACAATTTTTATACTACTTTTCTTCCCCCCAAATTAAAGTTAAATCATCTACTGATCTCTTCTTAGTATCTTCCAACACTTTTTCAAAGTGGTGAATGTTTTTTAAGTTTGTATTTTGGATGTTGTAGCATCCTTACAGTTGAAGAAAATCTGCTGAAATCAATAAACACATTACTTCTAATAAAGCTGATAGTTTTATCAACCTAAATAAAGGCACTAGCAATGCCATATTATATTTTTTCTCAGTATTGTCTTGAAACCAAGAATATGTCTTGCAGTAGAAAAGCAGTGCTTCACACATTAACATTTTAGAAACATTTAATTACAGGCAGAAATTGCCAGAGGAGGACCACCAAGATGATCAGGGCTGGAGGACTTGCCCTGTGAAGTGCCTGAAGGAGCTGGGCTTGTTCAGTCTGGAGCAAAGGTGGCTTCAGGGCACCTTACAGCAGTCCCCAGCACCTACAAGGGAGTGTCTCGAGAAGATGCAGCCAGGTTCTTCACAGTTGTGGCAGGACAAAAGGCAACGGTCAAAATGAAAGAACAGTTCTGACAGGATATAGGGAAAAATCCTCATCCCCATGCAGAAAGTCCAGCACTGGAGCAGGTTGCCCATAGCACTTGTATAGTCTCTTTCCTTGGAGGTTTTCAAGACCTACCAGGATAAAGCCCTGAGCAAGCTGGTCAGGTCCTATCACTGGCCCTGTTGAAGCAGGAGGTTGGACCAGAGACCTCCTGAGGTTCCTCCCAAATTACCAAATCAGCAGTTCAATGACTAAGATTTCAATTTCCATCCTTGTCAAAATGTAAGCAAATCTTGCCATATTTGATAATAATTATAAACTCTGTTATAAGGCTTAAAGAAACAAAACAGAGACTATGAATAATGAGAAGTTTTCCTCCATTTTTTATAAGAAATTTGGTAAGAAAAACCTTTGTAGTTCAATTTTAGGACATAAAAATCAACCTTTTTAATGTGTGTGTATTGACATTAAGGCATAGATGTAATTAAAGACCTTTTTACTGCTAGTGGTCTTTATGTCTACGCTACTGACAGTTCCATTATCCCAGTATTTTTACTCCTTTTACAAGGACTAATTACCATTCTTTGCTGAGTATCTTGCAGTGTGTGTCATTTAACACCTTCTTTCCCATAAACAGTAAAAAAGAGGAATCCTCTAATGCAGCTGATTTCTTAGGTCAGGCTTTACTGGAGACACCTACCATGATATCAATAACCTATTAGGGAATAATGCTAAGGACCTACCTACACTGCAAGAATATTGATTCCTTGTAACTTCCAGGAGGCTTACTTTGGGCTTACAAAAATCTGTATCGCTGTGCATTGCTTTTGAACACCACCACCCCAGGACCAAAGAACTACTGCTTCAGATAGAAATGTTAACTCTATTTTTGTCAGCCTTCTCCCTGGTACTCTATTCAAATTTCTTTTTACAGTTCTCTGTGTTAGGGAGAATATCCCTGTGGCACAGGCATGGAGCTGCCTGAATCTGGCCTTTCTCAGGGAGAAGGCAGGCAGCAACCCTTGCAACAGAGTGCAGAGGGAAGATACAGTACTGTACACCTTGCTGCTAGGACCACAAGACAGCGTGCAAACTGATTGCATGGGTTTCAGGTGCCATAAAAGAAAAAGAGACAAAACTGGTGACCACTACAGACTGTCTTCCCAGTAGAAAACTGTAAAATATGTCTGTTACAAATTATCATGTTTTGTTGGGAGTCTATAAGATATGTCCAGTTTATGCTTGCTGCAATTCATGTTAGCAGTATGCAGTTGATCTCCTGATGTGCACACTTTCTGTCACTATTGTTCAAACTACAGTGCTCCTAAGACAACAATTTCATATTGATTTTCAAAATTTAACACAGCTCTGAAATGGTTTGCACAGCACATTCTTCCACTGCAAAGCCTATTTGCAAGCCATTGTGACTTGCACCTGAATATCTCAGGTCACCTTTGGGCTGGCGGAACTGCTGAGATCTCACATAGCAAATGTAATAGATCAGAAGCCTTGAGATGAAGTGTTGAAGCAGAGTATAAAGTGGGAAGCCCTCCGCTGTAAACAGGAGCGTACACACAACTAATAAACATCTGAGTATGACCCACTCTCCTACAATTACTGTGGCAATATAATGGAACAAATAGGTGATTTACACTTACGCAACTTCCATGAAATTAATGTCACTACTTGTAGTGGCTTATCATAAAAATTGGCTGCTTGAAACCATATTTGATTTATTTAATTTGGCTCTGCATTCAGGGAGCAATAGACCATAACAGTACAGTGTACTGCGAAATGTACTCCCATTATTACCTTCTTTAAATGCAATTTAATGAACTGTAGGCTGAAGTCTGGCACTTCACTACAACAGGCAGCTACGCAAACCTCAGAGCAAGCCCTTCTAGCCCTCACTATCCTCTTTTCCTCCAGCTATTCCAAAATTACATTTTTGCCATCAGTTCTGAAGATGAGCAAAGTACACAGCTCAGAACTGAATGCATCTTCTGTTCTGATCACCTAGCACCAGCTTATTGTGTCATGTGCTGCCTACACAGCAGAAGTATTTTAAAGTGAAAACTAAGTTTAAATGGAATAAAAACTAACTTCAACACGTACGTCAGCAGTCTTCAATAACCACAACAACTTCTCTCTGTAAAAGGATGTTGCTAGGTATGCTCAACATGACTGAAAACTTGTATGAATAAAAACAGCAGGAAAAGAGACACTGTAGGAAGGAAAACCAAAAAGGTCTACAAATCTCCTGCAATGTAGTATGGGAAACCAATGGAAATTATTCTCCCAAAATTACGAACAGTGGAATAAAGGAGTGTATAATAGTTTAATTGTGCTTAACTGACTGGCCCTCATGGCAAAGCCTAATCTGTTCTGCCCAAGAAACATGTCAGAAAGCTGTGTGGTGGGGAACTTTCTAGCAATCAGTAATGGGGAAAAATATGCTTTGATGCTGGCAGCAAAGAATGATATGGAAATGTTAACAGCAGCTCTGAAAAAGGACATGATTTAACTTTGAAATACACTGGGGAGATGCAATCTTCGCAATGTGCCATCTTCTAACCACCTGACAGTTCTACCTTTTGCTCAGTTTGGCAACTTCTGTGCTGCTTAGCATGTCTTTAGGAGGATGAGAAGGTCAGGATTAGCTCTTCTACAAATGAAAATAAAAATAACAGAGAAGAAAAGTTCTCTGAAGTGAAGATAATACAGTTTTCTCTGAAAAGTATAATAGACTTCTGCACTACCTTTCAGAAAGCTATCGCAGGCTGAGCTAGCTTGTCACATACCATGTAGCGTCTTAAAATGACACCTCCAGTTCTGTCACTTTGAATTCACGCACGAGTAAATACATAGGTATCTTGCAAAACATATGGGAGTGAGCTGCATCAATTCTATAAATGTGATCTGTATCTATGGGTTTGGTAGTTGTTATTCTGGCTGACGGATTAGTAAGAAGACAGCTTGATCTGACCAAATTAAGGAGGCACTACCTCACTGTGGCCGGCAGCAGAGGTGATGATTTCTCTGAAGCTGACTTCTGTGTAGGTAGTCTCAAGTTTCTGCAAGTCGGGGAGAGGAAGGGGACAGCCAGAGGATTCTTCCTGGGGGCTTTCCAAGAAGCATTTATAAGCCTAACCCTTGGAAGCTAGAACACTGCAGAGAAACAGCAGCTGCCCAGTGACTGGCACAGCACAGACAAGATTTACCAAAATTTGAAAACAAACAAACAAACAAACAAACAAACAAAAAAAACCTTAAATCTGCAAAGAACTGCCATGCCTGGTTGAAGCAACAAGCACTCACAGTGCTCAGTTTTAACACTTTCCTTCCTTCTTGCAATGTTCCCATAAATAAGTAAACCATTTAACGAGCAAGCTGTTTTCTGTCACTGTGAACAGCAGTGGGCAGAGGTCCTACAGTGAGGCAGATAACGCAGAGCAGAAAATCCTTGGCATTATGGAGGGAATGTGTCTGGGAGCTTGCTCTGCCCTTTCTTCTCTTGCCATTGATGTCCTTGCTCTATCAGATCCCATTCTAAGTGCCATGTGTGCTGCAGCTGGTTGGGTAGCAGGATTTTAATAATTGTATTGAGCTGTTCAGAATGTTCTTATTCAGTTGTTGTTCTGGGAGGCTGCCAAGCTTTTCCTGAGGAAAGCAAACAGAAAGGAAATGCCAGGATTTTCTGACAGCCTGCGACCCGGCTAGACCAGAATGGAAATTCATGAAAAAAATAAAAGGTACTTCTCTAGCCTCTGGCTTTCTCTACGTTGAATTTCAAAGACTTGCTGCTTTAGAAATAATTTCTTATTTAAAAGAATATTAGCAGCTTTAATATGTGGGTTCTCACCAGATCCCTTAATATTTGGAGAATGTTCAGTATGCTTAAATATTATAATATTATACTTTATATTTTAAATTTGCTTGTAAGTAGAAGTACTAATACATGTGTGCACTACTTAGTGACTGCCTAAAAGCAAACAATGCGTGACCATGTGATAAGTGAGCCTTAATTATTTTTTTTTAAAGTGCCAACAGTAATTAGAACATGCTTTCTGCTAAACTCTTCATAAATTGTACTTTTTGATGTGCTCTGCGGCATTGAAAACCTCATGCCTTGGCGATGATTCTCAGTTTTGAGATTTCCACTGAATAATAAGAGTAAGAGCAGCAGATGTTCCGGGCAATCTTGTACGTTGTCCAGGGAAGTATGAGTGTACTACCACACGTTTGAGAAGTCTCTCAGTACTTCAAACTATGAATGGCTGCCATGCTTTGCCATACATACCTAAGTATATGGGGAAAAGCCTCCTCAAACTCTGGGGAAAAAAATGCAAAGTGGCAAAAATGTTTGAAAAAGTATACTAAAGTTGCCCATTCAATTTGTTCCTGCTTACAAATATTTTTTATGCCAAAGAAAACCAGACGGGATGTCTTTTTTTTTGCTCGTCAAGTCTTTGCTGCTCATCAAGTAATCAAAGTAAATACCTGAGATTTGAACCAAACTGGAAAACAATTCTTTAGGAGATTTTTTTTTAATCCACATATAAAAAAAAAAATAATAATAATAATAAAAAAGCTTTTGGTGGAGTTTCTCAGAGGGGAAATGGAATGAAGTTCTGGGTCAGTGTGCCTTTCCACTGCTCCATTCAGAGGCCTCAACAATCCCATGTAAACAATCTGCTGACACTGAACCCCACTTCCTGAGAGTTTACATATTTGTAAAACTTGATAATGTATAGAAAACCAAATTATTAATAAATATTTACAGGCTGTAGACTATAACCTATAAAAGCAAGCGATATTTCTTTAAAGTAGACAACTTTGCTGGCAGTTGTTAATTAGACACTTGGAAACAATGAAAGATCCTCTTTAGTTAAAGGCAAATTTATAGGAAAAAGAGGTGATTCAGACCAACTTTTCTAGACTGGGAAGAATAATTTTGCTTTTAAGCTTGCTTACGCAAGTGCTGTGCAATGTTTGTCATCTTCAAGACCTTAATAGTAAACATATGTTTCTGAAATGAAATAGGAAGAGTTGAATATCTAATATTCATATTTTATACATAAGCAGCATATTTAATGTATCTGATGTGCTCCTGCTAGTATATATATTATTTAGATTAAAAAATTCCAATGAACCATATGCATATTGTTCAGTAATATAATACTGCCTGCAGTCCCTTATTACTTAAAAGAATGAATATGTACTACAGATACATTCAGAACATAAGAAAAGAATCAAAGACAGGTGAAGGCTTAAGGCAGAGGTGGAAACAGCACTTCTGTAGTAGACCCTGGAAAATAACAGAGGTAGATGAAGTGTTTCAAAAACAATACCTTTGTCAAATGTTTCTAAAAGCAGAGAGATGTTGGTGGATCCAAGTCAGCACATAAAGCTGACATGATTCAGACTTGCTTATAGATCAGAAAGATAGACTTTTGAATGCATGTAGGCAGTCCTGGCCATAGAATCACAGAACAGCTCAGGTTGGAAGGGACCTTAAAGATCACCTATTTCCAAGCCCCTGCCATAGGAGCAATGCCACTCACTAGATCAGGTTGATCAGGGCCTCATCTAACCTGGTCTTGAACACCTCTGGGGATGGGCCATCCACAACTTCTCTGGGCAACCTGTGCCAGTGCCTCACCAAATATTGGTCTACCAAACATTTTTACTATCCAGAAAAATAAAAACATACAGTTGGGAGGGACTTGTAAGCTACACAGGAAGACTTTGAGTATTATACCATAGGGACCTTGCAGCAACTAACAGAATTTCCTAAGAATGTTTTTAAAAATACTATTTTTTTTACATAAAATACATTGCATCCAAAAGAAAAAAAAAAAAAAAAAAAAAAAAAAAATTTTTTTTTGTTTTTGTGCCCCGGGGGGAAAAAAAAAAAAAAAAAATGCATTTAATTGCTGGATTTCAAATTAGTGGAAGCCTACAGACCAATGAGCATGACCTGATTATACTCAATACTGAGAAGCAATTCCTAATTATATAATTAGTAGTTGGTAGTTAGTCATCTATAGACACCCAAAACCTCTTCTTCCAAAAGGTATATTTCATAATCCTAAGGAACACTGCTGGTGAAACTGTCTGGCAGATAAATTAGAAAAAAAAAAAAGTGGAATAAAAAATTGGATGTCCTTTCTCAAGACCTTATTATATGTCCGCAGAGCCACAACTGAGATGAGAACCAATTCTGGTTAAAAAGCTCCCTAAGTTCACTGCATAGTGAAGGTAATTACCAAAGATGAAAAAGTAGTCCTCAACAGAGGCTCCTGTCAGTATTTGGAAAGAAATGGAATGATGTCTTTTGCTCATATGGTTAATAAGGAATATTACAATCCACTAGCAATAGAGTAATATTTTTGAGAACAACTGCAATTAGCAGACCTGGATAGTTTATACTTCAGTGAGGGAATTCCCTGATCTATTGTTGGTCATTTTTAATAAAACTGAGTATCAGGGAAATCCCAGAAAACTGAAACAGTGCTCATGCTCAATGTTCATCAGACAGCTTGATGAGCAACTAGATCTGACTTCTGAAAGGAAAACCAACACAAGATTCAATGAATACGGTAATAAAGGCTAATCTTGTGTTTAGGGAAGGATGAGTGGGAAAAACATTATTTCAAATATCACTTATTTAATCCTTTTTCAAGATTACACATTTTGCATTTAGCTTTACATATTTGATTAAAAAGTAAGTAATAGACACCTGAGGTGTACACATTTCTGGGCCAATTTGTTAACGGACAGATGTTTAAGGCATTTGTCCTCTGAGAATATTATGACAGGGTGGGAGTATTTCTATCAATTTGTAGGACTAAATTATTTTAAAGATTTTCATACTAATGCCACAAAGCTGCAAGCAAGATAACTATGATTTATAGATTATTATATTTTTGTTACCCTCCCTCCCCTTTTTCCTATCTCATTTGTCCTTCCTTCCCTCTCTCTTTCCTGTTTTTTTTTTTTTTCCTTTGCCTTTTTTCCCTTCTTTTCTCTCTCCCTCTCTCTTTCATGAAGAATGTCAAATTCAGCTTCCTGTTATTAACTTCACTGACACTATTTTCAATCCCCATAGATGGACCAAATTCCGTTTAAGGAGTTCAATTCAAGAAATAACACAGTAGTGAAAACCAGCAACATAGAGAATCAAGGCCTTTTAAAATTACTGATGACAGTCAGTTATGGGTTGGTAAGAAGGCAAGCCGATGATGCTCCTGAACAAACAGAAGAGGATGAATAATGAGAAGTTTCCTCTGGGCTTAACTCTGACAAATTCTCAATTCATCTTATACATATATCCCGCAGGGTCATCTTTAATATTTTTCTAGTTCAGCTACGTGACATAGTAAAATGCATTTATAAGTAAAACTACTGTGCCTGGACAAATAGCTGCAGTAACTTCTGCGTTGCTGACAAAACCAAAATCAATGGTTGGTCGGATCAGCATTTTGCAACACACATTACAGACTAATTTAAGTCTGCGTATGGCCATATAGCAGCACACCCTTGTATCAGGACACTGGGTAAACAACCAGTCAGATGATTGAACCAGATGATTTTAACTATTTATTTTTTTTTAACAGGGTGTCACTGAGCAGAGTTCAGCTCTCCTTTGTTTTGCTTCAGGAACCTTTGCTGATATTAGGGAGGAACGGGTGATGTCACCTGCTTGTGGAGCAGCTACAGTTAGTGGTGCAACACGTGGTTAATGACCGCATGCTGCCAGCCTGCATTTCAATTTCACCTGTTTTAAAGACAGGTTGTGAAACTAATTAATTAATTATTGTCTGCAAATCATCTTGAGATCCTCAAGTGAAATCCATTACCCTGGCATGCTGGACTATTTATTACAGATCAGATGAAAAAGGAAAAATAATTGCAGAGTATTCTGAAAGCATCAAGCAGAATGTCCTAAAGATAAGAAGAGAATAAGCTAGTTCATAAGTAATTATGTGTAGCTTTTCAGGGAAAAAAATAATTATGCACATTACCAAATGAAGCAGGATGCCTGAAATAGCAGGGAAACAATAATAAAAAATAAATAAATAAATAAATAAATAAATAAATAAATAAAAGAGCTCAAAACTCCAGTGGAGCAAACTGAAATGAAGTGGATAAGCAATTCTAGAATCCTTGTACACCCCAGGGGAGAGGATAGCAAATGAGAATGGAATAGTGTAGCAAAGGAAATACAATTCCTGAATCAAGTGTAGCAATTTTTTTTTTTAAAAAAAAAGAAAGAAAAATGGAGGAATTACAATTAAGATTACAAGTACTTTAAAAACTTATAATTTAATAGTAGTATTCCTTAAAATACTGTATTTATAAAAATTATTTTGATTTAAAAAAAACATCTGAAAACTTTTACGATAAACTTGATTATTCTTGTCCAAAGGTGAATCTTCCAAGGAGGGCATGTAATCTGAGGGAGTAGCCAGTCTATAGATAGGAAAGGAAATGCATAAAAACAAGTTTAAGAAAAAATAATAGAAAGAAATTGTTCTTTCTTATTTATTTCTGCAAGGTATTTGCTAAACTGATCTTTTGTTCTCAATTTGAGCTCAATTTTTGACTAACCATCTTTGCCAGAATAGCCATACAGCTTAAGAATGATCTTGGTGACACTGTGTGCACATGCAGTTAGTATCAGCTTTCTCTGATCTGCATACAGGTCTTCAGCAAGGCCACAGGAAAAGTATTAATTCATCATTTGCAATTTGATACTGTAATTATGCAAAAATCCCTGCTCTTTGTGACACGTTTGGATCAGATAACCACCTTCAAAATCTACTACTCTTTTCAGTTAAATGTAAAAGTTTATTTTCAATGTTTAAAAGTTTATTCAGTGTTTTTACAGTAGTTTCTTAAATCCATAGTCCAGGCTTCTCTTCTAGGGAAGAGAAGACTCAGCAGGACTGCAGGATAGAGAGTTCTGTGATCTGAAGTCCATTGCTTCAGCCATGGACAGGCAGTGAAATCTTTTTTCCTAGTCTACTCCTATCATTTTTCTCATCCTCACAAGAATAATGCAAAGCACTAATTTGTGAATGAATAAAATGAACAAACAGTTATTAAAATAAATGAGTTGTCAGCGTGCAGGTAGCTGAACCCTTTATACACAATTGAGCTAGCGACCAACATCCTAAATTAATGGGATATTATTAATGGGTAGCAAAGAAACAGGTTATCACAAGTCTTCCACTGTACAGCTTCAAGTACACGAGTTCATTCTCCTTTCTACAAAATATTCCTTGTGATGTGCATGGTATGCCAATTATACGCACGAACCCCCAAACATTTGGGTAATGATAATCACAGAACTTATCCTGAAGCTGCTGAACACCTGCAAGAAATACAAAGCTCTTGCTAGGGCAAGGGAGTCTCTTCCAAAACATCACAGAAGGCACCTGGATTTAAGAAAAAAAAAGGAAGAAGAAAAACAGTCTCTGTGGCAGGAGCTTTCTACGGTAGCTTTCTTTGAGAGATTGGCTGCATATTTGTGCCAGTGATGCACCTGCAGCCACCAAATGTTCCTGTGCTGAATAGGTGTACACCTCAGGGGTATTTATGTAATATACAAGCTAACATGAGGGATAGAGAGGCTGCCATATCAATTCACTTGTTTTGCTACCAGAAACAATCTTTTCTGCCTAACCATGAGGAACAAAGGCAGAAACTCCACAGAGCAAGCCACTTGTGGACTTCAATTAAGCCACATTCCAGTGGAAAATTTGCTCTTGAAAAATGCACCAAGCACAGTAATAACATAATATGTGCTTGTCAAATTGTCAACACAAGTCAACACTACTTGACTTGTGTTGCTTGAAATAAGTATGAAGATGAGAACCTGCAATACCTCTGTGGAGGAGAGGTGAAAAATTTATTCCAAGAACACTTTGGAAAATAACTGCTTTTTGATGCAAACTAGTACCTTTCAAATAAACATTTGTTCTTATTAAGTACCTCTCTGATCTCAAAAGAGAGCTTCCCTTGAGTAACCTACAGATTCATGCCAATAAGGCGCTGTTCCAGATGCTAGACCTTCTGTGTTTGTGTGCATTGCTAAAAAACGTGTTTTCTGTAACACAGTCTTTGTGTGTGCATGTAGAGGAATGCATGTGTATACACACACACTGAGAAAGAAAAATTTGAATATTTTACATAAAAAATAAAGCCAGCATTATATGGAAGCGTGGAAAAAACAGTACTCATATCTGATATAACAATAGGCTGGTTTTCTCCTTTTCTATGACTGCCTTAAAAATATATACAGGTATTGCTGTCCTTCAGAGTCCTTCCTTGTTCTGAATCTGCTGTCAGGTGCTGGAACACCCACATTCACTAGACATCTGAGACACAGCTGTCAGGGAATGTATTAGTCTGGTCAACTGTGACTAGTAGTTGGTAACTGGAAGATGCTCCAGTCTTTTATCCATGATAGAAAAATACAATCTACATCATCATAATTGAGGCAGAAACTATTTTTTTTTTGCAGTGAAGCAAGTATCAGGTATGCAACGGGTAAGACACAACATTTACATGGATGACTGAGCTTTCCCTGAAATGCAGCCTAAATCAGAAACAGTACTTCAAGTGAACAACAAAATTATTTTCCTGCGTCTTGCAGCTGCACAGAAGGAATACTGTGACTAAAAAAAAAAAAAAAAGGAACCACAGAACATGGCCTGGAAATGGGGAAGTGAACTGCTCTCCCCCTTGTATTTGGATAGAACAGAAATATTTCTGCTTGAATGCTCCAAAGCAAGCAACCAAAAAAGCTTATGGACAAGAACAGACACTGGAATGGCTGACACAAATTATGAAGTTTTAAACTACCAGAAGAACTTGAGAAGGTGTATTCCAGCTTAAGCTCTTTATACTGTGTTTATTCTTAGTACATCAGTGCCCTATACCATGTATGTTTCCACAAATCTGAGTGAATATTCACATTGATAGATGGGAAACTAGATCTTTAATTTTTGTGATATTAGAAAACATAAAATTCCTCTGAAAAGCTAAGTCTAAATAATTTGCCAAAAAATAAAGAGGAAGTCTGTGTCCTAAGAGGAATCTGTGTGCAAGTTTTATAAGTCATAGACCAATGTTTTTAATCGTAAGACCTTCATATTCAGCAATACAAAATATACAAAGAATAATATATATATTTATATTTTAAGTATTTAAAAGATCTTTGCATCTATAAAAATGCATGGAACAGAAAAGGCATTCTAGCATTTTAGCTAGTTCTTGAGCATATTAGCATAGGAATATATTTTTAATAGACTAATGTTATTTATGGCCTTCTAAATCATCCCTGGCATACCTATAAAAATTAAAACTTATTGAAGTCTGTTACTTCTCTGCCATAAAAGACTTAGCAAATTTACCAGAAAAACAAGCAGCTTTTTGAATTCCTCTTAAATTACTTGCAATAACACTTAAGTACCTATTGAAAGCTTTTCATATGTAAAGCACAAACCATTTCATAAATGTGGGAATAACATTATTACATCTATTTTTATCTGGGAAACTGAAAATTAACAGGGTGTGTGTGTGTGCGTGTCACATTGCTGTCTTGCGCAGGGCCATCTGAGTCAGCCCGTGACTAATTAGTTTTGTTACTGGAAACAGTCTAGTCACGCTAACATGATGCTCTGGGAAGGCAAAAACACCCTGCTTCTTGTCAGTCTCCTCACTGTACTTTACCTTGCCATGTGAACAAGTCCTCAGAAGCTAATGGCCTGTGTTTACAGAGACGCTGAGCATCCCAAAGTCCCTCTGAATGCGATCCCTGCAGCTATGCAGCAGCCCGAGCCTCGCCTCGCCCTCCAGTCCTGCATTTGCAATTCTCTGCACCTTCTCTTTTGGCTCACTGTCGTGTCAGAGTGATGAGATATGCAAGCACAAAGCTCAAGCAGGGCTGGCCTGGACTTGCAATATGGGTTTCTTCAAGCAAATCCCATAATTTAGAGAAAAGGAATAGCACAGAGCACCCAATCTCCTGAGCAGTTATGGATTAGTTTCCCAGTGCTGACTGCAAGGCCGGTGCCCAAGGTTTCTGAGGTCAAATTTATTCTTAGCATCAGTTCTTTGAAGATGCAACAGTGCTAGGACTCCGTTAAGCATGAAGTCAGATTTCATTATCATAATGGTGCCTTCTGGCATCAAAATCCATTAATCTGTTCGTTTTATCAACCTCAGCTGATTTTGTGACCTGGAAGCGGATGTTGAGATGAACAGGGAAGGCATCAAGAACACATACTATGAGATTTTAAAGGATACAAATATCGATTAGAGGAACATGTTTGCACAGTTATTTTCCAAAAGAGCTTCCAATAAAATCAATTAGAAAATTGTACCTGAAATTAAAAGCAATGACAGGGCCCAAGGAGAGGACACACAAACACTGTACAAACAGCTTCCTGCAATCAAAAAGTAACTAAGAATGACTTGCATACAAAAAATATCATAATTAAAATATCAGAATCATGACTAGTCTAGCAGGGGAGACTGTGGCTACAAAAACAAGCTCAAAATTAAAGCCTTGACACTGTGATTTGGTGAGGAATGACTGCAACACAGCAAGTTTAAATGAATTCAGGGCAAAATATGCATTGCCCTCAAAATCCCAGTCACAAAGCACCCAAAACCATGCCTGAGAACAAGCAAGACAGCAAATAATGCAAATGGATGATCCTCCAAAACACTGAGGAATGTTTAGCAACTTGAAAACAACTGGAATATTTAATCTGAGATTTTGTTGCTTCTGTGGTTTTTAGCAAATTAGAGAAAGGAAGTAAAAATAAGGTATGTTTTGTTAATATTGAAATCCCTCCTGGACAGCCTGCAGGACCCAGCCAGGACTTTGAAATTAAAATGTCCTAAGTGACATGCCATTGTCAGTTTTCATAATGCATTAATTTAGTTAAACATGTTAATAATTACCACACAAGAATCTTCACCTACGTCATATTCCCAAGGATTCCATGTTTCAGCCTGTGTGGTGTTCTGCTTGTTTTGGTAGCGGCTGATAGGCAGCTTTTCAAATTCCAGAGTGTGTGTGTGCATATTCATTTCTATAAATATTATATAACCTGTTTACACTGGTCTTCTGAAAATTGTTTAAAGACGCTTTTTTTCCTCTGTTTGCAGGTAAACAGATTTCTGTAGTCGCAAAATTAACCAAGCAGTTTGCTTCATGTTTTACTGTTTCAGACTAAAAACTCTCCCACAGCCACAGCAAAGCAGTTTAAGAACAAAACCAGAACAGATTAATGCCTGTTACTTACATCCCAATTGCTATGGACTTCATTCATAGCTATTGAAAAAGTATACATATATTAAAAATATATATTGAAATTTTTACTGTAACTTAGCACTATAGAACTCAAGGGAAGAGTAATTCAGAAAAAAAAAAAAAAAAAAATCCATCCTATTAGATTACTTTTAATTTATATGTTACCAAAATTTCTGTATTTCTGAAATCCTCCTCCTCACTGGAGAAAAAACTCAAATGCCATTCTTGTATATTTTCCAAATTTCAAAACAGGAAAATATTTAGTGTAATTACCAGTAACATCTCCACTGCTAAGTCAGCAATACCACCAACAAGGATTGCCAAGAGGTTTTTGTACTTGTGTGCCATATCAGGGATTTTTTTTTCCTAAACTTTGTGACATACTTACATTCAGCTACGACCAGTCAAGAAGACTGTCAAAATTCAGAGCTGTTGAGCAAGAAGAAGTTATACTTAAACCTAGATCCATTTCTTTTTCTACACATCAGACTCCATGGATCCCACACAAACTGTGTTTTCAAGCTGTTTTGAATAAGTTCTTTTTGGTTTTTAAAACTAGAATGTCTACGTGAAAAACAATGTAAACTGAAAAGCACCAAGCAGAATGTTATTGTTACTTCTGAATGTCTTTAAAACAAGGCCAGGAGATTTCTGTATTTGGAATAAAATCGCTGCAACTTTTTATTGTTTATTCAGCACAATATTATCATACCATGCAATGCTATACAATTGTGCTGCTAGAACATTTCAGTCAATGCACTTTGCTGTAAACCAAAAACAAACAAACAAAACACCTAGCTTTTTGTGTTCTTTTAAAAATAATTACAGTTTATGAAGAAAAAAAAAAAAAAAAAGCCTAATTTCTGCCTGGAATCCTACTCAGATTAGTAACTTGAATTTCTGTACCTAAATACTATTATTACAAATTTCAGAAATTAATGCTTTTCTGTTTCCAAAATGTCTGTATTTTTGTTATGTGTGGTCTACTATCTTCTACACAGACAGCTGCATTATGAACTAGTGAGTAACTTTATTGAACTGAAATGCTTTCTCCTTTTACTTTATATCTCAAATTCTACTTTGTATAAATAAATGTAGCAAGTCACCACCTCAAATGTTTCTCCATGGAATTAGAGCATGAAATTCTGATTTCTACAATTTTTTGAAACAACACTAACAAAATTCAAAATAAATGTCTATCTGTGTGCACACCATTTTGTATCAGCATAGTGTCATAACTGTCCATGAAAGTATTCCTCAAGGTGTTGTCTTGATAAATATTTAAGAATATGTGGCATTTAAAATTCAAAATCCATAATCTATTTTAGACAGTTTTATAGTAATAGCTAGATTCCAGGTGTTCACTTCTTACTGAATTTTCTTTTGTTTTGCTTGCTTGCATGTCAGCATGCATGAAGAAGTACGTGTGTTTTAAATATCTATTTTACAATCACTTCAAAAGCCTCAGAGTACAAATTGAGAAACTCCAGTACGGAATTTTCCTTGCACTGCGAATGAGCTAAGCAAGCATGTGCAATGTGGCAGAAGATAATGAAGCTTCCTTCCCAAGCACAAACTCTTAAGGTTTGCTGGCAGAGAACTCAGTCATTTAAATTCAGGCCACTCATATGAAGTTAGAGGAAAAAAAAATATTTTTGATAAACATTCTACATGGGCAAAAGCTATTCTTGCTCTTTCTGCATCAACATGAAAAATTAGTCTTGCTCTTTTTTTCTTCTGCAACATTCATGTGTGCGTCCATTCCCTCAGGTTAGACTCTGTGGCACATGAGCATGTGCACGCATGCCTGGAACAGTAAAGAAAAACTGGGTGGTGCAACAGCACTTTGGGAAGGGAAGACCTTCCACCAGTTCCCATGCCTTCTTCGGGTGTCAGATATTCAGATATTATTTAGAATTAAAAAGGGAAGGCTGATTGCTTTGGGATGTGCTACTGTTTTTAATTGTTCAGAGTCAAAATCAACTAAAGATGCATATTCATTTTGTATTACAAATGTACTTGTGGCACAATTTAATAGAAGATGATTATTTAAATATTTAAAATCCAGTTCTTAATGATAAATGGTCAGATCCCTGAGCATCAATCCTGCAAACACATAAGCATATTAAGTTAATGGAAATTCTCATAGAATTTCCATTGAGATTCTCAATTGAGAATTCTCAATTCTCAATTCTCATGTACATAGATAGAGGTATTTAAAACCTTTCAGGATTAGGAATCTAATTTTGCTTCAAAAAAAAAAAGTGTCTTCTTTGAGCAAGTATTATTTTTCCCTCTTTGCCCTTTATTAAACGCCTATAAAATTTCTTTTCAAGTTTTATTAGATGTATTGTTTGACAAAATGAAACAAATTGTATATATACAATTCATTTTTATAATGAGTCTACTGTAATTACTGACACACAAATGCTCAATCTCTAAACTTCACTGTTGTTCTCCCCCCCAAATAAATAAATAAATAATCAAAAATAACATTTAAAATCTTAATTTATTGCTAAATAAAACAAAGGACAAATACAAAAAAAAAGTCTACTCTAGTGCTTAATTTTTTAGATCTATGATTGATAATAAATTATCTGACACCTGCCAATAAAATCAAGTGATTTGACTAGCAATTTAAAAGCATTATTGTACTTCTAATGCCCTAATGGTATTTCACATATCAGGGGAGATAAGGGACAGGGGAAAGAAACCATGTGCCGCAAGCACTCCCTTCAGGTTTGCAGGCTTGCATCCTCAAAGGCACCCACATTTCTTTTGTGATTTAGGGAGGAGCTTAAATTCCCAGATTTCACGCCTGGAACTGCATTCAAGCAAGATGACAAAAGTCATCTTGCAGGAGCAGGCAGTGAACGCTCACCCCTGGCTGAGGTGCATGATGAAAGGAAAACAGGCAGAGGAGAGAGGGTTGTCTGATAGGAAGAGGTGGAGTGGGGGTTGACAAGGGAGGAGAATAAGAACAAAATGTATAGGTTTCCTATCATACTGTAAGCACAGTCACTTCAGAGGATGACAGCAAAAATACCTGCATCTTACAGACATTGTACATATAGAATAGAACGTAGAATTCTATAGAATAGAATCACAGAACCATCTAGGTTGGAGAGGACCTTTGAGATCACCATGTCCAACCATTGTGACCAACTGAGTCACATCACTAAATCCTGTCCCTTAGTGCCACATCCACACGTCTCCTAAATACCTCCAGGGCTGGGGACTCTACCACTGCCCTAGGCTGCCTGTTTCAATGCTTGATCACAGAATCACAGAATTTCTAGTTTGGAAGAGACCTCAAGATCATCAAGTCCATCCTCTAACCTAACACTAACAGTCCCCACTAAACCATATCCCTAACCTCTACATCTAAACGTCTTTTAAAGACCTCCAGGGATGGTGACTCCACCACTTCCCTGGGCAGCCCATTCCAGTGCCTAACAACCCTTTCGGTAAAGAAGTTCTTCCTAAGATCCAACCTAAAACTCCCCTGGCGCAACTTAAGCCCATTCCCCCTCGTCCTGTCACCAGGCACATGGGAGAACAGACCAACCCCCACCTCGCTACAGCCTCCTTTGAGGTACCTGTAGAGAGTGATAAGGTCACCCCTGAGCCTCCTTTTCTCCAGGCTGAACAATCCCACCTCCCTCAGCCGCTCCTCATAGGACTTGTTCTCCAGGCCCCTCACCAGCTTCACCACCCTTCTCTGGACTCGAAATCCTTTCCATGAAGAAATTCTTCTGAATGTCCAATCTAAACCTCCCTGAATGCATGCCTTACTGCCTTCCCTTTGATACTGACTCTCACAGAGTCACTGCTGATCAAAGCATGACAGAGCAGAACAGAGCCCAGCTGAATCAAATACCGGTCCATCTGCATTCATCTTAAGCTGTCCCCTTCCTTCCTCATGGATAGACTTAAGCAATCCCAAACTGCCAGCATTTTCACCCTGGGTGATTTTTCCAGAGAGTGATGGTCCCTTGGGAGGTCTGAACAGCATTTAGCTGTTGCACTGGTTTCTAAGAGGAAGGCCTCCAGCAGCTGAAAGACTAACAGAGATCTCTTTCTCTGAGCCCCCCAAACTGCACATCTTTTCCTTCCCTTTTATTCCTGCAGAATATACTCAGTCCCCTGACTCAGCGAGGCTGAAGTTTACAAAGAAGAGCTTCTTGGGCTCTCAAAACCCCACTGCAAAGGCACTGTTTAACTCCTCTGAACTTTGAGTCAGAAGTACCAAGCCCCTACTCGGGACAAAATTCCTAGGTCAGAAGACTGCAATGCTTCCTCACAGCACTTCAGATCACAGCTGCACTTCCATCATGAAATTTAACTTATGCATAAGGAATAAAATCACCTGGTTAATGTGATTTCTGGTTCAAGTGACTGTCACCAAAATTCAGTAAGCCTAGAACTCACGAACAAAATAGATACTGACATTACAGCAAAAATAACTATTTCAACACTATTTAATTCCAGTCATTCACATAAGAGTGTCAGCCTGGTGATCACATAGTGCTAAGAGGTGAAACAAAGTGACAGAAAATAAATAAACAAATAGAAGAATCAGTCATAATTCCCAATTTCATCTCTATGTTTATTTTTCTCATTTCAGAAGAACTTCCTCTGAGCAAAATAATAGTTTTGTTACACTTAGAGCAGCTTTCTGTAGATTTCTATCAGCACATATGGAAGAGCTGGATCCAATGAATGGCTGATATTTTTGCATCTTCTCAGCAAAGACAGTTTACAGAACACTACCAAATAGTCCTTGTGCAATCACTTATACTGTCTATTATAAAAACAAAACAAAACAAAAACACAGCAACAACAACAACCAAATCCACAGCTTTGACAGCAACTTTCCAGGCAATTATTCTGTGCGTGTGCACAGAATAAGGTATTCTTGGCACTACCATTAGGTAGTGCCAAGGAATTATCAGCAGAGTAGACAGCTTCGGATATTGTTGTATTATTATTGTGTTTGTCATGCTGGCTGCAAACCTGCTTGCTGTGATGGGCAATATATCCCTGGCACTTGTGCTGCTGGCTGACATGGCCACTGCTCAGGAGGTACGCTTCACTAGCAGTGAATTCTGCTTGGCTTAAAAAGGGCTTTCTTTGGTGATTATGTTCTTACTTCTTGGGAAGGTCTCTCAGAGAATCAGCAGCTACCTGGTTTTCTTCTGTGCTGCTTATTTCACCTTTTTCACCTTATTTCACCATTTTTATGCCTGGCATATTGAGCATCATAAGCCTAGTGGGAAAACACTGTTCAAATACCTTCTGTAGGTCATTGCCTTCAATACCTTCTGTAGGTCATTGCCACTCAGATTCACCTGAATTAAAATATGATGTCTGGTGCTTTATCTGGTGCTCAACCCATAAAAGAAGTTTATTGAGCTGAACTGCAGCCTGCTTGGCAAAGAGTACCTGCAGCTCCAGGAAACAGCATGAAAATAAGGCTAAGATGTTATATCTGCTGTTTGAACTGAAGGCACACCCATTTGGCCACCTGAATGCACAATCCAGTGCCACTGTTCAAGCCTGACTGCTAGGGGATGAAGCAGATATCAAAGTTCTCTTTTCATCTCTAAGATACAGCTCATAACTTCTCATATTATCCTATCGCTCGGCTTCATCTCTTACAGCAGATCACTTGCAGAAGCAAAAAGGCCTGAGGAGATCTGGTGCTGCAGTTAGCAAAAAAAAAAGGCACAACACAGCACAGAAGTTTTCTGAAGGCCACTCTGTGCCCACATGTCTCGCTGATGAGGGCAGGGGTCACCATAGACTCTGTTTTTGAGGAATTTGTTCTGGTTCTCTCAGGTCTTACATCTTCTGGGCAGCGAGTGCAAGTGCTCCAGACCAAGAGACAGAACTGGTTAAAGTAATCTGCTCTTACCTAAGGTATGAGAACAGCCTGGGTATGTCTTGAAGAAACACCCTCTTTATCTGAAGATAAGAAAGACCTTTACACTTTTAAAAATATTTTTGTAAAGTAAGCACTACAAAGCTACTGTCATATACTGACGCAAACATGTCTGGAGAAGTACTGATGTTCCTCAGACATCAGTTTTCATAAATATAACACTAAATGCACGATTACAATGTTTTATCAACCAAAACCACAGAGACGAGAAAATAAAAATTTGTTATCTGGCCCCTACTTGCTTTGTTTGCTAATGTATATTACTCTCAGGCTTTTGGTTTATAATTGGCTCTTTTTGAACTGCGATATATATTAATTCAATGCCTTTGTGGCTTAGCATTCTAATCTACTAAACTCTAAACACTTTGGTCATGTTCTTTGATGGCAAAGGATAAAGGAGAGCATATAAATTCTGAACCTACTGTTTATACTGTTGCAGTGGCATTTCTTCACTGGCTGGCACCAATCGGGACGACTAAGAAGCCAGCTGAACTGTATTATATACAGACTTGCAGCAAAACGTAATGATGTTTACAGCTAAAGAAAACAAACACCCAGGATATGGGAAAAGATGTCAAACAAAGGCAAGAGAAGCACAGACAGCTAGTTTGGTTGCTTCCACTTACATATTTATAATGTAAATAATACTACTGTAAATTCAAGTGCCTTGCTGATACAGTACTTCAGTGGACTGTATTCTGAAAAATTATTAACTTTGTTGATCAAGCAAGCCATCATTGGGTGGGCCTTGCAATTATTTATTTTGAACAGCTCTACTGAGGTGAGTCATTTTATGGATGTCAGTAGAACCTCCTATGAAGTAACAACCCCAGTTACACTCCCTGATTATTCTGGTGGCCCTCGCCTCTTTCCCCTTTAAGGTAAATTAGGGTTGGATTTTTAAGTATAAAAGCCCTGTGAGATCTCAGGCATGCTGAAAACCTTTTTGAACACAAGGACTGTAACTTTTATTGTACAGAATAGCACCTCTTTATTGGGAAACAGTCACAGACGTAATTTAACAGCAGGATAAAAGGAAAATAGTGATTGCACTGGTATCATTGGCAAGGTCTGCACTTGCTTTGAAGAGGTGAATTCTAAAGTGTACTTTGACTATCAGTGCCTGCACTGGAATTCTTGCAGTGCTCCTTGGGGAAAATAACACAGCTACAAGAGAGTTGTTCAGAAATAATTATAGGTGAAGTATATACTCATAGTCAGATCTGACATATGAGAGAACTAAATACAAATAACTCAGAGGCATTCACTCCCACCCCGACCTAACAGGAGAATGGGAACTTCTCATAGGAGCTAGTGGGTTTTTGTGCTTCAGGACTGTTTTACTCCACATCAGCAGTTCTTCACACTCCATGTAGTTTCTGTTGTATTGTATTATACAAATACTCTTGCAGCAGGGCAGAGTCTGTATATGCTCCTTTAAAATACATTCACAGGTAGTAGAATATTTTGGATTCCTAATTCTGATTCACAACAAATGAATTTAAAGATTAAAATTGCCCCAAATGTGTCCCCCATCCCTCAGAGCATTGCTGGCTATGTTGGAAAGCTATTAGAGATCAAACGCTATGCTAAGTCTGCAAGAGATCAAAAAAGGCTGACGGCAATACTGAATGTGAAGTGATTAAGCCTAGAGTTCTTCAGGCAAGATTGTTCCCTGGCTGAAAAAAATTATGAAAACTCAGATCTCTTGAGGATAGGAATTCAGAAGAACAAAAATAGCAGTTCCAACGTTATTAGTCTTCTTTCTAAAAGCAAGAAAAAGAGGGAGGAAAATGCAAATACATTGGGCTGGACACTAGAAGAAGCATTTTGCCTGGGCAAAATCAACGGTTTTGTATTTATAGCAGAACTTATAATTGCTTCAGCATATTTTAATACAGAAGTATTGCTGAATATGATAAAGTACACTTAACTGAATGCATGAAAAGTGTGAATGACTTTTTAATAGCACTCTTTTGTTTTGCCAGACAAAGATTTATGTCGAGACAGGTTTTAATGGAAAATATTCCTATGAAATATATGTATGTGCTTACTGCTTATATATACGTGAATGGAAGACCTTAATAAATACAACGGCCTACAAGGTCTGTTCTTTAATTTTCTTTATTCCATTTTGAAATTCATGATAGATGTCTGATATTTTCATAGTATATTAGCACAGTGGTTACATAAAAATGATGAACTGATCATTTCACACATCAGTTCATGGTATCTTTAAATATAAAAAGCAAGTGTCAAATATTGATAAATAGTCTTGTAAACCTTTGATCTGACAGAAGCCTGTGAGTAAAAATACCACAACTGATGAAAACTGTTTTCTTAGATTCCCCCTCCCTGTGCTAGCCCTAGCCTTGGTCTGCTCTTTAACCTTAGATCTTTCTCCTGAATGGGGAGGGCCACTAAGGGAATAAAATGGGGGGAATAATGTGTAGAGCAACAATGTGTAAGAAATGCATTTAACAGAAGTCCCAGGCCTTCTGATGATAATTTGTGCTCTTTTACATCCCTGCCCTCCTAAACTTTCACATCTCAAAACTGTTACAATCTCTTCTCCAGAATATTTATAAAAGTTCAGCTATACGTTAAAAATTCAGGACATATTAAGACAATTTCCTGTTGGCAATTAAATTAGCATTTCCCCGCCCTTTAATTTTAAGGACAGTTTGATAATTAAGTTCTTGCACTTTTCTCCTATGAAATCTGAATGGTCATATCAAAGGACAAGAATATGTCCCATGGATGCCTCTTCTCTTTTTATGTATCGTCATTTGAATGACTATGCTTATGCAGAGAGTGGGAGGGTAGGGGGTGAAGGGGACAAGCAGATGAAAAGGGTGAAGACTCCAAAGGCAAATCCAAGCAAATAAAATACCTGACATGGTTACTCATGAGCAAATAAAAATTGACACCAAATCACACAGTAGGAGCACAAAGAATTTGGCATGTCATAGTCCAGTGCAGGGCATGTGCACTATGTGATTAGAAAAGCTGGGACACAACCTCACTCTCTCTAATAAATCTGTCAAAGGCTAACCACCATGTTTAACCTGGAAACTATACACGTGACTGCCATGCTGGTTTTCAGATAAAGGGAAAACATTTAACAGAAGGTGAACAGAAGCAAATGCTGAATGTACCTTTCAGCATAGAACCGTAATCAAAAAGCACCTGCTGTGTGGCAGACTATTTTAGCAGGGAAAATGTTGCCTATACATCTACAACTGAGAACTTAAAAAACATATCCATCATTTATCAGATGTTCTAAAAATAGTACAGACCATTTTTGAGTAGTTTCATTTACCTGTCCTCTCCCTGAATTCAGCAGATTTCTCTAGCATTTCTGAAAAATAAAGTATTGCCCCTCTCTCATCTGCTTGGACTGTTGCAATTAATGAGCTAAGACAAGCATTGCCATAAGCACGATTCATTATCATTGTTCCAGACTCTGTTAAAATTGTATTTAAAATAGCTGGCAAAGAGTATTGTTGAAAGGGTAAGAAATGATTGCACAACAGTCTTCCACACCCATATTCTACAAGGTTCTTTCTGTATAGAGGCATCACTCTTCATGTATGCATGCAAAGAGCTTGATTTTCTTTCATACTTGAATGCAGCTAGTACTAGATCATGATTACTGTATTTATACATCTAATCAAACAAGGAGATCATCTGTGAATAGTCATTTTTTCTGTTAAACACAACCTCTCACTCTTGCCTGAAAGAAACCAAACCAAACCAAATGAAAAACAAAAAAAAAAAAAGGACACCAGAAGAAAATATTTTTATTTTTATATGGTTATAAAATGAGTCAACTGTTTTTGTTTATTTGACTTGGGCTGGGGCTCTATAACACAACATAGAAATCATACTTAGATTTTGTACAATAACTCTCTCATGAGAACTCAAAAAAAAAGTCCTCTGTGACTTACTAAAGGCCTACATGCAGTGGGTCCAGCACCACTTAACAGCAAATTACACTCCTTTACAGTGTAACTTAATTCTTTCCCAAGGATCCAAGTTTTGCAAACATTTCTCCCATTAAAAAGCACAATCATGGGTAATTCAGCTAAAGTATCTCCCTTTTTTGATTTTCCAAAATGGTAATATACCATCTAAATTTCCATTTAACCTTCTTAGCAAATACTTTTTAAAAAAGTTCTACAACTATCACTGATTTTATAAACCCAAGTTTAAGACTGCTAGGCTATTTGAATAAAATGAAATGAGTGCTGGGTTGCATGTTTATTGAATAGCCAGCAACTTAAAACACTCCATCAGAAATCCCCAAAGTATGTCAGGGAGGTTTTTCAGTGTTTTCTGGCTTGTGCTGCAAAGCAGTAACCCTTGGGTTGTCTAAACAATGTGGTTCTTTACAAAACAGGCTTGAATTCTCTCCAGGAAGAGCTGATCCTTATTTGGATATCAATCTAAAAGACTCAGAGCTATGCATTCTCTCTAAAACTATGTACGAATGTCTCAGTGGTGAAGAGGGGAATCCAGTTAATGCAGTGAGAGAAAAACAGAGCCAGAAGGACCTTTTATTGCTCTGTCCTGTCCTCTACCCATTGCCTCACCCTGTCAATCACGCCGGAGAGACAGTACAGGATGTTTGTTGCATCCATGTACAAGCTTCACAACTGACAGTTTTGAGGCATCTCTTACGAGAAGTCATGCAGGGAAAAAACACTTCATTATTGAAATTTCTGCGTTACTTTATAGTAAGAGAAGGAAGATTCACATTAACCTGACACAGATGACTAATCGTCTTGATACCATTTCCCAGATGAATAATCTTGTCAGGGAAAACTGCTAAACATTATCAGTTGTGGTTCAGACAGCCCAGCTGGGATGAGTCAGGCTGTAGGAACACCTCAAGCTTCAGAGAAGCCGGAAACCTGCCAATGATTAAAGGCAGAAGCCTCCAAAACACACAAGAAATAAGGCTACTGGTTTGTTTGCAAAAGTCTGTCCATCATCAAGGTCAGACAGACCTTGCAGTGTTTTTTTTTTTTTTTTTTCTTTTTTTCCCACACGGCTGTATTAACATCTGAAAAAGACTCCTGTTTCCCTAGCTGACACAATCATGCCGAACAGCCTCCTCATATGAACACCAGTTATGTCGACAGAGGAGGGCGGCTGGCAAGCTGTATCATTTGGAGATGAGGTCTAGTTACACCAACTCTAAACCCATTCTGTTGGCTTGTTAGGTTTGACCTAAGGCACTCTGCTAACCTCACTCTGACAGCATGCCTATCCCACAGATTTGCTGTAGCATAGACTGTAATGTAATGTCATCCTGTGTACGACACAGCTCCCCTATTAGATGTTCACAAACACACTTTACAAACATGGACTCATCTTGAAGTAGATGGCTCATTTTCTAGGATTCAATAATATTGACCCTTTTCTGTAAAAAAACCCTCCATTATTATATTGACTGTACTTACCATGAAGGTGATACGCATAGGTTTTCTCCATCTTATATGTTTAAGAAACACAAGACAAGATTTCCTTATGACACTTTTTCGTAATCACCATTTTCAGCCTAGTGTAGCAAAGCCTTACATATGATTTTCCTCTTTAGTCAGGAAAAAATCGCTCTCAGCCAGCAAGTTGCCTAATGTTGTTTACAACGTCTTCTTAAGGTCAGAATTAACATATGTAATAATCATTTTAAGGAGTGACACTGTGATGCATCAAGCATGAAAGAGGTCAAGAGTAAGTCCACTAATAATGTCATCTTATCCTTGTATATCTTCAAATATTCAAAAGAATCTAGGTTTCAACTAGCTCAGTCTCATCTATTAATTTTGGGGCTTGTATATACATATAAACATATCAAATAATTTTCTTCATTGGGCAAATTGGTGCAGAAACATTCTCTGACTTGCCCTTGTAGGAGCTGGTTTCCCACTACACCAAGCTTGGGTAGCCCAGGGAAATCAGTGCCTGAACCCACACACTCAGGTTTGGTGCTTAAAGTTAGGTGGTACAAATACTCCCATCTCCAACAGCCTCTCTTTTCCCACAGAAGTATGCTGAAATTCCCATAGATTTTGCTTATTGGTTTCATGTGATTTGCTGAAGAACTTGTTTATTCTTTACAGGTTTCTTTTTTTTCATGTGTGACCTTTTTCTATTTCCTTTGAATATTCTCGTATGACTACACATCTCCACTGCTACATAACAAAGAACTATGTTTAATATAACTATATTTTTAAAAGTGGCTTAGGAGAAGTAGGTTAGCCTGTTTACAAAGCGTTTTCCTGCTGTAGGCATGTTTTAAATGCCTTATTTTACCTTACTTAGAAATCCTTTAAACTCTTCTATGCATGTCACTTGTATCTGCAGACAGAAGAGACTACGTCTTTTAGATTTAATTGCTGCTTCCGAAGCAACTAACCCATATCACTGTATCAGAAGTGTTATGGTTGTTGATCTTGAGGTTTTACTGATCAACTAAACAAGCCTTTCAGCTGTCAGATTTGACAGCAACACATACATTATATCCTCTTTGTAACATGGAAATGACACAGCATATCAGAGAGCTAATGTAATATACGTTCAACTTCTTTTTCAGAAAGGGGTAAGAATCACACCTAATTTTTTTACCTAACTGAATTCAGAGCAGGCATACTCCATAAAATGATACTTAACAAGACAGTACCTTGAGCCAACAGAGCCCTTGGAGAGGGCCTGGTTTGTACATACACAAAACAGGCAGAAAAACAGTGAAAATTGACTAGGAACAACATTTCTTTATGGCATTTTGAGACCTAACAAAACTGAACTAGCCTTGGCACTGGAGTTAACTCCATTTTCCTTGTTTCCCTTACAATAGATACATTCATAGCTCAGGAGCTGCTGTTGAAAAAGATAAGAGTATGCCAGCCAAGTCAAGGTTAAAAGTCAAGTCTTACTACATGCAAAACCAGAAAACACCAACTGTCATTTAGAAAGGGACACAGAGGGGAAAAAGCAATTCTTCTCTTCCTTGTGATGAGAGCAGACTAATTCTGTTCTGTAAACTGCATGACAGAAAGTCTAGTGATAACTCTATTGTGGCAACAAATTATATGCTTTATCTAAATAGAAAGGAGACATCATAAAAAGACGTCCTTCCCTTCCACGTCCATATCAGTCCACTTCTATTACACCCATTTACACAGACATTCAAGTCACTATAGTGTTCACGGAGGCACTTGAGCTGGATGTCCTACCCAGTTAAACCCTCACAGAGCCCATACGCAGAAATAAGCTGAAGAAAAGAGAGTGTGGCATACTTGCTGGGAATACTTCTGAGACCTTGTAAGATCTGTTTAGTGACATAATTTGGTGCAGGGTTAAACAGAACTGCACACTTACATGCTTTAAAAACAAAACAAAACAAAAGAAAAAAAAAAAACAACCACACGCTTGACACTAGGAAGTAAGATGCACTTAGTAAATCTAGGTCTAAGTCTTAGGAAACTCAAGATGGAAGTGCTCTAAACTGAGACAAGTACATTTGGAGAAGTGTTCAAATTTCTTATAAATTAGGCATTAACCAAAAATGAAGGTAAGGTACCTAGTTAACACCCATTTAATTGCTTCCTAAATCTATTTTTTTTCTCCCAGCTCTCTCTAATACTTTCTTGACTAATTTCCATGATGACAGTTGACATGCAAAATCACAAAAGCTGAGAACCTTAAGGTACATGAGTCCCATATACGTAAACTTGTTATTTTCTTATAACAACAGGCTAGCATACCAAACTGATGCATGTTCCAACTGTACATATTCATTCCCACTGACACAGGAGAGAAACCTTAGGACATATACTGAAGTTGGATGGAATTGTGTCATCTGAGGTATATTCAAGTGAGGTCAAAGAAAAGGTATGCTGATTATCTACAAATTTCTCATGGACTGGTCAGTATTATAGTAAAATGGTAATTACACTTTATTAATCCCTCTAGTTAATCCCTGATCCCTTGTAAATGAGGTTAATAACATTGGTGCATATGATATAGCAAGGAACTGATCTCAGTCTGGAACAAGTTCTCAGTTTAAATTGTTAGCAGCCAGATATTTTTTTCCTGCCAGGGGAGAAAAAAAAAACACACTTTTGATAAGACACCAACTAGATTATTATTGCTACCTTTTTTTTCCACAGTATTTTTCATGTTTACCTTTCTCGCATCTCGTATCATCTTGCGAATAGTTTCCTTTATGGTGTAAGGTTGTGCTCGTGGAGGATGAAAAAGCAGATCAATGTTTGTGCCACCAGAAATTCCAGGCATCAGGTAGGGCCAACCTAAGTCAAGATTTGGAGCTTCCACATCTGATTCGATAGGCCAGTAGGTTCCCGAGGAAGAGGTGTCATCAATGGCATGGTTAGAGGAATAAACTGTGTTTTGGGGAAGTTTATGAACATTGTTCAAAATATATTCAATTTCCTCATCTGCAAGGAACTCTGAACATCTCTCTTTGGAAAGAAATTCTTTGTAGGCTTCTAAACCTCCTTCAATTAGAGCATCAATTGCTACTCGGTACCATTCCTTGTAATGAGGTTCGATGTAGTTGTCTGATCTGCATTCGTCATGTAGAGATGACAGCAAAGATGAAGTTTCCATTTTTACATATATTTTGTATAAAGCCTCTTAAACTTCCATTCATGAGCTGATGAAATATACCTGTAAGGAGAGGAAAGTAAGGCAACAATCAGAATATTTGAAGTAATCTGAGACACACACACAGATACTATACAAAATACTTTGCTGAGAATATTGCCGTAATTTTTTCTAACACCTTCCAAGAGCTTAAAAATGTTTAGAAAATCCTCGGGGATGACCACTCCCAAATGACTATTAATGAGCTAGGTAAAAAGCCTCTTCTACTTAAGGCAATACGAAACACGTATGATATTAAGTGACTTAGTGAAGCTCTTATACTAAAAGCTACAGCAGAACTCATAATACAAGGTACCAGTAACACCGAATATACCCTGAGTATATTTCAATTCATGGCTACAGGTATTGTTTCAAAACCCTTTGTAATAACTGACAGAGTAGTGATGAGAGAGGCACCGCAGAACCCAATTATATTTCCTAATTTTTGATGCAACACACATACCTTTTCTCTGCCTTCTTTGAAACCACAGTCATTCAGGCCCTTCTCCTTATCTATATGTCCTCCCATGCTGATCTAATCCACTTGTTGCTCCCAAGCAGGACCAGCCTACCTCATTTCAGGGAGTTATGAGGAACTCCAGAATGATGTCTCCTCCCACATCTGGGATCAAACTCTGAATCAGCAATCTGATGATGTCTAGTTTCCACCCTGCTCATCCCTTCTGCCAAAAGGAGCGGCTGCTTTAATCTTACCTTTTTTTTTTTTTTTCAAAACATTAATAATAAGTAAGCTGTTTACTGCTGATGATTTATAAATTCATTCTTACCATCTTTTTATTTCATTTAACAAGGATTGAAAGGCTTGGTTCCTGCTACGTCAGTTTAGTATTTAAGGCTGACAGAGGACAAATGGCCAATGTCTCTTCCCTCACGCCTATACAACCCTATGGAACTGCACCCACCATTCACCTGAAACCTAAATGGCAATGTTTTTCTTCACTGGGCAGGAAAGCCAGAAAAAGGGAGATTTACATGAGAATGGAATGATCATAGCCATGTGAAATAGAAAGATGATGCACGGTAGCAGTGTTTCATCTCTCAGGGCTAGGGCATAAGGCTTACATCATTGCAAAGCTTAGGAGAAAGACAGCAGAAGTAGGAAGAACAGCCAGTGAAGCCAGAATAATTATGATAAGCATATACAAAGTATTGTTTGAAAGTTAACACTGGGTTTCCTTGCCAGCCTAATTATTGGTATAACAGTATAATAGGAACAGCCGTATGGTGTTTCATTTACTGGCATATAAATATAATTCTCACACCAAGACCTTTTAGATATTTTTGCAGACTGTGCCTTCATTTTCCACAATCTGCTGGGAATAGTCTAAATCTTCTTGAAAGGAAATTTAAGTTAGCTACATTAACCTACAGGAAGGAAAATCAAAATCTCCATGCACGACCAATATTCTAAAATGCAATTAAATGTTCAGTGAAACTGAACATTTAATTCTGAGTAACTTGGGAAGTCAGAGGTTAAAATAAATAAATAAATAAATAAAAGACAAGGAAAGAAAAATCCAGATCAGAGGCTGGCACCAGCATGTCATATGAAATAATCCCATTTGAATCCTGTCTCCCAGCCAAGTAGCAGGATAGATCTTCCCAGATAGGATTGCTTTCGAGCCTGAGGGAAAGGAGTGTTTCTGGCTGCTTCCAGAGTAGCTCTTTGTGGTGAACTGGAAAGCAGCAAGTGAAAGGGATCTGATGGCTCTCCACTGATCAAGAACTATATGTATTCCTGTGACAGATATTCAGGGCTTCATTCTTCACTGTATTAACATGTAGAAATACAGTTTTACCAAATAGGAACAATACTGTTTCCATGCACACTTTGTTGTGTTGCAGATGACAACCTGTGGTATACTGTGGCAGAGAACCAAGCATGCAGTACAGTCAAAACAGACCACTTCTAAGGTCATACTCTTAAAATATTGTACAACTAAAACCTTCATATCAGCATCTCATAAAAGGCATGAGAACAGCTTATGGAACAGCTTTTTTAGAAAATTTAGATGAATGGTGAAAAACTACCAAAAGTAGAAAGAGTTACTGAGCTGAGTTTTTCTGAAGAGCCTGAACACAAATATAGGTAACTTTCCTGAGAACCTAACATACCCCTTGCTGTAGGACTTTCCAGGACTTTTTAGGATCACTCCAAAGAATGTAAGAAAACAGTCTTAGGATGACTTTAAAGGCTGAATCCTGATTTTACTAAGGCAAATGAGAGAATTTCTGAAATGATTATTAATTTAGAATGGATATAGTCCTTGAACGGGAGTTTTGCCACTTATTACATATATATAGTTGAGAAAGACAGGTAAGTGTTTATTTCAAAACCTTTTCTAAATATCTTTTTCTTCTCTCTCTTTCCTTTGAAAAATAATATAAGGGAACAGGACTGTATTTAGTATGTGAACTTGTGCAATATAAAATATTGAATGTTATGAACAAATAAAAATGATTGCATGTATATGCCTGTGTGTCCATAAAGGTGTATACGCTGACTCATGTGCTTTTTTTTTGTTCGTCTGATATATATATATATATGTATTTTTTTTGTAATACTGTAATTTTTTTTTTGTAACGGTACAGTATATCGTTTGACTTTTTATTAAAACCAATGAACTGATTAATTGGGGCATGGATCAAATGCAATAACATAGGCATAAACATACAACATATGCTGAAAGCAAGGTGTAAATATACCATCATCTCAGAAAGGTGAGACTTTAGTCAACATTAGTGCGGTATCTTCCAAACAAGAATAGTTATGTTACAGGGAACATCTTTGATGTTGATCTTTGATTTACAAGTGCTGTTTATAGAAGACGTTTAAAGCTGTATACATTTATTTAAGAAAATAAATGTTAAATTTGTCAGCATGGAAATAAATCACAGAAGAGACGAGACAAACAATTCCAGTTTTAGTTTTTTGAATTAAGTATAGTTTAGTTTAAGAATTAAGAATATCTGCATGTGATACATTCATGAGAAGAAACAAAAGAAAAATCTCAAACTAAAATTATGGCTTCAGGTATATTTGACAAAAGCTCTAGAGGTCTTGAAGCAGGGACTTTCCGCCTTGGGAGGCAAGAGCTTCATAAGAATTTCTCATAAGAAATTCATCTATGACACCACTAAAATCTTTGATAGAGAGACAGATTCTAAAATATTTATTTTTGATGTCTTCTTCAACCATGTAAAACAATTCCTGCATAATCAACTCGATTCCTCAAAGATCAGTATCTAACCTCCTCAGGTAAACACAAGTCCATCAGCAAGGATGAGTAGAATGAGGCCCATCTCTGAAGGCTTCCAGGGAGCCCGATTAAACTCATCTTCTCACCTTTGTAGATGTCATCTATGCTCTATAGGGTTTTGTATACATGACCACAAATGTTACCAGGAAAGCTGTTGTTCATACCCTGAGAAATAAGCTTAACTGTTAGTTCCAGTCCAGTGTATCAGCCATCTTGAATGCAGCAAGAAGAAAGTTTGAAAGAAAAGTATATTTGTGTTTTTATGGGAAGATACAGAGTATCCTAGGTTCCACAAAAGCAACAGATGACGAGTGCCCACTGAAGAAAATGATTCAACATTATGTGGTGGTTCCAGGAGCACAGTCCTCCGGGCTAGAACTAAGACAAGCAATTTCCCTGCCTTACTAATATTCTCAGGATTTCAAAAATTTCCTATTCAGCAACTCTGGGGAGCAGCTCTACCCTCAGGCTCGCACAGCCGGTCCATGGGAAGGCCCTGGCCGTGGTGCTCTCCTAGGGACATCCTTATCTGCTTCCCCAAAGAAGCCCGCTCAAACTTTGCCACTTTCTGCACAAAGTTGCCATCTTGCCACCTTGGTAACAGGGAATTTAAGCCACGGGGGCATCTCATCGCCATCATCCTTGTGTGCTCTTTGGGGCACCCTAAAGGGATCTCAGAAGGCTCCCCAGCACTCCAGGACAGCTGTGGCCATGCTTTTAGGGAATAAACAGGCAATTTTTCCACTCCTGCTCTTCACTGTGTCAAGGAACTCTATCAATCACAGACAATAATTTCCAACACCAGCCAGCAGCAGCTAATCGTTTCACTCAGGAGCACCAGACCCGAAGGGAACCACTCAAAGGCTCCCCACTCGCCCCGATTTTGGGGCTAGAAGTTAACTTTCCAGCCCAAACGGCCTCCGCGGGCGCAGCCACGTGCTCGGGCAAGCTTCAGCCTTGGGGACACCGCGCTGGTGCCACCTTCGGCCACCCCCACCACATCCCCAATGGGGGACACCGCAACCCCCCTGAGGGACGTGGGGTGTCCGGGAGGGGTGTGAGCAACCCCCCGAGGGCCGCCAGCCCCCCCTCACCCCGACCCCATCCCCACCCCTTCCCTCAGGTGCCGCCGCCGCCGCCTCCATTTTGTGCCCCCGTTCGCGGTTACGGGGCGAGGGGGGGTGGGGGGCACACGACACGAGGCGGCGCCCCAGGGGCTCGGCTCCGCGGGGGGCCGAGCAGCCGGGCCAGGCCCCGTCGGGGCAGCGGGAGGGAGAGCCACTTACTGCCGGGCTGCCCCAGGGGGGACTCGCCTCCGGAGCGGCTCCTTGCCGGCGGGGGGTCTCGGCTCGTTGCGATCGCGGCTGCGGGGAGCGGGGCCGGCCGGCGCACGGCTCCTCGCAGGTACTTCCCGTCCGTCGCTCTGAGGCGCGGTGGGTGTGGAAACCAGTTACAACATGTCAGGACGGTGTCGCACCACAACCCGCCGCCGCCGCAGAGAAGCGGGGCGAGAACTTGTCTGAACTGGGGAAGCCCGGCCCCAGCGCGGAGCGAAGGGCAGTGCCTTCCCAGGGGCGCGGCGGGGCCCCCGGCACGGCTCGGCTCGGCTCAGCTCGGTCCCGCGGAGCCGCGCACACCGGCAGCCCCTGGGGTGTGTGGGGGTGTGTGAGGGTGTGTGTGAGTGTCTGTGTGTGTCTTGGGAGTGTGTGCTTGGGAGATGAAGCCCAAAGCTGAACGATGAGTTGGGGAAAAACTGCACCCCTCCGCCTAGAGTCACAGTTTCTAAGTTAACTGCAGGGAGACAGTCACAGCAAGGGAGCGATACCTGGCTGTACCCACACCTTTACACTAGGTGATGTGGACGATCCTGCTTTTCATAGCAATATTACATTAAAACGCCCTTCTGCTTCATGTCTCCAGTTAAGAAACACCACAGCCTGCCACCCCAGTGGTGCTGCCCACTGGGCCTTCCTGCAGCCCGTTTCCTTCAGCCCAGCTGCAATCAAGGTCCCACTCGGAAAGGCCCTTCAGAAGGATGGCAATCGTAGTACAACTGCAATCCAAATCCCACTCAGGCCCTTCCAAAGCATTCCCATCCTTGTAGCATGACCATGTAACTGCTGGTGAGTCAACATGTTGTGTCCACGCTTGGCTGAAGCACACCAGGTTTTGTCAAGCAGACAATGCATTGTCACCCTGACAGTCACGATTGATCAGTAATAAGTTGTCCAGTTGGGCATTAAGCACAAACTTCTACCCTTCACTGTCCAATCTGGCTTTAGACAAATTCCTACCCTTCATTACCCAGTTGGAAGTACAGGGTATGCCCTGTTTCTGGAGCTAAGCACAGTTCCACTGAGACTTTTCAACTTTTCTGTAAGGAAAAAAAATGAATGTGTGTGTGTAAAAATACACAATGTCTACACAACAATATACGTGTATGAAAGTATGTATCTGGTGATTGCCAGGCTTTTGTTGCACAGTAAATTCAGGCAATACAATGCACAAGTGGAAATAGCTGGTGTCAGTATACTTCTGAATTACTGTTTACAGACATAGGATCATCTGGATTAATTGATTTAATCCTTCTTACATCCCCAAAAGTATTTCCCTGTGTTTTTGATGAAGCACTTTTTATCCCATGAAAATGTGTGGTCAGGAAGAAGAACATGTTTCAGTGGAAACTTGTCCATTAAGAGGTGGCCATGTAAATTTTTAAAAGAGTAGATCTGTTTTCTAAAATTATTTTAGGAAGGGTAAGAAGGTGAACAGATAATCCCCAAAGGACTTTTGATCTCAAATTAATTGGTTAAACTTTACACAAAATTTACAAGTGTCACTGGGTCTCAGTTTTAGAAGTCAGTGCTTGAGTACAGGCTTAACAAAAAACAGTAACGAGTAGTAGCTTTCTAAATAAGGAAATCTACATGAAAAAGGACCCCCCTCTTTTTTTTTTTTTTTTCAAACTTTTTCAAACTTATTATTTTATTTTATTTTATTTTATGTACCTCTATAGTGTCCAGCTCAGTGGGAAACTGGTCTGGTATTGAGATCTTCAGCTACACACATGCACACATGCAATACAAATGAACAATGAGGTATAAAACAACAACAATAATGTCAGTAATAACAGGGCATTATTACTACTGCTGTTGCTACTAAGGAGAATCACATGCTCTCTACATAGCCATTACCCCATACTAACTTTAAAATTGATGGGTAAACAGAATGATGAGAAAAGAGATGAAGGAATCTTAAACATATCTTTATAAATCATGAGCAAGACTTTACAGAGATGATAGAAAAAGGGGATGTCAAATGCTGATGCATACTCTTCCATGCAGTTAGAAGCTGCCTGAGATTATCAGCAGAAGCCCTCCAATAGCTGTACAAGACCTGACATTTCATAAAATACAGCTAGGATAATGTGTTTCAGAAACCAGCTACCCATAGTCAACTGTTAAAATAAGGAACAATTTTATTCAGCAGGTAGCAAACTTCCATGTCTTGCATTCACAGGAGGTGTTGAAGGGAGCTCAATAAGCAGTAAGATAATTTCTTGAAAAACAGGTATAAAACTGGATTATAAGAGAACTATGCAGGGATGTGCATTTTAGCATCCTTACTCCTAGAGCTGTGGAGCTGCAGCAGTTTGAGCAGAACAGACTGCAGAAATTGGCCAGGATTTCATCTGCCTAAATGAACTTTCATTTCAGTTTTTGGAAATAGAACTTTGGGCAAGACAAAATTCCATCCTATTGATTGTAATCATGTTACTGGAACACCATAAATTCATGAAAACTACAAAAAAAAAAAAAGTTTATGTTCTAGAAGTAACTTCATGGGAGACAAGAAACTACTGATATCGCCATGTTGAGAATATAATCAAAAAGAGCACTGATTGTCTGAAGTGACCTAGGGACTCTGATGATGGTGCTGATGGATGGTCATCTCTGTGACTTCCATCAGTTTTCAGTTGTCAGGTCTAAGACAGAACATCTTGCCTTGTCTGGGTCTAGCTGAATGCAGATTTTTATTGCACGTACAATGACACCAGCCCATAAGGTTAGGATATTAATACTTTTTAATGATAAATACTTATATGAATGATACTTTTATCCCTACTGAATATTTAATATAATTTAATTTAGATTTACTAAAGGGGGTTTTGATTTGGAGCAGTAGATGTTTATGCAATACATGATGTTTAGGATTTAAACTTCATTAGATTTTAAATAGATGAAGAAAGAGTACAATCCGGAAGATTCGTACTATTTAAAAATCAAGGGCTATCTCATCCAAAGCATAAGAAAGGAGATTTTGCACCTAACCTTAAAGAAAATGTACAATTACAGATATGTATATATATATGGGTATAAAAAGAGCTGTACTGCATTTATAAGGGTTGATTAATACTGATAAGAAACTCCCACCTTTCATAAAGGAGCAGAGAGAAAAAATGACACAGAAGAATACAAATGAGTGTGAAAAAGTTTATGTTCTACTCTCAATACATATTTTTTTTTCTTCAAATTAAATAATCATAATCTACTCTGTTGATATCATATTCCTTAGTCAGGGGTACAATACCTTGTTATAGGAACATAATGCAAACTCTTGGGAGTGTCCAAACACTGATTAGTTTTCCAATCACCCCTACAGGTTCTATCAAGAAATGGCCAGTACTTCACAGTACAAAGAATTGAACTCAAGATCTTTCATGAAGGATGAACCCTCAAGAGAGGGTTCCTATCCCATAGATTTTGGCCAGATATATATGTTATATACTGTATGGCAGATTTTTGTCCTGCGTCAGGTCCTGTATCAAAGCCTTGTAAAAACTTAATTACTTCAGGAAGTTCAACTGTGAAGATAATCTGAGGGTTTCCTGTAAGAAATCTGTGCTAAGAGCTGAATAAAATTATTCAAAATGTTTTATTTCTGAGACACAAGAACATAAATAAAAATGTATTGGTGTTTATATTTTGCCCCTAGTATATATAGCTTACAGATAGGATTAAAGAGCAGGGTAAGAGGGGTGATCAAAGTGGTAGAACAGCTTCCATCTGAGGAAGAACAACACTGACTGGGACTCTCCAGGCTGGGAATACAGTTGGTGCCTGAGGCCATCTGATGTTGTTCATCACAACATGTAGCTCTGCTGTAAAACAGAGCTGAATACAGAGACGGAAACTCCTCTGAGATCTGCTCTAGTACCTACCAGTTAGGACTTCTTTAAGCTTACCAACACCTTCATATTTTCTCAGGTCTTCTGAGATTTTATGTCGTTGTGATGCAGCCTAAATACTAGAAATCTTTTCACCCAGGTGATGATATCCATGTGGTTGTCATAACTGCATAACGTATTTCAGATGACTATTGCTTTTTTTTTTTTTTTCTTTTCTTACTTGCCTTTAACATCCACCTTTGCCTTATTATTATTTACTTTACTGTTATTTCTACAAGTAATGCAAAATAAAACAGAAAGTAAAGCCCATATATATATACACGTATGTATGTATGTATGTATGTATATATTTTTTCCAGTTGGTTAGAAACCTCTCATATATCTGGCTCTCCACCTGCTCACTTTACCAGGAAACTAAAATTTCTGAAGTAATTTCCTTACTGGACTTAGCCTGTCCTTCTCATCACACCTTCCCAAGATTTTTTGCGCTGCTGGAGTTAAAATGACAAGATCATATCTGTGTTTTGTGATCTGGGTTCAAGTCTTTAGAAATAAGGGACAAATATACTTGTCTCTTGAAGCCAGACATAATTTGGGGTAATGCAGAAACTAGAGAAGAGAAAGAGAAAAATGAAATAGGGCTAGAGTGAATAAATTGTTGCTCGATTTACACATGGCTTATTTTCAAAGCTATTACCACTTTGACAGGCCTGTGTTGGCATTACAAGGACCCACTTTTGGCCTAGTATTCACCTCTGTGCTTGGAGGTGAGGTTGGCAAAAGGATGAAAGGTCTTTGTCTCCTTCCAATCCCAGAAGTGCCTGAAGCTAGTTTTCCTTTAAGTGCTGGTTACAGTGGATGCTTGGAGCCTTCAATGTTATCATTCTGTTTACTTGAGTGCTTGTGGTCCTAGTGAGCTTTGTAAACCCAAGCCCATTTTCCTTGTAACTTTTTTCTAATGCAAACATTCAGAATGGAATAAAGGTTACTAGATGTCTTTGGGGGGTCTCTGGCCATCAACAGTAATACTGGCAGATGTAGAAGGGAAGAATAAACCAGGGAGTAAAGCAACCCACATCAAATAATAAAATCATATAAAAGTCTCAACAACGTAGCAAGGTCCATTAATCTTTAAATGTATCAACAACATTGTAAGTCTGAATAGAGCTGCTACACAGGGCAGGCTTATTCTTTTCTTGGTAGATTCTTGAGCTGTCAATGCATTTATAGCCAAGACAATTTCAATCAATTGTATAAGCTGAAAAAAAAAATGCAAATTATTCCATCATTACAGACAAGGTTTTCTTAACTGACCACATACCTCTTCATAAAACACAAATGACTTATCATTAGGGTTATTTTATTAGAAGAATTATATACGAGTTCACACATGAGCTCAGCAACTGCTTTCCTATAAATCTGTTGTTTTACAATTAGGGTTGTTAGCTGACATGTGCAATTAATGAAATAAGCGTTGTTTACTCTGCTTTTATCGAGCTGTACTCAAAAATAATGTAGAAATAATGTTACCGTGACTGTGATTAAGGAAGGATATAGATGATGCAGTTTTAAGTAGGGGAATTATTCTTTCATCAGGTCAGCTAACACTGTTATGAAAAGTATACAAGCTTATGGATACTTGAGCTTCTCCGGGTCTGAAACAGAAGGAAACATCAAATCCAGGAACAAATTGTGAACAACTGCTCTAAGTTGAATTACAGATGTATCACATACAGATGAGAAAGAACTTACCAACACAGGAGTAGCTGCACTAAGCCTATCAAACTCAACATCGTGTCTCTGACAGTGCCTATTAAGTGGTTAGAACAAAAGTGGTTAGAACAAAAGATTTGGGCAAGTTTGTCTCACATCCCCAGCTGTTAACTTTTTCAAGGACATACAGGAATTGAGAATGATTGGTAGGTATGCTGAAAACCCAAGCATTACTGACATTCCAAGTAGACAGAGAGAGAGAGAGACTTATTTCAATATCAGTTTTTAAAAGCTCTTGCTGTGAGGTTGTAGGAGGAAGCAAATACACTGTGATGGTTCCTTGGCAGTGCTGTCCGTGACAATGAGATGACAAGAAGCAATGCTCCCATGTTGCAGCAAAGGAAGTTCTAATTGAGCACCGGAAGGAAGTCCTTTCTGGGAGGATTGTTACACACTAGCGTGTGCTTCCCGGACGGACCATGGGATCCGCCTCCGTGGAGATTTTCAAAACGTGACTTGACAAGGCCTTGGCCGTCCTTTTCTTTTTTTCTTTTTTCTTTTTTATTTTTTATTTTAATTTTTTTTATTAGATAGGCTTGGAGCAGGAGTATGGACTATAGGACTTCCAAAAACACTTTCCAAACTATTATTTATGTGATACTGTGATTCTACACTTACACTGTCCTTCCTATAACAGCTGTAATTCTGACAGTTTACTTCATGCCTAGAATAATAAAGTGGTCCATAAAACTTCAATAAAAAGCAATTTTCCATTATGTTTCTCTCTACTGTGTGTTAAAATTAAATCCTCAGTCTTTAACTGGAATTACCTTGTGATAAGCAAAATTTAGGTTTCACCAGCATAAAAGTTTTCTGTTATCAGCATGTAAGAGCACTGAAGAAGCTACCACAAGGAAACTGATGGACTTGACAGTTCTGAAGAGAAGCAACTGAGAGAGAAAATTAGTAAAGTAATAGCTTGAGATTATGAAATAATGTTATTACCTGATGGTGTCTATTAATATTATCGGTGCAGAATTGCTAATTTCTCAGATATGGTAAACTGTCTTTGGAGTTGAAATATCAAGAGTAATGGAAAACTATTCATCCCCAACACTGGAGTCATCAGTTAGCTCTGTCAAAGAATTACAGAATGGCTGAGGTGGGAAGGAACCTCTGGAGGTGATTTGGTCCAACCCCCTGCTCAAGCATGGGCCACCCAGAGCAGGGTGCCCAGGCCCATGTCCAGGCAGCTTTTGAAGATGTCCAAGGAGGAGACTCCACAGCCTGTCCGGGCATCCTGTGCCAGTGCTCAGTCACCTGTACAATGAATAAATTTTTCCTTTAGACAGAATGTCTTGTGTTCCACTTTGTGCCCATTACCTCTTGCCCTGGCACTGAGCACCACCAAAAAGAGCCTGTCTCTATTCTCTGCTCCCTCCCTTCAGGTTTTTATAGACATTGATAAGATCCTTTCAAGACTCCTCCAGGCTGAACAGTCCCAGCTCTCCCAGCCTTTCCTCATAGGAAAGGTGCTCCAGTTCCTTAATCATCTTGGTGGCCCTTTGTTGGACTCTCTCCAGTATGTCCATGCCTCTTGTACTGGGGAGACCAGAACTAGTCACAGGACTCCAGGTGCAGCCTCATGAGTGCTGAGTAGAAGGGAAGGGTCACCTCTCTTGACCTGCTGGCAACACTTAGCCTAAGGTAGCAGATGTTTTTAAGGTCTGTCTTGAGATCTTGAAGCCCAGAAATATGTATTATTTTTAAATACATGTTTCAATCTGAAACCTTAATTTCATGGTGTTAGGTGGATTCTTTGTAAATGAACTATGAATGACTATCAGTTAGGAAACTGCAAGTCAATCAAACTAAATACTGCGAGAGTTTACTGTAAATTTACAGTAAATACTTTGAGGGTTATAGAATATCCTCAGGTGGAAGGGACTTACAAGAATCATCAAGTCCAAATTCTGGCTTATTTTTGGACCATCTCGTGTCAGAAAAAAAAAAAAAAAAAAAGTCAGATATATAGATATATACAGACAGACAAGGTGAAAAGTTTCTGTGTATTATCATTAACATTGATAGAGCTGCAAAAGATACTATTATGCAACAAACCTTGAAATGCTTGAACACTTTGAGGCCTGTACAATATTGGAAGGTTAACGTGAAATAGTCAAGTACAGTATCAAGACAGTATCTTGGGCAAAATGTACTCCTAAGTTCTAACATTTATGGATTCAAGTCCCTTTAGTGATCTGAAATGGAAAATTGTTACCTTTTGTGATAAAAATCCAGAGGTGCATTCAAATAATCATTTTAAATTCACTGATTAGAAGACATATACTTGCAATTTATTTTGACCAAACAAATGCATTAATATTTAAGTGGAAATCCCATACTGAGTTGTATTTAGTAAGTAAATAAAGGTAATTCAACTCAGGACAAAAAAACTGTAGACTAAGGAGACATTCTGTAAAAATGATTGGTTCTGAATGTGGAAATTAGCAGTTACCTTTGCCAATAATCAAACCTGTTTTAAAATGGAATCATTACACAGAAAAGAGGAAAAAAAGTGTTTTGAAACTGAAAAATTTCTGGAGTTCAGTTATGCAGAACTATAAATGTATGGCAAGCTAAAATGAAACAGAATATCATAGAAAATATAAGGCAGCATAAAAACTTTGAAAATGAAATAAATGGTATTCTTTCATTTTTTAGAGAAGCCTAGGCAACTTCTGAATGAAGTAGCCAAAATGATTTCAACTCTAAGAAGGGACTTGATGACTAACATGGGACCTCAGGCACCTGTGCTGAAAATTGCTCATCTAATAAGCCCTACTCAACTGTTATTTAAGCTGTCTCCACAGGGTCTTGTTTTTCCATTTGAAAGCTCCAGGGTGCCTGTTATGTTATGCCTTTACATACACAGATCTTTGCCCCTGTGGGCACATTCATACCTAACTCATAAGCCCGATCAACATCCAGAAGCTTTGATTTCCTCCTCTTACAGACCACGTGATGCTTGGATTAAAGGTTTTTTAGGCACTTAAGTCCTCTGTTGCATCTAGTCCTCTCAGCTATATTTCAGTTTTCATTTACTGTCCAATTTGCAGTGAAATGAAAGAAAATGCCTCCATTTTGATTTCCTTCAATCAGCTTTAGTTCAAGCCTTCAGTAAACAGAAAAAAAATGTAGTAGAAAATTTTGAAGAACAGAGCACATTAAAGAATCATCAAAACATGGTTTGGGTTGGATGGGACCTTTAAAGGTTATCCAGCCCAGCCTTACTGCCATGGACAGGGACATCTTTCATTAGATCAGATTGCTCAAAGCTCCGTACAATCTGACTGAACAATTCCAATGGTGGGGCATCCACAACTTTATGGGACAACCTGTTCCAGTGTCTCACCATTCTCATAATAATAATAATAATAATAAACTCCCTTATATGCAGTACAAATCTACCCTCATTGCTCCTTGTTCTGTCACTGTGGGCCCTGGTAGAAGATCTTTCACCATAAGTAAGGAAGTCTTCTGGTGACCTCAAAAACATACAGTACCAGTGACTTTCTACATCATGAACTGGCATGCAACGTGTCCACACCTACAGGAAGAAGAACAAATACAAGGTCATGTCCAGTTGTTATTATGTATATCCTAGTAGCAGGAAGCAGTAAAAGAATAGTGGATTTGGAAGACAAGTAAACAACAGTACTTAAATTTTGATCAATAACCTCAGAACTGACAGTAACATTAAACATTTTAAATCCTATATCATTCATAGCAGAAATAGTTTTTAATGAAGAAAGGTCATGATGAATCATGGACTGAATTTGAGAGACCAATGTCTATGGGAAAAGTAACACAGAGAGAGACAAAAGGGTGAATGAGAAATATCAATACAAGTAATTGCAGATGTGATAAGAACAAAAGTGTTCCTTGAGGGCTATTTTATAGGCAAATGACTTAATAGGCTGCTGTGTAATCTCCCTTATCCCCTTACCTGAGATGTTTACACACAGTGTTGTAACATACCTTCTCAACAAAATAGTTTTTACTGTTAGTGTTTTGCTCTTTTTCTTGTCTACATTCAGTTTCCCAATAAAGCCTGCCCTTTTTTGAAAAACTTAATTGTCATTCTCCTCTCCCTTGTTGGTTTGTCCATTGTTACATGATAGTATTTCCATATCCTGAAAAATTGCAAAAATGAAAATTATAGTGAGTCTGGGTACCGTGTCAGTACATTTTGGTTTGATTTTGTTTCAGAAAGAATACTGCAGAAAGCCAAGCACAACAAAAATCTATGATCATTATTGTAAGAAGTTCTTTACTATGTGTTTGACTGAATTCTACTAAGTTCATTGCCAGATAGATAGTACAGAACATTATGGTGTCAGCTGACACACAGGAGTCACACTATGCCTAGAACAAGCCTTGAAAGATTTCTTAAATTGTCTGGATGTAAAGGTGATTCTGACCTTTGAGACTGGAAATCTGAAGATGGGGAGAAAGGAGATTCATGTAAGTTTAAATTCAGCATAGTGTAAAATAAAAGTATTAATATAGTGCTATAACTTGTGCTATACTTGAATTTACTTTGTTAACAAGTAGGACTTGCATTAACCAGAATGCTGAGAAATGTATAAGAGCAACTGGCAAATTTGAGGGCACCTGTTGCAGTGGAACTGAGTAGATGACTCCAATGAATTACTGACATCACAATAAATGGAAATAGAGATGGAAATACAAATGATCCACACTAAGCTTAAAATATTCAGGTTAGAGCTTAAATTATTCATATCTGTGAATTTAATAGAAAAATGAAGTGCATAGAACATTTAGTGGAAAGAGAAAAAAAAAAAGCAATTTGACATCATATGACAAGAATGATTTATTTCATAAGAAAAACTACTGAATTTATTCATGCAGCTATTGGTGGTTTGTCCAAACACATTTGTCCAGCAAATACTGGTGCTTATGCTTGGACTACAATGTTTTTCTGATTAGGATTACTTATTAAGATGAGAAAAAAATATTGTAATGCAGGAAAGATTGTAGTGACTTCAAGACAATATTTTTGTCTATTTGTTTACTTTGGGAAGCTTTATGCTTCACATGTTGTACCTTAATTGCAATGGAATTTCTGTGATATTAAATGACACGATGCTAGTAAATATATTAAAGCCTGAATGTGTATGAACTACACATTTATCTACATTAAATACAGATAAATACATTAAATGCTCATACAGTGAAAACCATTTTCTAGTCAATACATATTTTATTTCTTATCTTTCATAATTTTGTCATCCCACAGAGTTTTGGATAAGCCTTACTAAGCAGCATGAACAGCTCATTCTGTTTCTTTTCTTTCAGAAGGAAAGTTGTTTAGATTTTATGTTGCTTGGTTTTGCAGGACTTTTCCAAGGAAGAGAAGTAGGGTTTAAACAAAATGAACAATTTGGAATGTTTTGATTAGAAAATTAAGACTGAAGTGATGTACTCTGCTTATGAAAAGCAAATTGCTAAACATGCAATGATTATTACTTTCTGTTCAAAATAATTGCACTCTTTTTGGAATGACCTGCAAAACATTCCTTCTGGAAACTCACTCTATCCTTATGCAGAAAGTTAGATTGTTACACACATACATGTATAAGAGCATCCTATTGGAAAACAAATATCATTTAAAACTTTTTGATACCATTTGGATCTTTTTGTATTGAAAAGTGTTATTTTAAATTGTCTTTAAAAAGTCTATTTGTCCATTCATCCTAATTCATCCATTATGTAATTTAATGAAATTAAAATTTGAGGAATGTAAAAATAAATGTTTCCTGTGCAAATAAATTTGATTCTGCTCTTTTTATACATTATCAGGCAGCTTTTATTTATATGATTATATAGATATTGTTTTTTCCTCTTTGGAAAATTCTGCCTTATTCAGTGAAGGGTTAGTTACTCCATATTTCTTATTACCTTTTTCCTTCAATATTTGATATCAGATCTTACTCAGCATCCTACAGGCAAATTCTGCATAGAATGTAAAATTAACTAATATCTTCATGGATTATTGTTCTGTGCTCTCACCATGGCATGTAAGTACTTCATACAATTAGTTGACGTATGGTTCTCAACACAATTAAGTGCCATTATTGGCATTCATTATATAACTAGGAAACTGAGATACAAAAAATAAGCTTAGAATTGTCAAAAGCATTCCCTATTTTTGGCTGCCAAACTTCAGTTATCTCATACTTCACTTTCAAAGTATGATTCTATTCACAATTTTATTTATTTATTTATTTATTTATATTTATTTTTAATCTTCAAAGCACAGCTTTAGTCATCCTCAAGTTCACCAACTTTAAGAACAGTATTGTAGCTGTGTCTCAGTCTAGGGAGAGATCAGAAGCATATGGATTTATAGCTCTGCCTCTGAGAGATGAGGTACACTGAGTGTCACAAATCCTCATTGACGGAAGAGTAAAATGGTGCTTTGTAAGGGAGTATACTTTAGTAGTTTGGGGTATTCCTTTGACAGTATGGAGTGGATTATAGAGACCCCAAGATAGTGTCACTTGAGCCAACATGTCTACATGATGTTATACATATTAGGAAATACAAGCACAGATCCTGTGGTGTAAGATAAGTAGTATCTTCATATCAGCATGGTGACACACCTCTAGTAACAAGCCTCAATTTTTGGATAGACTAATTAGCTCACACAGTAATTTAATTGCAGTAGTTACCTTGTTTTGGAGCTGGCTTGCTTGTCTCACTCCATTCCCAGGGTAACCTTCCCACAGAAATATCTTTTCCAGCTCTCCTTAATCATGACTGACACCCCCCTCTTGTGTCTATCGTGTCCCAGCAGCATGTAGTCCTTCCTCACATTTTTCTATCAGTCCCAGAATTCACGCCTACCTCTACCATTACAGGTGATCAGAGTATTGTAAAATTTACCTTCTCTCAATGTGCCTTGTTCTACTTCTGGTCTCAGTTTTCCATTAATGTTCCCTGGCTTCTTGCTCCAGCCATGTGGAACAGCGAAGTCCAGCACTCCTCCACATCTCTCCCTCTTTCACCCCTTCTTGCCAATATATTTGGGTTCTAACACAGATTCTTTCCTGTTTCTGAAAGAGTCCATGTGCTTCCACTCATAGTCGCTTTCTGCTTGACCTGCCAGCTGGCTAGGTGGCATGTGAACCGAACAAAAAGCAGCCTTGCTCAGAACTACTGCATCATGGTGAAGCACAGGGAGGCATCTTTCTCTACTGGGCAATACAAGAAGAGATGGAAAAGTAAAAAAAAATAAATAAAAAAAAAAAATTAACAAGATACCTGAAATAAGAGATTCCTGCCAAGGAAATGAACATTTCCTTCCAAGCAGTTAACATTTGACCAAACTGGAAGCAATGGAAATTGGGGTCTTTTAAGGGGATATGCCAGTTGGCAATGTCTGTAACCAAAGCTGTTTATGAGACCTCTAAGAAAGACTTCAGAATCACACTGGTCTTAGGACAGGTGACTCAACCACAGTGTCCCATACTTCAGGCTTCTGGTTTTGGTGTTGAAAGTATCAACAGTGAAAAGTGAGCCCCTGTAGATAATGGACTCCACAGACAGTCTTTGAGATGATTATTGTAATTTTTCCATTGTCCATGAATCAAAACCAATTTGACTAATTTTCTTATCACTCTTTAGAGTCATTTTCATAGAATCATAGAACTGTAGAATCATTTAGTCTGGAAAAGACTTTCAAGATCATGAAGTCCAACCACCAATGTGACCTACTGAGTCCCATCACTAAACCATGTACTTCAGTGCCACAAGGTTTTTCTTAAAACTCATTTTTTTTTTAGTGGATTTTTTTTTTAAATTTAATTTTAGTACATATCTGTCTCATGTAAGATTCCATCTAACACAATAATCTTAGCTACTTTCTCAAGGCCCCTAATTTCCACCATAATGTGCATGCTGTCAGGGCATGACCAATACATCTTCCTTTTGACTGATTAGCCATTCAGGCAGGGAAACAGAGGACTTGGAAGATTTGACTCAGAAACAGAATTACTGTGGGTTTCTTTTCCCTCCCCAGAAGCCAGTTATTGTAAAATTCACAGCAACTCAATAAGGTGTTATCTACAGGCTTGTTTGCAGTTAGCCAGTATATTAAAAAGTACTGAAGGAATGGAGAGGGAAGGAGGACACCAGATGGACTGATAGAGTAATCACAGATAGACTGGTCCTTAGGTAAAATAGGCTCAAAAGTCACTTAGAATTAAAACTGGATCACTGAAGGAAATAAACAGAAGCCTTTCATTAAATCAGTTTTTCAGTTTTTATGACTATGTTACCAACCTTTAAGGAGATAATGCCAAAAGTGTCTAGAATTTGTGAAAGATATGTACCAGCACTAGTGTTTAAAGTAGTAAAGCAGTAGTAAAGCATAGTCACACTAAGGAATGGGAAACTGGGTAATGAGAAGGGAAATAAAGGCAAAAAGATGTCTTAAACTTTATTATTATTATTATTATTATTTAATTTGAAGTAGTGTATCAGGAAATTCCTGCTAAAGAAATAGGTAGGTAAAAGAAGAATCCTTTTTGAATAAATTAAGATGGAGTTTATTCACAATGCATATTTTTTAATGCTTTTGTGGCCTTTAATGGAAACCAAAGTAACTGATGTGAAAGAAGATGATCTGTTGATAACTACTGTCCAAACTTGCATCCAGTCTAAAGTTAAATTGAGACAAATATGCTTAATTATGTTAGCATCTGAACAGTCTCAATTAATCTGAGATGTGAACACTTTATTGCTATTATGATTTATTGCTTTTATGATTTGCTGGAAATGATCTTCTGTTTCACGTATTTATTCACAGAAAAGCTGTTACTACAAGGGAAGGTGATAGTAACATATTATTTTAACTGAAAGCATCAAGGAAAACCTCTTTTCTCTCACTTCTTAAATTAATGAGTATGGGCTTGAATTAAAGAATTTTCACTCAGTTACAAATTTCTGTATTTCTTCTCTTCTAAAGTTTATGTTAAAAAGCACTGTGTCTTACCTTAAAAACCTTTGTTTTATCATTTTCAGGTGTTACTAGTTTTGCTTTCCTTTATTTGCTTTACTTTTTTTGTTGTTGTTGGTAGAATTTTGTATTTTCTTTTACTGCTAACCATATTAAACCGATGTCTACTCTTCTCATGTCTTACCATTCCATATCTGTCATGGAATTCAGTTTAAATGTACAAACATACATTTTGTATCTTTCTCATTGTTATTTCACTTACCCAAATGCATTTCCACTATGTTTTACAGATATTTAGTAAGTCTACCTTTTATTTAAAGTTTTCCTTTAGCAATATCAAGTTTCTACAAAAAATAATCCGTTTTTTCTTTCTCCTACATACTTGTGACTACATGCTGTTGACACCTGCCTAAGAGAGGGGCTGTACTAAAACTCACTGCCTTAGGACTTGATTACCTGATTTCAAGGACTGCCCTTCTCTGAACCCATCACTACATGCTTTTTTGGAGTACAGCTTTCTTTGCCTTGTGTGGAAAGCTGTCACTATTGCATGATGTTTGGGAAAGGTGAAACCATGCTCAGCTCATCTTTACCTCTTTCCACATCTCAATTTAAGATCCATGCTCCTAAATAATAGAGTAGCTCCTATGTGCCCTAAAGTTAACTGCTGTGTTTGTGTGATGTAATGTAGGCCATGCAAGATTGGTTCCTGTCCTCAGTTCCCTGTGCTTCTCTATATAGATGTGCAGGAGGGAAAGGAGGACTATCCATAAGGAAACTGTGAGTGATACTTTTTTCCACAAATATCCTGTACTATACTTCCTTTTACACATTTCTAAATAATGAATCACTAAGCCTGTGTAATGATAAGCAATCAGGTTTTAGTGCACTTTTCTCCAGAGTCCTATGAGATCGCTTTTATCATTGCTGTTATTTCAGTCTGAAATGCACTCTTAGAACCGATACAAAATAGTGATATTGTTAGCATGCTAATGGCATATCTGAGTTGCTGTGTAATAACAATGTTTGTTAAGGGTTTTATCAATGGTGGTCTGAGCTCTAGTTCCATGTCCAGTGCAGAAAAAATAAAGAAAAGGAAATGTCATACTACATACTGCAGAGTAATTTATGAGCTCTTGTTGAAAATACCTGAAGAATTTTACATCTTTAGTTAGTGCTGCTAGTGAACAGCTTGGTTTTTATGGAAAGGTAGTGGTGGGACAGCAGGGATGGACTCTTTGAGAGGAGCTCAAAAGCTGCTCCATCAGATCAGACCCCACTTCAGCTGTCTCCAAAGGCACCTGTTGCTGGCCAGAGCCAAGCCAATAAGCAATGTTTGCACCTTGGTGAGAGCAGATATAAGAAAGGAAAGGAAACTGCTGCAACAGTAGCTGGGAGAGAGAAGAGAGAGAAAATGTGAGAAAAGCAGCCTTGCGGACACCAAGGTCAGTGCAGCAGGAGGGCAGGAGGTGCTCCAGGCATGTAGCAGAATTTCCCCTGCAGCCTGTGGAGAGGCCCCTGCTGGAGCAGGCTGTCCCCCTGCAGCCCATGGGTCCCACATGGAGCAGATCTCCATGCTGCAGCCCGTGGAGGAGCCCCTGGTGGAACAGGTGGATATGGCCTGGAGGAGGCTGAGGCCCATGGAGAGCCCCCGCAGGAGCAGGGCCCAGGCTGGAGCTGCAGCCAGCCCGTGGAGAGGAGCCCACGCAGGAGCAGGGGGTCTGGGGAAGCTGCTGCCTGTGGGGGACCCGTGCTGGAGCAGTTTGCTCCTGGGGGATGGACCCCGTGGTACGGAGACATGTGGGAGCAGTTCTTGAAGACCTGCTGCCTGTGGGCAGCCCCTGGAGGCTCGGTTTGGGAAGAATGACATCCCGTGGGAGGGACCCCACGTGGAGCAGGGGCAGAGAGTGACCGTGAAGGAGTGGTGGAGATGAAGCATCAGGGACTGACCACCACCCTCATTCCCCGTTCACCTGTGCTGCTTCGGGGAGGAGGTAGGAGAGGGTAGATGAGGTCTGTTAGCAACATGCAATAAATTACATTAATCTCCCTTATGCCAAGTTTGTTTTGCCTGTGACAGTACTTGGTGAGTGATTTCCCTGACCTTATCTCAAACCATGAGCTTTTTAAATTGTATTTTCTCTCCCTGTCCTTCTGAGGAGAGCAAGTGAGAGAGTGTCATGCTCGTGCTGAGTTGTCCATCGGTGTTAAACCACCACAGACTTACAGAAGTTTATCACATTTTGTAGCATGGAAAATGCTTTCTTTCTGTTTTGATTCTTTTCATTTGTAAGTATGGGCACAGAGATCTTGCTTGTCATCCTATAATCTGTTACAGCTATTAGAGCTACCTTGATTCTTTGCAAGGGTTGCAAACACTGATTGTGTCTTGGATGTTGTCAGATGTGACATGCTGGAACCTGGTGTTTGTTTCTAGAGTACAGGTTGTTGGAATTTAGCGTTGTTGTTAATCATTTTGCCCAAGAATGGTAATCTGTAGACAAGACAGAACTTGGAAAAATATTTGGAGCTACTACAGCTACCTCCATGTGGTGCATAGTTCTCAGCCCAGGAGATCAAGGTTGATTATTACAATCAAATCCTTTTGACAGGCATTTGGTAAAATGGTGTAAATGCAATTTGCATGTGAATGATTCCCTCCCATTGTCAACTTCTTTAAATTGATGCACTTGGGTCTAGTCTCTAAGAGATACTGTGTCACAGGATTATATGACAGATATAGGCCCATACAGATCTGTAGATGTACAATTTCACCACATTCATAATGTTGTGGCACAATGCTTATTTCACCTCTAAGAGCCTTGCACAGGCTTATAAGAGCATTTCATGTTGCTGATGGGTTGTGTTGTTCAGCACCAGGTTTCTTGCCTGGGTGAAGCACTGGGTGAAGCATTGAAGCAAAAACGTAACTCATTATTAGCAACTGATGAGCTCAGTCAATAAGACAAAGTAAACAACTCTGTGCCTATATGGACATGTCAGCAGATAACAGGTGGTGCTACTTGAAGTCACTTAGACATTGCACATTATCTATGAAGCCTTTTTCAGGTTTATCAGGTGAACTTTTGGAGAACTCAAGAGTTTTGGAAAATGGTTACAATTCTCAGTGCACATAAAGAGTGATCTTTTATCCCACTTCAGGTAGATATTTTGATTTACACTGAAACTGGTAAAAGCTAAAGTAGGGCTCCTATTAAAAAGAGCTTCACATATTGTAGGAATATTTTGTCATTTATTCAGTGTTCTATTTCTGTTGATTTTGCAATGTTAAAAGACACATTAACATTTTGAGGTTAATTGATTGCTGTGACCTTTTTGTTTACTCAGTTCTTACATGGCTATGAGGAAATAAAGACATTATTACCTGCCCAAGCAAGATCAATGCTCTTATAAACTAGAAATGAAGTCAACATGTGTAAGGGCCATTCTTAAGAGTAGAGATTTATGAAACTTTGTTTTATTTGACTGTGATTTCATAGGAATGAACAGACACTAATGTCTGGTAAACAGATTAAATGCTGTATGGAATTTAATGTTTATACTCACCACATGTTATCGGCAGTCTTCCTGTAGCCGGCATCAAGCCAAAATTAAAAACATTAATCTGACTGAATCAGCGCATCATGTCTTGTGGCCAACTGCAATGGGATTGTGTACCCCTGTGTGACCCAGGACAAGTCTGGCTTGTTCAGTGATGTGGTAATGCACACGTCTGGTGTTAAGAATGGCGAAATCTCAGCCTTGCTTCCTTCCTGGGTTGTGCTCTCTTTTGTAAGTACTGAGTAGGCTTAAATCCTTATTTATTTTTTTCCAATATTACAAACTAGGAAGCAAGCTTAATTTAAACTGAAAGAAACATTGCAAATGTAGCTGCACATCTAAGCTCAAGGATTTTAATCAAAATGTAAGGTATTTGAAGGGAAAATTGTATAAAGGGTGTTTGATGTTTTTAGGAGTTTAGAACTGTATAAAAGTGGTGATAAAAGTGATAAAAAGTGCCATTTGCTGACACTTTGATACAATCTGAGAAGTTATTCTTCTCAGATCATAAAAGATGACTGAGATTTCTTATATCTACAAAGCATGACCTATGCAGTGAAATGTGCTACTAAAAGTTACTGTGCTTCATTTTTAGCATGGCAGTAGTTTACATGGCTTTTAATGCATGTATTAGTCTGAAATTGTGTTTGGGTATTGCTAATCCATTAAGAAATATGTTTATTCTGCAAGTGAAATTTGCATAAAGTAAAAAGCAGAGAAATAATACTTCTGGCAGGCACAGTGTTTCCCAGTTAATTCTTCTATTTGGCTGAATTATGTCAAGCAGGCACAAGTAAATGTTGGTGTCGGTTTTCTCTGAAATCAGAAAAAATCTAGCTACCATTTTCTTTGGGCTCTGAAGCTACCATTCCTGAAAGTTTTGTGATTTCAATAATATGAAATAAGCTAGAAGGAAAACTTCTAGTTCATATTTTCTTAGACAAAGAATTTAATTCAGAACACATCCATAACTTATAGTGATACTGGTCAAGGAGGGTCTGTGCTTGTTAAAGGCACAGAGATATATGGCTGTATGTAATAAGGTGGCTATAAACCAAAGGTGACAATAAAAACTAGCTATGTAAATGAAATATTTTTAAACAGGATTATGTAATTTAATCCACTGATCAAACTGATGTAGTAAGTGACTTGGAATAGATGAGATCTATTGAGAACTACTAATCTGGACAGCAATGTCAGATCAATCCCATTGTAAGTAGGGAATCACATAATAGAGATTGTTACTTTATTACCCAATAAACTGGGATAAGCAATTTGAGTCCAGCACCTCTGAAATGGCCTAATACCTTCTCTTGCTCTGTGTTTTTCCATAAAGCTTAACTTATTATTGGGGAGGCTGCAGTCTCAGCAGTGCTCATCATGTTTGCACTCAGAGCAACTCTGGTTACTTCACCAGTCTCATAGGCATGTTAGTCCCTGAATTATTTTTACTTATTCTAAAGGTAGACTTGACTGCACTGAATGCCTTCACTCAGAAGGCTCACTGCAGGCTCAAAAGACATATTCAAGCTAGTTTTACACAGCTCAGGTTGGTATTGCCACTCAGGCAGTAGCAGTATGCCAGCAGCAGCATGAAGCTGGGTGTGTTGGTTGACTTCTAATCTGTTTACTTGGCTTTCCTGGTGGATTTTTCAGCCTCATTTAGGTATTTCTGCACCCTATGCAGCAGTGTAAACAAAAGTGCAGTGTAAATGTACCCCTCACATTAATTTCTCTTCCACAGCCACCAATGCCAGGGAGACAGTGGGGTAACAATTCAAATGCAAACAACAGGAACTTTAATCCACATTGCACTGAAAAAAAAAATACACCTAAAGTTATATTTTCATTTAGCATATGGATGACACTGATGCAAGTATTGCTCAGGAGCTGTTACAAAATGGAATTTGGCAGTGGTAGAGAGAAGAGTCAGAGTCACTACCTGCAATTAAAAAATCAAGAGAAAGAGAGATTGTTGTGTGTCATGGGCCTTTAACACACTCCAAAGTGAATGAATTCAGATAAACTTTACACGTTATCTTTTGGTGAGCAGATCATTTCAGTCAAAATGATCAGTAAACCAATTAAACACTAGCAGTTTCAGAGTTGTTAGAAAGGCCATCCAGGATGCATTACACAAATATATTTTTTTTTGTATGAGATGTTGTGTAAGTTATTGTACTCAGAAAAAGAATTGCAGTTTAAAACAAATAGACATACGAGTGCTTTAGAGCAGCTATGTACTCAAATATAGAATCATAAAGCTTTACGATGTCTTCACTGATGCTTTGAAGACTTCAGTCTCTCACAGAAGCAGAACTCCACTGTTTTAAAGTGTACAGAAATTTTGGAGAGAAGTAAAACACACCAATAATAGACTTAAACTGAAAATTATTAAGCTGAAGTTACTATATGTAGACTTAGATACAAAGCCAACCATTTTAATATTGTTTCAAATAGTAAATTGTCAAATATCTACACTTATAACAATTGTTCTGGGTTTGAAACAGAAGGAGACATGATATTTTTGTATGTTTTTAAAATAAAAGATGTTAAATAGAAATTGCATATACCAACTGAACATATATTAACTGTCATGTTCTCTTCTATTTTAAGTCCTCTGGATATATAATTTTCCCCTGCCAACTGTATTATACAGTTTTGCTCAATATACCTATAACTGTCCTTAAAAACAAAAAGCCATAAAAAGATGCTTTCTTTGGCAAAATTCAACTGGCAATAAACTTGAGAAGTGTAGAACTGTATTAGTTCTACAAAAATAAACCAGAACTAGACTCTGTCATATCAAAGTTTTATCAGAGTTTTGATTCAAAAAGAAAGGTCCACAGAAAGTAAAAATTGCTGAATTCCAATGGTAGGTGACCTCCACCAAAACAATCCACTTCATGAAGTTGGCACATAAGCTTTATTAGCATGTAAGAGTGAAAATTACTTGCCTATGGATAATACATATTTTTTTAATAGACTTTGCTGCAGCTTTTAATTCACATGCTTTTAGACACTAACCCAGCAACATGATGTTATTTGAGCAAGATGATGCAATGTTAGCCAAACCTTCCAACAAAGCACAAAGAAGCGATGGGTAATAGACAGACAAAACACTGCTTAAAGAAACCTATAAACTTCCCTTCATGAACGTTTACATGAAACCTGTTGGATATGCAGAATGACAGTACAGGCTGCAGCGCCAATGGTTTTCAGATGTATTTGTCACTTTTTCAGTGGTGTAACCACTACCACTAAAAAGATACCACAAAACTTTCAAGAAATGATTTCCTCAAAGAGGAGCAGCTTCCTGAATCTTAAATTGTCCAGACAAATATGGATTTTTTTTACAGATGTTATGATAGAAACACTCCTTTCCTTCCTTCTACTACCAAACTCTTCACTGTGGACAGTCATTAGTCAAATTTTGCTATTTCTGGAACAGACGTCTCATGGTTCTGCATCTCTTACTTGTTTGGAGATAAGATTATCTAATGCATATTTCTTCTTGATCTCCAAAGAGGTATTCTGGACATATTCAAAACTTCTAAACAAGCAGTGAGACTGTGTATGTGGATCTGTACTGACAAAGATTAAAATAAGAGCCCTTTTGGTTCTGTAGTACTCCGTCTTAATGTCAGCTGCTGCTGCAGTTCTTTCTCTGGCCTGCTAAACTTACCACCATCACTTCTAAGCAAGCCGAACTGCTTGTGAAAATCTGGGTTGTGGTGACAGGAGAGAGAATGAGCGTGTGATGTTATCTCCTTTACCTATATCTCATCCACTGTTGTTGGGGTAACAGAGCTGAAGCTCATAATAAGAGGAAGTGGCAAACCTGACAGTGCCTGTAATCAAAATGATAGGCACCTCCCTGTAATTGCTAGAAAAGCCCTAAAGCCGGGGAAGACCTAGCAACAGTACATAATATTGGCACCTCTAACATGCTTGTTTTCAGTGCATGAAACACATATGTCAAATTGACTAAATTTTAAGCCCTCTCTAAAGCAAAAAGTCCAGAAAAAAATGAGTCAGTAAATGTTCAAAGGACTAACCATCCATCCTCACCTGTGCTGTGCAGGGAAGGACTGCAGTCATCCAATGCACTTGCCTCCAAGCGTTTCCAGATATAACACTTCCCAACACAGGCAGGCAGGGCAGCCAGCCTTCCTTACCAGACCATAGCAAGGGCCTCAGAAAACATTTGGGGCTTCAGCAGACAGGCAGCAGTCTGTATTGAAAGCAGGAGAGACCACCTCTGTGTTCAGCTGTTCATGGTGAGCATTCTCCTCTTCCTCATCAGCTACAGAGCTGATGGTCCAAGGTGGTCCAAGGGTCAGGGTCATGCAGCATGGCAATTTTATTTGGCTGTGAGTCAGCAGGCCAATAACATTGAGGATACTCCTGCATTTGTATTGCTATAAGTACAAGGCCAGGACAAGTGTGACAAGGTTTATTAGATTAATTAGGTGCTGTATGTATTGATCAGACCCATGAAAAATGAGTGGCCCTGAATGCAGAGAAGTTGGCCATCCTGACCAATATAGGAGACATGCCTATGCACTGCAGGACCAATGCTTCTGAAATTCACCTTGGAAAACTAAGAGATTCTACTTTGGCTTAACTGGAATTATTCCAGATTTACCCTACTGCAAATATATGCAGGGTTTATTATTACTATTTGTCACAAAAGAACAGAATTTTGTGACCCACTGTCTCTATTTACATTTTGGGAGCCTAAAAATAGATATTCAAAATGGGGCAGGAATCCTTTGGGAGTGATATTACTTCTTCATACAGTTGCATGCTGTGTTAGATTGCATGCATGCAGTAGGTCATAATAAACATTTCCAGTGCAAGATCACCCTGTTGCAAACAACACATGCACTAACAGTAAAAATGGAAGTCTCAGAGATATAAGCAGCTGATGAAATGTGCCTAGGATCAAAACGTGTAGGTGCTTGGTTACGGCTATCACTCTCTCTTTTAACTATTACATGTACATGTATGTTTGTCACTCTGTTTAGAAGACTTGTACACACATATGAACATGTGTCTATGTTAATATGCACCATTCTCATTCATATAAGCTTTCAAATCCCTTCTCAGATCTTACTGCATATCCACCCAGCCAGAAGGATGCATTTTCTCAAAGCATCTTTCAGTAATTAACTTTCCCCCCACTCAAGCTTTGAAACCATTTGTCTTTTTACATCTCAAATATGATCTCCAAGCCCACTGCTGTAATTTCTTACCCACTGTTATCCAGCCACCAGTGAGCCCTGGAGGTAAAGTAAGTTTGACCACCAATCCAAATGAAACAAAAAGAAAACCCTCACCCAAATATTAACATTTGCTGCCTTGAGTATACATGAAAATGGTGTCTCCCAGACACTGCTCCTGGACTTTCTCACTGCACATATTTCACCAAAGAACTCACATGATGACACTACTATGTGCAACGTTGTAGTAGGTACCATCAGTGCACTTTTATTTTTTTTTAATGGAAGCTAGGTTCTCAGTAATAGGCATAGCAGTAGATTGGAAATAAAGTGGGAAACATAAACACAGAGGTCTCCACCTGTAGTTATTTACATATCAGACTTCAGGATTGTGTCTAGCTCCACCAGTAATCAATGAGATGGCTCATGGTAATAAGTCCAATGTGTACAAATCACTGCTCAACTGAGAGCTCTATCTGATTTAGACTGAAAGTTAATTGGACATGGATTTTATTTGCTTTTACACTTGTGAAATGGAGTGCATTATCTATGGGACTATCATGTAGCATAAGAGTGATCTGTGCGTGAAAAGAAGGTGTGGGTGAGTTTTGTACACACCAGGGTGTGTTTTTAATTTTATAAGTGTCTGTGTAGATTTTTGCATATCTCATCACCTCGCCCCTGCTTTTATCTTCCTTCTCGTGTTCCTTCTGTTCTTCCCAATCCTTTAATTTTCCTGCTTCTTTTATCTGCTTTGCTTCCTTCCTTCTATCCTGCTAGAATACATTTTTTTGCTTTCATTTATCAGACCCTCTTCTCACTCACTCTGGACTCTTCTCCCAAATGTGTATCTCCAAGCCAACTATTCCTTATAATCCACATTAATAATCCACATTTACTTATTTTGGGCTTTAGTCCTGTTTTGGTATGCTATATTAAGGGTCTGTTGAGTGGGGAAAACACTTTATCTATTACTGCAGTACTGTACAATTCCCTACACAACATAAAGTGTAAATTGATTTTGTACAGATTTTTTGTTGTTGTTTTTTAATCCTTTACCTGTCTGCCTTGTGTGATAACATAATATAACCTGAACTCAGGTAATTACTTTTAAAATCATTTTTTACCCAAGAATCTACTTATATGTTAGATGGTAAGAAAGTCAGATCTTTTTATATCTGACAAGAATACTGTATTTCTGTTAAAAATAATTATGAGCTTGGTACTTTCTTCCTGATATAATCTTGTAATTGCATTGTTCATAGTGAAAAATGAGTGTGCTCACCATGAACAGAGTGTATTAATCTCATCTGTGGGAGGTAATCAAAGACAGTTTATGCAGACTTTCATGATTACATTGTGACTGTCACACTTGCCTTTTTATTGCAAGAGCAACTCAAAACAAATGGATGGAAAACTGTCATCTTTTCTTTGTCTGGATTTGGAAGCCTCTGGGCTATAATCATCTTCAAAATGTAATAACAAGTGAACATTCAGAGTTATTTTTGACTTTTTTAATATGCTCTGGCACCTGCCAAGTAAAGCGGTTCGCATATTTTAGGAACATTTCAGATAGGTTGAATTTTAGTCAGAAATTACTTCAACTCATTTTATGACTAGTTCTGAAATCTAAGCAAATTTTGTTTTCTGAAAAAGTACGTCTTGCTGTCTTAACTTAGGTACTTTATATCCATCTCAATTTAAAAAGGGGGTGGAATGTGAGGTTATAGAACTTGTCCAATAGTCTAAATCTGTAGTTTTAACTCAGACCATATAAAATGATTTATAAATGAAGATAATGCAAGTTGTGATCAACAACAACCATTTATGTTCCAAAAAAAAAAAAAAAAAGAAAGAAAATCCTGAAATTTGACACAGATATACTTGCATGACGTCATGTGATTTTTGAACCTTTTTTTTTTTTTTTTTAAAAAAAAAAAGTAATATCTACAAAAATGTCAGTATTTTTATGTTTTACTCAGAACATGAAAATGTTTTCAGATCCCAGCAGCTGAAATATGATTTTTCTCATCTTGCCCTTCCCTTCAACTTGAGATTTTAATCTTTCAGCAGAAACAAATTTTAAAAACAAAATTCCAAGAATAATGTTTCTCCATTTTTTACAGTCAAAGGGTGTTTTTTATTTTTATTTCTGCTCAGCTGTACTGAGACAAAGAGAAGGAAAAATATCAAAAAAATCATGCTACCATACAGGTAGATGGCATAGTTGTGGCTATAATTTCTGTCATCCCAGTTTGCTCTTGAGGTTTCTTTTCAGAGCAGACATCCCTGGTATTTCTGAGATCAGACCCAGATGTTAAATGAAGTTTCCTTATCTCCTGAGCCAATGTGAAAATGAAACAAAATTCTCTTACTTTCTAACATATGATCTCTTTGACACATGTTGCATCCTTGTCTGGAGAAAGCACTAAACATATATCATTTTGGACCTCAAAGTTTCAGTCCGAAGCTGCATGCTGTTTTCACTTGTTCTATCTGACTTCTTACTCTCCAACACCAGGAAATTGCACCAAAGGTCAGCCATCTTCCACTCTTCTCAATTCCCAAGTCTGAATGTGCAATTTCCATCTTCTTTTTCATTTCTGGCCTCAAGTAGGAAGTCTCCAGAGACCACAGAAATCCTTAAAATGGCTGAAGAGTCCTCATCATCTGAAGAAAGCCCCAGGCAATTTGTGTATTTGAAGTAGGAATGCAAATGTGGAAGAAACCACGCATGAGGAAAAAATGTTTTGACTTGCCATGTGTTATAATATAGGATGCCACAAAACTTTGGGCTGGTCTCTCTAGTGAGACCTCACCTTTCATTTGTGCTCTATATACAATATTATTATATTAATTTAACACAATTTTGGAGTAAATAGTGTTGTTTTCTTAATATATGTAGGAAGAACATGAAATGAACTCTATTTCACAGAAAGAAAAACAAACAGGAAGAATCTGTATGATATAAACTTTTTTATTATTGTTATTATTATTATTATTTATTTTTGCCACCAGCAATTGACTGCTCCTGAAAGAGCAGACTCCTGGTAAAAATGAGAAATGAAAAATAGCCTGCTAGCTCTGACTCCCGCTGGCCATTCAGCTGACCTTGTCTGATTCATACATTTCTACACTGCCCCTTCAAGCAGCCATTTGTGGCAGACTGAGCTTTACTACGGCAGATTACGCTTGTCACTTCCACACTACCCTTAAGGATAAGAAGTCACCTAAAATAGTGGAATATAAGGACAGTTGAAGTTTTTACTTTGTTTCCCTGTGTTGCGTTTCTGCCTGATTCTTGAAGCCCCATGTTGTGGTTTAACCCGGCTGGCAGCTAAACACCACACAGCCGTTCGCTCACCCTCCCCCCTCCCTCTCTGGGATGGGGAAGAGAAACGGGAAAGTGAAGCCTGGGGGTTGAGATAAAGACAGTTTATTAAGATAGAAAATAATAATAATAATAATAATAATATGTACAAACAAGTGATGCACAATGCAATTGCTCACCACCCGCTGACCGATGCCCAGCCCAACCCCCAGCAGCCGGCCCCCCACCCTGGCTAGCCACCCCTATATATTGTTCAGCATGACGTCAGATGGTATGGAATACCCCTTTGGCCAGTTTGGGTCAGCTGTCCTGGGTCTGTCCCCTCCCAGCTCTTGCTGCCCCCCCAGCCTGCCCGCTGGCAGGACAGAGCGAGGAGCTGAAAAGTCCTTGGCTTAGTGTAAGCATTGCTCTGCAGCAATTAAAACATCAGCATGTTATCAACACTCTTCTCATCCCAATCCAAAACATAGCACCCTACCAGCTACTAGGAGGAAAAATAACTGTCCTAACTGAAACCAGGACACCCCATATGGACATGTTTCATACAGGGTTTGAAATGCAGGTGCAGCTGAGTTTCTGATACATTTGCCAACAGTGTAATGTAGACTCCTTATGTCAAACACAGGATGAAGGATGGGACATACGACCACCCATCATCCAGTATATTGATTTCCCCTACCTGTGCCAAGCATTCGTTTGACAACAGAGAGACCTAGATTTGGCCAGTGTCCTGATTTTTCAAGGCATCAAGCTTTACTTATTTATTTATTCATTTGTGCAGATAATCTGTTTTTTTTTTTTTTTTTTTTTTTTGATGTAGTGACATAAGCTACCCACATTTAGCAACCTTTGTAGCTTTTAACAAGAAATATCTTCCTTTCATCAAGAAAAGAAGCAATTGGAAAGTCACATGCATAACTTCATATTATCAAATGGGTTATCAGAGGATCAGGTTGTTCAGTTCTCCTCCCAGTCTCAGAATGAGCAATAAATTTGACTCATGTAAAACTGGTGTAAAATAGTACAGGTTAGTGCCAAAGTATATGCAAGCTGAAAGAAAATAATAGGTCATCTTGTCATCTTCCAGAAGTGTAGGATTGATCCTTAAAACTGTTTTTATTAGTTTAAATAGCATGGTTAATTTTAATTATGCCAAGCCATGTGATTTTTCTGTTTCTCCTTAATGTTTTCCCACATTTTCTTTTGGTGGATTAATCTGCCAGAATTTCTTCTGTCCATATCAGATGGGACTTTGAGCAACCTCATCTACTGGGAGGTGCCCTGCCCATGACAGGGGGGTTGGAACTAGATGATCTTTAAGGTCCCTTCCAACCCAAAACATTCTAGGATTCTAGGACTCCAGAATTTTGCATAGACACAGTTACTGGGCTAAAATGCACCTTCTCTTTGCCCTCAGTGCTGGAAGAATGTCAGCAGGGAATAGGAAGCAAGCTTAGGAAACCTGGTCTCTTGGGACGTCTAACACCATACTGATAAATATGGTCTCTGTTCACAATTTCTGAGTATTTTCAGGCTCTGAGGTCCTTTCTTCTTTCTCTATACGTGTGCTGGTTTAACACCAACAGGCAGCTCAGTACGACCCTGACACTCTCTCACTTGTTCTCCTCACAAGGACAGGGAGAGAAAATACAATTAAAAAAGCTCATGGTTTGAGATAAGGTAAGGGAAATCACTCACCACATACTGTCACAGGCAAAACAAACTCAGCATAAGGGAGATTAATGTAATTTATTGCATGTTGCTAACAGACCTCATCTACCCTCTCCTACCTCCTCCCCGAAGCAGCACAGGTGAACGGGGAATGAGGGTGGTGGTCAGTCCCTGACGCTTCGTCTCCACCACTCCTTCACGGTCACTCTCTGCCCCTGCTCCACGTGGGGTCCCTCCCACGGGATGTCATTCTTCCCAAACCGAGCCTCCAGGGGCTGCCCACAGGCAGCAGGTCTTCAAGAACTGCTCCCACATGTCTCCGTACCACGGGGTCCATCCCCCAGGAGCAAACTGCTCCAGCACGGGTCCCCCACAGGCAGCAGCTTCCCCAGACCCCCTGCTCCTGTGTGGGCTCCTCTCCACGGGCTGCAAATCCGGCCTGGGCCCTGCTCCTGCGGGGACTCCCCATGGGCCGCAGCCTCCTCCAGGCCACATCCACCTGCTCCACCGGGGGCTCCTCCACAGGCTGCAGCGTGGAGATCTGCTCCATGTGGGTCCCATGGGCTGCAGGGGGACAGCCTGCTCCACCAGGGGCCTCTCCACAGGCCACAAGGGAACTTCTGCTGCATGCCTGGAGCACCTCCTGCCCTCCTGCTGCACTGACCTTGGGTGCTGCAGGGCTGCTTCTCACTCCTTGCTCTCCCAGCTGCTGTTGTGCAGCAGGTTTTTCCCTTTCTTCAGTCTGCTCTCCCAGAGGCCCACCCAACATTGCTCCCTGGCTTGCCTCTGGCCAGCGGTGGGTCCCTCTGGAGTCTTCTGGAGCTGGCTGTGATCTGGCAGCTTTCTCTAGACTGCTTCTTGATAAAGAATCTCAAGAGAATATGAACTTCAGCTTGACATAACACCATTGTTGTCACCTCTGTTGCAAACACAACTGCCAGAATTCTCTGATCCAGGCAATCTCTGACTCTTCCACACTCCAGGAAACTCAGCTGATGCTAGCTGAACTGCTGACATAACCAATGCAAGTACATTTGTGCAGCTTTCAACTGATTTACATGTACAAATTTTATATGTCACCTACAGCACAGATGACTTTTTCCACAAAATGAAGCGTTGGTGATGTTTCATCAAGTGAAAAGTCCCCTTATAAGTATGGTTCACTTTGGGGTGTTTATGTTTGTCTTGGCAAAAAATATGACTTTTTAGAAGTTTAAGGAACCACTGTTTGACTGCTGCTTTGAACAAAGTCACAACATCTAAATAAATAGCAAAGGGGACATTTGTTTTTTTCTTGCTTTTCATCCCTTTTTTATCACTCACCTTTGTTTTATCTCTCCAGACTCATCTCCTAAGGGGATTTCCCATTCTAGCAATAGCTCTAATGAAGCCTGTGTTACGTGTATGACACCAGGAAAGAGAGTTTCCTTTGAAACTTACCTTACAGCTTTGAGGGAGACTTCTACTGAAATATGCATGTCACTATTATTAACACTTCATTAACAAGTATTTTGATGCTTTATTTACCCCAAATTGGGAAGATGAGCCATAAATACTTTATCGCCCAATGCTTTCTAGGCAAAAATCTAGTTCAAATAGTTCAAAAACATAAGATCTTAAGACTTTGTGTATGGGGATCACACCAGTGGCTTTCACTGCTTTTCAGTGGCTTATGGTGGTTTGCAACAGTTGGCAATGGCTTCTGAGAATCTCTTTGCCCAGAGTCTTGTGTCCATTGGTACCTTGCTATCCCTCCAAGAATTACTACAGTTAACACAAATAATAAAATACTGTCAGTTATCAATGTTTCTTCTGATCTTTCTCTGCCATAGCAGTCTCCCCAGGAACAATGAAAATTAAACTTAATGCTCCCACTTAAGGGGTTTCAGTGTCTTCAGATGGAAACCCTGTTCCTTATACAGGACTTGTCTCTCAGAGGTTAAAATTACAGTTTTCATATGTATTCATTGATATATGACAAGCCGTATCAGGTATTTAAAATAACATATGTAAGGAGGCATAGCCTCACATTTAGGCATAGACTTGGCCATTTAACACTATTTCAGTGGTTTGGATTATAAACAGAAATCTAAAAAATCTGTCCCCTATTAATTAACCAATGCTTTTATAGGATCTGGTTTATCTCTAATTGTAAAATATTTGGTTACCAGGAGGAAAATGCTAAGCAGCACAGTTGCAGCTGGTTTCATTGCAAAATGAAATGTTTGATGCATGTGATTAAACTAACAGGACTCCTGGGAACATCCCAAGGTTATTTCCAGGCAGTGCTGGCAAGAATGCAGGATTAGGTAGAGTGCTATGTCATCCCACCACAGAAGAACCTAACAGGGTTTTGATTATCGTGTGCATCTTTATATCAGCACCCCATCACTTCCTGGTTAAACACAGTGCTGTAAGTTTGGAGGAGCCACAGATAAGAAGGATGACAAGGAGCAGTAAGAAAGCTAAGGACAGCAACTTAAAGCAAGCACTCATGCTTTGATAGCCAATATAAGCTTTGATAGCCAAAGCCAATATAAGTGTCAAATGGAAGGCTAATTTTGGAGTAAAACATAAAAATATGCTTATGCATCTGATACACTTTCACACAACTCTGTTCAAAGATCAGAGTTGTTTTTTTTCTAATCTTTTACTACCCAGGAGAAAACTCTACATGAGAGCATCCTGTGCTTGACAGTTGTTGGGGTAGGAAGCAGATTAAAACCTACAGTGTTTTAATTTTCAGGTACAGCATTTGGGCCTCTGGATCCAGGAACATGAGCTACATCTGTCTGCAGATATGTACACAATGGTTTTCTGCCTGTCATCACTATCAGAAGCAATATGGAGATTTATTATCCTGGGATTTCTGTCTGAACTGTGGCTGCTGGCTGGTTATCTGCATCTTCTGGGACATAGAGACCAGGGACATCATTTCTTTCAGCGCTTCCTCAACTTGGGAGCAGCTTCAAAGGGTCCCAGCATAGGGTGACAGGTATGGTGTACTTGCCTTTAGGTACTGCAGAAAATGTACTGTTTCCTTGCTTGCAAGTTTAGAGAATCTCTTTGTTAGGACAGCTTTGTTCACATGTAAATGAGTTAGTTATTGTGATAGCTTGCAAATAAGGAAAAGGAGTTAAATTCAAACATCTTTCAAACTGCTGTCTTCTTGAGAGTAGAAAAGGAACAGACTTACTAACTTACAAATTTATTTCTGGGGCTTGAAGGGGACAGATTAAAAGAATAAATTGTTATGCAAATATTAGGTTAAATCTGAGGTGAATCACTTGAAATAATAACAATTTTAAGACTCATCCTTTTCATTTTTGGGTTCCCTGATTTTGTGATCTTAGCTAATTAAAGGAGTTCGGAACAAGGTTTGTTATCCTTAGCCAAAATTACATATTCATCACTGATTTTATTGATTTAGCTGGCTGTACAGGAACAAAAATAGATAGATGTTAGCACTGGAGTCAGCTCAGAAGAAGAGATAAAGGTTTAAGCAGTGTAGTGTATGCAGTGGTCTGATAAGAAGACCACTGCAAATAGGCCAAAGAAATATATAGGAGTAACAAGTGAAAAGACAGAAGCCTCAGTTAAAAAAAAAAAAACAGCCTTGTGTTTCAGTCACTTATATAAGCAATGAATCCCTCTTTATACCAATATTTATATCTTTCTTGATAGATCCAGAAAAAAAAGCAAAAAGAAAGCAAAGGAAGAAAGCATGTGAAGATGTTCAGTTTTTGTTTTTGTGTTTATTATGCATAAATATATTTCAAAACAATAGCTTGATGCCAATCCTATCTGTACAGGATTACTCTGTGATCTGATTAGGGTGGATATTAAGCAGTTATGCTGAGTAAATGTGCAAGAAGATACCTGCAAAATCCTAGATTTAGTAGAGAGCCACTCTTTTCATCATGGCTTGTAGCAAAGTTTCATTGTGTCACAAGAACACTGGAAGTACACCATTTGTAGATTGATGTATCTGAATCTCTGTCTAGCAGATTTGAACCTTTTTGCCTTTGCTTATGCACAGTATCATGTGCTGTATCTCTGAAAAGGACTGTAATGGCAAGTTTTGGGAAGTAGAAGCTTGAGAAGTATGAAATTAGTACAGAGTTGCACACAGTCAAGCCCTTTTCTGCCAGCTATGAGGTTCTGAAGGGATTATCTCTGGTAATGGACCTCAGTATTAGAAGTAGCTTTGGAGTGCTAGAGAATTAATTTCATTTCTGTCAGAGAAATTCCATGTTATTCTTGAAGCATCATTTCAAACTATCAATGAGAATTTAGCCATCCACTTTTACGTGTTGTACGTGTTGCTTCAATTGGAAAAAAATGACAACAACAAAATCATTAAAAATGGCATGTCCTCACAAACAGTGCCAGCCTAGCTGAGCATTTACAGAAATATATACTAGCAGTATTACACCCATAATTATGTGGAGCAATTCCCAGTGTGTTTTGTAACTGGATTTTACTGACAGCCAGTAAGTTTGTTTTTCACTGTGGTTGCAACAAAGAATGTTGTTTTTCTAAAGCAGAAACCCAACAAATGTACTAAGTGACATGAGAGGGCTAGCTTTAAAATGTCATTAATGGAATGATTTATGTTATTGTTTATTGGGAATCATGAGGTCAATGTCTATTATGATTTTTTTTTCTAAAACTAAATATTGGAAAACATTTTTTTTAACAATGTTAACAGATAGTAATTCATATTTTTAAGCTTATATTTTCACTTCAGTTAGTCTGAAAGGGTAGGTATGACAACCCATTTGGGAATATTGTACAAAAAGTGGATGTTGCATGCTATGATTGTTATGCCACTACAGAATGTTCACATAAGGTATAAATAGTCACAGTCATAATTGGACCATATGGTAATTCATGTGTGAAGGGACATCAGGAGGTCTGGCCTCTTGGTCAAAACAGGGTCAGCTTTAGGATCAGGCCAGACTCTTGAGGGCTAGACCAAGGCAGGTCTGAAAACCTGCACTACCATTCTCTGGGCAACGTGCTCTGCTCCAGGTTGCCCTTATGGTGATAAAGTTTCTCCTTATATCCACTCTGAACTTTCAACTTTCAATTTGCTCTCTCATCCTCCCACAATCCATCACTGTGAGGAGCCTGAATGTCTCCTCAATAACTTCTCAGTAGGCACTTGGAGCTAGCGTGTTAAGTCTCCTCCAGAGTCGTGTCTTCTCCAGGCTGAAGAAGCCCCATTCCTCACAGGCCAAGCACTCCATCCCTGACCATGTTGTTGGCCTCCACTGAAATCACTTCAGTTTATCAACGTTTATCTTTTATTGAGGGAGGATCCAATGTTGTCGATGTGGCCTAATGAGCGCTGGATAAAGGGGTATAAACCTTTGCCTTGATCTACTGATCATGCTTGTTAACACAGTCCTGGATGTATTGGCCAACCCTACTGCCAGGACTCACCAATGACTCTGGCTCAGCTTTCTGCCCACTACAGCTCTTCAGCACAGCTACCCCTTAGGCAGGCAGGCCCCCATCCTGGATCATTGCCAGAGGTTATTCACCTTTGTTTTTCCTCATTGAATTTCATATTTTGTCCTGAAAGTGTAAGTTCAAGGATTTGTTCTCTGTGGTAATGTTCCAAGCTTTACACACAACTGTGAATCAGAAAAACTGACCCGAACCTGGAGACCAACAACTATTCTCCATCCTGCTTTTGGCCTTTTATCTTCCCTGTGTAAGTCATGTCAACTCTCTCTGATTTTGATTTTGTCATCTGCAGTTGTGTTTGTTGGTATATTCTGTTCCCTTTGCAGAGCTCTCCTGGCCAGGTTTTTCAGGGAGATTTCATTTCTTTCTCTTGTAATCAAGAAGATGAGGACATAGGATGGAAACGAAGTTTTCACCTGTAGAATCATTTACTGCTTGAAGATACATAAACCCAAGATATAAACATGTCAGGCAATTAGTCAAATGAATAACGAATTTTCATTTAAATCTATTTCTCAAAATACTTGAATTTGAGCAATAGCACAAGTTTAATCTTCATCAAAGCTATTCCAGCAGACATCTAAGTGGAGTACTTACAGACTAACTCTAGAGTGGCAAAAAAAAAAAAAAAAAAAGATTCTGGGTGATTCCTGATTAATTGTCTCTGTCATTTTTTTCACATTTATTTTTTTATCTTTCAGCTCTTTTCTCCATCCTCTGCTGTAGATGGTCAGTCATCTGCTGATACTCTTCCCTTGATAGAGTACTTAATTGGCACTTTATGATGCTGTGACATCTGTCTTGGGATTTACTAATTGGAAAAGCTGCCCCCCAAAGCAATATTTCTTGTTAAGCTGAAGATTACAGAGGCAAGGAAATGTCCTCCTTCTGTTGTTCCCAGGTAAAGTTTGTACATATTATTATTATTATTATTTTTCAGCTGCTTTGGGACTGCAATCTGCAAAAAGCAGGCCAAACTTTCCAACTGTTTCCTTCTGTGATTCATAGCAAGGGAAGTGTGCTGTAAACCCCATGCAGCAGGGTGTGACTCGACTTGTAAACATGTTCATACAGATCCTCACTGAATACTTTTAAAACACAATGATTATTTTTGACTGAGGAACAAACTTGCTCTGTAAGTAAAAATGCTATTGAGCTATCTGTTTTCATGCTAAGCTTTTTTCTTTTTAAAGTTTTAAAAGACCTACTGCTTACAGATAATTCCAGACAAAATTTCAGAGGTATTCATTGAATAAGTTTTTTTTTTTCTTTTTTTTTTTTTCTGAGAAATACAGCAGAAAGTGAATCCTTTCACCTCTTGATCATTATTTCATCTGTTGAGCTGTTAATAATCCTCATGGTGGCTTGCAGCTTCCTCATGAGGGGAGTGGAGGGGCTGCATTGAGCTATGCTGTCTGGTGACAGTGACAGGACCCAAGTGAATGGCATGTAGCTGGGACGGGGGGGGGGTTGGATGTTAGGGAAAGGTTCTTCACCAAGAGGGTGGTCAGACACAGGGACATATAGCTCTTCATATATGATCTCTTGGTTGTCTGTTAGTCCTCCCACAAAATAGACCATGACAGAAGTATCTCCATCAGCATATTTGTCTGTAGACTTAGAAGTCAGAATTAAACATTCTCCTTTGACATTAGTGGAGTCTCACACTGGTTTTAAAGAAGATATATTAACACTAGTGCAGAAGAGATAGAGAGGAACAAAACACAGAAACCCACCCAGGTTTTCTCTGTAGACAATAAAATACTCTAGATGCAAACAGTTCCAGCTCTGTCTTATCCACAAACACTAGAACTCCTTTCATGTATATAAAGAAAGAACTTGGAATCCTCCCACAGAATTCCTCTGGAGGAGTTGTACATAGCAGCTGGATTGTAAATATCATGATAATTCTGATTTTGGAAAAAAATAATAATAATAATAATAAATTAAAACTCAGTGGAAACAAAGATATAAACCATGGAAAATGAGAGCTCTTAAAGGAAATATTGCTTAGATGTATTTTTTTCTCTCCCACACAAAGATGTGCTGCACTAACATTTTATAAATGCTGTAGGTGTGGTTAGCAGTAAATCATGACTCTTCTGGTGAGTTCATTCCTCTGCACCTTCAGCTGTACCTCGAGGGTAGCTGTCTCACAGCGTACTCACGCGTAACTCAATACTTAGGTAAAGAATCTTCAAATTCATGTTACAACATGGAAAAAAATATTTCTCTAACATCAGTACTTTTCCAATTGAATTTTCTCATACCTGATGATCATCCTTATTCATAAGAGCTATTGAGAAAAAAAAAAAAAAAAAAAAAAAAAAAAAAAAAAAAGACTATGCGCTATGCACACAGCCACAGAGCCTATAGGGTTTTGGCATTTTTCTGAAATTGCAACTTTTGATAGAGTGCCAAGCATTAAAAGACTGCTTACTGCAGTATTGAAATTAAATGAGCCAAGTTAAAAAAAAAATAAAATAAAATCCAACCAACCTTCTCCTTATCCATTATCATAGTCAGCAACCTTGGAAGAAGACAATGAATGGCCAAAATAAAGGCCAACAGATTATGCATGTTGGTGCTCCAGTTAACAAAAATAAATATTTAGGTACCTAATCTTAGTGGTATCTGTATGATACTATAACTGTTAGATGTGACATGGCAAAACATCTAGTCATAACTGAAATATAAGTGTGTGTATAATGTGGCCAAAGTTGGTTCATTCTTTTTAATGTGTCTTGCTTGCTTTGTTAAAGATTAGTCTGCTCTTCTGATTTCCCTTCATTCTTTGACTGGTCAAAATATTCTGCATCATGCAGCATTGAGCTTAGATTTAGGAACACATTGATACATGTGGAAAATCTTGAGAATTCATCCAGTAATGAAAATGTAATAGACCATGATGGTTATCCACCGAGTGTCTGGGAGGAACAAAACTATTTTAAATAATTATGTTGAAGACACAGCTCTCTACTTTTGTCACTTTTGACTATTACTTAACATTTTAAGAAAGCTATATTTAGGATTAAACCTTTTCCATCTACTAATAATGTTTTATATTTTTAAAATCAAAGCCACAAACCAAATGGAACAATGCTTTTATATAAGCTTTTTGATGTTGTTGTCTTACTGTGCATTTTGCAATGTTTTAACCATCACTTGTGATTTTATTTCAATGACAATGTGAGAAATAGACTTTTTTTTTTAAAAAAAAAAAAAAAAAAAAAACAACAACAACAATGTGACAGAAGATCTGTGATAGACATTTTGTTTATATTGAATAGAACCTGTTTCTTTACCCGTGGAGTAAAGATGGAAAGAGGTTACCTGGTTAAAAAAATCCAGCAAATTCAGGAGTTAATTTTTAATGTATTGTACATTATAATGTATATGTTTTACAATACACATGAAGATTTATTTCAAAATTAATAGGAAAATATGAGTTTATAATATGATTATGATATGATTTTAATGTACATTTACCAAGATAAATGCAACAGGATATTTATGATTTCTGTAATTTTAGTTAAGCTCAGTCAGTATTGTATTAACCTCAAGTACATGGCTGTGTTTTATTATTCTCCTTCTGATCCTTTTAATTACAAGAAACAAATAGGAGTGAGAAATAGTTGCTATGCAATGTCTTGTGTGTTTTTTTCCAGATATAGACTGAGGATCTGGAAGTTGTTTAGGTACCTGCAGAGCTCTTCTGTATTAATTGGAGGATCTTGTTTGCACCTTGCTCATTTTCTTTTCAGTTCATATACCATTGTACTGGGTCTATCTGGGTATATCTGGCTGGGATGTTAACTTTCCCTGCAGCAGCCCATACAGTGTTGCGCTCTGCACTTGTAGCATAGCAGTGGTATCACACTAGTGTTGTGTTTGCTGCTGAGAAGTGCTGGCACAGCATCAGGACTCTCTTTAACCCTCCTAGGGGGTGGGAAGAAAAGTGAGAAAGAAACATCACCAGGGCAGCTGACTTAAACCAACCAATGGGATATTCCATACCATATGATGTCACACTCAGCAATAAAAGGTGGAAAAAGGAAGAAGAGGGGAGGGATGGACTCTCATTGGGAGAGCCCATCTGTCCTCTCATCTGTCCTCCTCCCAGACACTGGCTACATGCGTTGAGGCCCTGCTTCAAGGACATGGTCAAGCATTGCTCATTTGTGGGAAGTAGAGAGTAATTTCTTTCCTCTTCCACATAGCCTTTACTTGTTTTGTTTAGTTATTCCATTTCCCACTCCCTTTTCCCCTTTCCCTTTTTTCCCTTTAGTTAAATTGTTTAATTAATATTTCCTTTTTTTTTTCCCCTTTAATTATATTATCCTTATCTCAACCCGTGAGTTTTTCTTTCATTTACTTCTTCCCCTCATCTGAGGAGGGGGAGTGAGAGAGCGGTTGTGTTGTTCAGCTGCCTAGCATGGTAAAACCACCACAACCATGAATGCTCCATCAGTTTCACCAGCAAACTGTTGAATACTATAACCAAGCTCAGCTGTAATCCTGTAGTTCTGTGACCAAAGAAAAGAGAAAACTAACCTCGCAAAGTGGTGGTTTCTCCGCTTCACTTTCTGTTTCTAATGAGATAGGGGAAAAAGTGAAAGATATGCTGTCACCTCCCAGTATTTGCTTTGACATGATGAGAAAGAAAAATTTGGAATATGCTCAGAACTTTACAAACTATTACTTAAAAGGATCAGGGTATTGACTATGTAATATTTATTATATCTAGTCTTTCACATCTATCTGATTGAATTAAAAAAAAAAAGTTCTTGTAATGAGGATGTGAGGAAAAAAATCAGTAATACTTCTGATTTCTTCCTTAGGGCTATACTTTGGCAAATGAGAGAATTTGTTTTCTTAAATTTATACAGTACCTAGCTCCATAGGAGTGTAATAATAATGGAGATTTTTAGTACTGTTAGGACAGAAATAGGAAATAGTAGCATCCAGGAAAATAGATAAATAAATAAATAAATAAACACAGGGTTTTCCATGAGTTATATTTTCTATTAATTTAAATTGTGTGTGTGTGTGTGTGTGTGTGTGTGTGTGTGCCAGCAGAATAGGAATTAATATTTTGCATTTAATGTTGCAGTCTTATTTTGCACATGAATGAGATTTCACATTAGAATTACATCAGAAAACATTTACAAGAGCATTTTTATTCAGCCAGAGTCGTAGCACCCTAAATGTTCAACAAAGTTTAATGCTCTGTCATTATTTTCAATTTACATATGGATTAGTCCTAATGTGGCAGACATAACAACTAAGGTAAATCCCATTGACTCTCATTAGGACCCTGGTAACTTCAGATTTCATGACTATTCATAAGGAAAACAAGAATGGACCTCTTTTATACTCCTAAAAGTTATTTTAATTGTCTAAAACAATCATCACTAATTCTCTTTTATATAGTTAATGGAAGAAAATTTACACTTCCCAAGGGCTAAACAGCTTATCCTAGTGTAATTGTTTAGGACAAACAAAATGTACTCTTTTGTAGGAGCTCCCACTGACCATAAGGTGAAACAATGTTGACTGTCTTTCACTTAGATGAGTAACTCTTAAATGTTTTATACTGTATTGTATTGCATTGTGTTACAAGAAAACGTAAACAATTATTTCCCAATCACCCTGTGTAGACTACTCATGCCAGTTTTTTCAGAAGGCATCTATGCAGTAGCCAGCCTCATTAGCATTGTTGGGAAATCCTGTTGGATCAAATGGACAGACTTTTTTTTTAATGTGTGTTGACAAGAATACATGCCATCTTTTTTTTTTTTTTTTTTTTTTTTTTCTTCTCTCTGCATTTTATGGTGCATTTAGATGGCTAAGAGCTTCAGTCAAGGTGTATAAAGTAAATCTCTTCCCAGATATGCACAACAAGCATGCTTGGAATTGTTCCAGGAGCAGCTCAGCAGTCTGTATCGTGAAGATCCAGCATAGATTGACATAGAAGGCAGTGAGAGAAAAGAAAATGGTGGGCATTGTCCTTCCCACCCACCCACTAGCACTATCTGGTGTAGGGAACTTTTCATTATAGGTGTGGGAGCTTACTTTACTATGCAGCCCTTTCCTTTCATCATCAACCTCATTTCAGCTTCAGCATCAATCTACATTGGCAATGTGGATTCTGAGTAATTTCTTCTCACTCTCCAGGAGCACCTCTCTTGACTCCAGAGGAGCTCTAATTTGAATCTTTTACCTTACCTGGAGAAAGCTTTAATTAATTGCCAATGATAGAATTAAATATTTTGTCAGTGGTGGGACTATTTGTCTTGTTTTGCTTTCCCTGAAGCATATCTAAGCAAACAATAAAATATTCTTTATATTTCTTGCATTTCTGTTTTAAACAACATTTACCACTTGGAGCAAAAAGCATAGCAGTAGCATAGCAAAATAAACCTGGTCTTACATTGTAATTCTTCTTGTATTAAAAAGACCAATCCATTACTCCATTAGCCCTAAATAAGGGAAAACATTAATATCTTTCTCTTTGGTTTTCAGTAGAGACATCAGAGTCAGTCTTTGATAAAGAGATCCCCACACAGTTCTCCTGAGGTATCAAGTTGCAGCAGTCATCCTTTAAAGAGATGGAGAATAAAGGAAGCAGAAGGTGAAATAATACTGATTCTTACACTGACATTTTGATATCCCAGATGTAAAAGTGAAGTAGTAAAAAGGAAAATAAATTATATTTAATTTATTATTATTATTGTTGTCATTATTATTTATAACTCACTATGAAGTAGTAAATAACAGTATATAAAAAATAGTTCTTGCTTTGCCAATAATCCTTCTAAATAGCCTATGTTATTATATATGGGGAGGGACTGGTTCTAAACACTTCATAGAAATTGAAGAGCAAAAACCAAATTATGAAAGAGGATATGTTCACATACCTTCCTCAAAACCCCAGTTCTATACATCCTGAAGCAGTTATACTGGAGGCTGATAAGAGAAAGACAGTTTTGCAGATAGACAGTAATTTCTTTCAGGGAGAAAACACTATTTCAAAATGAGATTATGCGGTACTTGATAGTCTTGAGGTCCTGGTGGAGCAGTAATAGGAAGTAACCAGGTGATCTCCATGTCATAATGCCTTTTCTGGAATAAATCAAATTAAACTGAATGCATTAAGCTGAACTCTTCTGTATTGTTCACTGCCTTTCTGAAGGAAAAAAAAAAAAAAAAAAAAGCTGAGTCCTCTCAATAATCTTCCTCTATTATGGGTTATAATAAGCCTATATGACCATCTGGACAAGAGTGTTGTTTTCTTATCTACCCACAGTGTATTTGGTATATGTGTGGCTACATGTCAGGCACAGATCTCCTGAAAGCAAAAAGGCTTTAACTTTTCCTCCTTCCAGCCAGCCTAAACCAGAGTTGTCACACAGCCCAGCATTTTACTTGACTGCAAAGCCCTCCTGACCAAGTCCTTTATTTGAGGTAGACTCAGGTCTTCCTAGAGATCTATCTTAGTGCCTATTCTGATTAGCTTTTATGAAGACACATTTTGGGATGTACTAAGGGGCTTCCAAAGCTTATGAAACCGTGTATGTCTTTTCCTACCTGGTTCATACTACAGGTTTTTGCTACAGGTCTCCATGGAAGTAAGGCATACAGTTAACTACCACAGAAATGGATTATAATATATTCCAACAAAATCTCAATGCTCTTTAAAGGCTACAGCTTCTTGTTTTTGGTGATCCAGCTGCTACCATGGATGGAAAAAAATAGGCTATATCATAATTTGCTGTAAAGTGACTACTTATGGTGCTCTTTTCAGCACCATAAAATGCTGATATGCCTATGCACTCTTCCTATTCAGTTTCTCCAGCTTGCTCCTTTACACTGGTTTCTTTGGGTGGCTATTGCATTTGATTGTGACACTGGAGTTCAGAAAAGCTTCAGCTTTGGGAATGAAAGCAGAGTATTTTCAGTGAAGGGTTTCTCCTTTTGGAGCACATTGCTGCTGGAGATAAGCTTGTCTTCAAATCTAAGATCTTCAAATTTCAGCAACAGACTGCTTTCTACAGGTGCCTTGCTAGTGACAGAGTTGCTCCTGGAAACATGCTGTGGGAAACACTGGGCTGTGGATTATTTCCTCTAGAGGAAGAAGAGATGAAAGCAAGCAAATTCCTCTGTAATGAAGGATTTGCTCTTTGTACTTCATGAGGTGTTGCCTAGGTGCTATAATGATTGATGTCTTTAAAACACAAATAATCTTGCACACAAAAGAACATTATTAAGGTTGCAGTGTCAAGAACCCAAAAGATAGGAAATTTCAGAATTAAGATTGCCCAGGAAACCTTAATTCAGCCCCTTTTTGCTGAGTGACACTGTGACACTGTGATTACATAGGGACCCTGCCTCATTAAGCACAGAGAATAGATGGCACTCCAACAGTGAGCAGTTGTGCATTATATTTGCCTCTTCACTGTTCACTGTATACCCCATGGCCTTATTTGCTTCACATTATTCAAACACTGCTGTAAGGTAGAATTATTCATTTCCTCTAGAGTGTTGGAGTGTTTCACAAACAATTAATTCAGTCTCACAAAGCTCAAATTATTTTATTTTATTTTTTTTTCTAGTAAGAAAACCTGTATAGAATTTGTTTAAGGTCAAAGGTTTATAGCAGTATGGGATGTCAATCTGGGAGATCTAAACCAGCAGCTTTCAGAAGACTTCACACTTGTGTTCAGGAACAGTCTCTGTTTACTACCAGTGCAATTTTTCCTAACATGTTATGTAATACATCTTTGTCTCTAAATACATACAGTTTGCACATACACATAAATATAGAAAACCTGATTCTTGAAATTATAATAATGCATGTATTGTTTATTGTGTTCTGAAAGATATTTTGAGCTCCAACTTTCTGAGTTGGTGGTCACAATATACATTTGTCATCAGAGAACATAAACTGGTGTCTTAGATGTCAGGAATGCCGTCAAAGATCCTTGAAGACTGTTTATAATGCCATATTCCAAAGGAGAGGATTTAGCATAGGGATTTTCTTACAAGATATTACCTTTGGGTACTATTTTTTTTTGTAGTTTTATTATTTTAAAAATGAAGCTCTAAAGGAGAACAGATTTTTTTTAATTATTTTTTTTAATTGCTAGCCACCTTGCCTAAAGGATACATTCATCAGATTGTCATGAGAAGACAAGCCTGACAGTTGCACACTTATTAAATACAGGATGAGCCAAGGACCCAGTGGAAGGAACTTCCCTACCAGAAGAGGACTGTACCCTTTTAAGATTCTTTGAAAATCATGATGTTTTTATCACTTGTTAAATACATTCACCAAGACATTGTTCATTATCCAATTCCTAAAGTGTTTCACCTTTTCTGAACCTCCATTTCAATGTTCATTAAATATACATACAGCATATGAATTGTTTTGATAGAAAAAATATTTTTATGTTCTCTGTATTTTAAGAAAATTATATCCCTGACTACACCATTAGAATATAACATGTTTTATGAAAGAAGAGTTTCCTGGCAGTTATAAAATCCAACCTAATATATAGTGAAATATATCTCTTTCCCTGAAAATCTCATATTAGGGGAAGTTTGGGCTCTGCTTTTTCCATAATATATTCAAGTGTATTTGTGCCTACATCAGGCAATTTTAAGAAAACAAAAGAGGAGAGTGCAAAGTCACACTTAGATAACTGCACAGGTCACAATATCCTGCCATAAAATGCATATTTGACTTTGCAAGACCTGGTGAAAGAGTCTTTAAATGTTTACCAAGAAATACAACAGTCTAGCTATATTTGTGACAGGCCACAACTTTTTGGTTCAGAAACAAAGGTATTTTGCAATGAAGAGCTCTGAAATACTCTTGCTTTATTTGAATCAAATAAAACTTTATTTGAATCAAACACTAAACTAAAAACTGGACAGTTGAGAAAAGACTCTTATAGGGATTTATTATATGTGGTTTTGGTTTTTTGTTTTATTTTGTTTTGTTTCACAATTAATGACCTGTTGAGATAACTGTGTGGAATTGTCTTCAGGTTGAAGTTGCTTCTTTAAAAAGAAAAGAAAATATAATTTCAGCCCTTGAAGTCAAATTAGAACATAAAAATATAGCTTAGTTCTTTCTGGTTTGCATATTGGCCATGACAATTGATTTTTTTTTATTATTTTTATTATTTTTTTACTGAAATATAGAAACCTGATTTGACTACCTTTTTTATGTAATGGAAATTGGATCAGACAGTGATATATAATTGGATCAGACAGTGATATATAACTAGCATAGCCCTTTATTTTGCTGAGTATCAGTAAAAACTGTATGTTGCTTTGTTGTTCAATTATGAAATATTAATTTGAATACACCCATTATGATGTACACGGTTAGATTAAAAACTGCCTGATATCATCACTTTGTTGACTATGACCAAGCTTTCTGAAATGCTATTCTAATCATTTTCTTATCAGTGACAAAACCTTTTTCAGAACTTCCAGATTTTCGTTGGTTCATTTCAGATGTATTGTATTATTCTGAATTCATTTTCTGCAGCTTTTCTAAGCAAACCACGTAATCATGCTTTGTCTGACACAACCTTCAAGAATCTTAGTAAATGATCAATGTTTTCATGCATATGGAAGAGGTTCTGCCACTTGGAAACTTCAAAACATCGGCCAACAACTAACACATATAATGAAATTGTTTTTATTTCCTCTATGAGAATGACATAGCAGGACCTTCCTAGTCACCTCTGTATTGATGTCACTGCTGTGGTATCAAACTCATTAGCAGGAGATTAAATAATGTTTATTTGCTGTGAAGTCTGGAATATTCTTTTTTTACTGGGATGCGAGAGGGTGGCCCAAATTCTTCATGATCCCAAATTCTTCATGATCCTCAAACAGCAACATCTTCACTTTTGGTATCATTCCTGTTCATCAGGTCTAAAGCAGAGATCTAAAGCAGCAATTAGTTAGATCAGAGATCTAAAGCAGCAAAAAGTATCCTAGCAGAAAAGTATCTGAGTTTATCTGCTCTTTAAATCTGCTTATTTAAATCTGAAAGATTGTATCTTTCTTAATTCTGCAGGGATTTTGATAATGAAAAAAGAGTGATCATTTAGCTAAACTGGAAGTGTGAATTACTCCGATAGCATCTACATCACTTTCATTCAGTCAGAAAACTGTGAATGTCATTTAAAGCCACTTGTTCCCTGTTCTCCTGGACTACGGATTCAATACCATGCAGGTAATGTGGATGTGGGAGAAGGGAGAGACAGAGGAGGTGGGAAGAAAAGAGATAGTTAATGAAAAATAATGAATTGACATGATTACAGAAATAAATATTTTCATTCTGGAGCTTCAGAATAAAATACTGCAGTTTGGTAGAATACATTGATGTATTCTCCAAAACTATGTCACATGTTTGCTGGAAAAATATGCAATTGTTCCTGTTGTACTGTACTTAACAGAAAAAATTAACTGAATTGTCAGTCAAGGAGACCCTAGCTAAAGAAGTCTGAAAGGACATTGAAGATGAATTAATATAGTGGTGGCCTTTTAAATGGAAATTTCCTTTAGGCAGATGGGATATCATATTTAAACATAAATGCTCTCAAACCTATCTTGAAAAAATTGTGTAAAGAAGGGAAAATTGGTAGAGATATATTTTCTGGAAATATAAAGATAATGGTCATATGTGCCTTTTTTGTTGTGGGCTATGCAAAAATTTATTTTACATTGCATGTCAGTAGCATGGCAACTTTGAGACAGAGAGCAAAATTTTCCATTTTTTTTTTTTTTTTTTTGTCTCATCGTAAAATCTTTATCTTCCTCTAACAGAATCAGCTTTGGACAAAGAAGTGAAACTGATAAATACACTCTGATTGACAGGTTTTGCACTTTTCAACTATGACTAGTGAAATTCCCAGGGTGCTTGAGTACACACAGCAGGCTTGAAAATTTTCTCACAAATAACCTAGCAAATTCTCTGCAGTGGGCTGGGAAAGGAAGCTGTGAGAAGCTGCATGTGCTTTCCTCAACAGAAGATGTTGAAAAAAAAAAAAATGACATGAATAATGAAATGGTTGTTTCACAGACCACCACATTTGCATATTTATATCATGCCTATGATATAAATATAACTATGTCAAAGAGAAATTGGAATGTGGCCTCTTGGGATAAAAGAACTGACTCAGATGTCAGAAAAGTTTTCTCTCTTTAACCGAAGTTTTTTCATGAAGAGAACTAATTGAATTGCTATAAATTGTAGCTTGGGAGTGACCTAATCTCTGACAAGCAACATTATGAACATGGATGATAATAATAAATCAATTTCTAACATATGTAATATATGCAATTCATTTTAAAGCGTTCTACTTCTCATGACCTATAAGAGAGGGCACTGGCCTGGAAACCACTGGATACAGGCTCTGTTCCTATCTCTGCTGATGATCAGCTGTCAGAGATACAACTCAAATGCTTGATTAAAGATTAATATTTTGATAACAGAGGTTCTATTGCCATAGGAAGATGACAAATTGAAGAAATTCAACCAATTCATGCATCAGCTCTCTAACTTCCTGTTGAAACAGAGACTACCTTTCCTTTGAAAACAGATTTTATTTTATAACCAACAATAAGAAAATACATTGTTTCTGTTAAAATCCTAATTTATTAGGATTTACACAAAGATTTCATTCATCCCATTATCCACTTTCCATGATAAAAAAAGAGGAAGATAAACTACTTGAAGACCTTTGGATGAAAAAAAAAAAAAAAAGTGAGAATATCTTTGATTGTGCTTTAAATATAACTCAATTACTTGAAGACCTTTGGATGAAACACATACGTGAATATGTTTCAGGGGAAGTTCAGGCTGGACATCAGGAAGAAGTTCTTCACTGAAAGCGTTGTTGCGTACTGGAACAGGCTCCCCAGGGACAATCATGGCACCAAGCCTGTCGGAGTTGAAGAGGCATTTCGACTGTGCACTTAGTCATATGGTCTAAATTTTTGGGTAGACCTGTGTAGTGCCAGGAGTTGGACTCGATGATCCTTATGGGTCTCTTCCAACTCGGGATATTTTGTGATTTTCTGATTTTATGATCTTTGGATGTGCTTTAAATACAACTCTTAACTTTTGATTAAATTTATTCCCAACAGAAATTAAGTAAAATGTATTTTTCAGCACTTTTAAAATTTGTTAAACTTCACTAGCCACAGAACTTGCAAGACTGCTCTCATTCATTTATTTTCTTAGCTACAGTATTATGAGTAAGCAAATCCAGATCTCTTCATCTTTTTCTTTCCAGAAACAGCTAGTTGCAGAATTATCTAGCTATCACAAGTTAAACAATAGCCTAAAGGTTAAAGTTATGTCCTTTATATTTCTTTGAGTATATCATAAAATGTACTAGGAAAGGTTAAGTTCTGGTGACAAAACATGCCATATGTCTCTGTATGAAGAAGAGCAGACCAAAATATACAGAGCACTGGGTTAGGGGTTGGGAAGAGTCACACTGTGGTGATGCAAATTAATTGTATGTTTGGCTGAAGGACAAAACAAGACAGGATGCAACAATCCTAATCTGAACAGTTGATACTTGACAGATTGGCGAAGCCCAGATCAGAATCAGTGGCACCAAAATGAAAGAAGCTGCTGTGTTTTCATGAAGGTCATCTCTGGGTCCTGAATTCTCAAGAAGATGACTCAGATGATGGTTAATAAACTGACTGGAGTTTTCTCAGAGCATGAAAAACATTCTTATGAAAGCATCTTCAGAGGTGGTAGCACAATCCTGAATTTGATTGCTCCAGAAACATCATAATCAATGTTATATTCACACAATGCTTGTGGCAAAAGCTATTAGCACTGTTATCATGACAATCTTTCCTCCTCCCCCTTTGAATATGAAAAACCTAAATAGCATGAAACAGGAAATTTCACAATGTATTGTAGGTAAGATCTATACAGGGAGGAGTCCACACCACACTAATTTGTGGCTACCTTTACCATAACTCACAAGTATCTCAGATGGTTTAATAAAATGTAATTCTTCCTTCTTGCCTCATTTAAAAGCACAGCAACTTATTGCAACTCAATAAGAAAACACAACAACATAGGACATAACAGCCAATAAAAATGAGGTCTGCAGAACCCATACCTGTGTTGGAGATGGCTGACAAGTATAGCTGTGAGTGAAGGAGCTAGGTTGTATAGCAGGATGAAAACATCCAAATTTTGTAAATTGGCCTTGTTGCCATTATATTATATAGTTCTGTATTATTATTTTTTTCTGTTTATCTTTTTATCTTGAAAGATTAACAGTCAGCAGACTATGCAACATACATACCAGATATGAAATGGTCTTTCTGAAATTAAAGGAAAATTTGAAGTGTGAAACCACAGTTACTGCAACAAAGGTATTTTTCAAAGAGAAATTATGTTTGCAAATAAATGACACAAAACAGCATAACTGTTGAAGCTATAGAGGCAAAATGGTATTTTACATCCAGTTTCTTATTTGTTTTCTGAGTTTGTTTTATTGTTTTGTTGGTTTTTTGTTTGTTTGTTTGGTTGGTTGGTTTTGGTCTTGAAAGTGGGAAAAGGTCCTGGATTCAGACTAGTCCTCTAATTTTATTCCCACCTGTGTGCAAAAAGATAGTATGAACTAACTAATTCAAGAGGGAAAACATGGAGAGAAAATACTCTGAGTGGTGGTTTTACTTACAGGGCTTTCTTATTTTTTTCTTGAGAGAAGAAGGGCATGAACATACCCCGCACTCAGTTCCCTCTGGCTCAGTTCATCTCCCAGAAAGGCTGCACCCCACTTCTTTCTCACATCCTACCTGGCTCATCTTTGCTAGCTATTTTGCCTTCCCTAGGAGCCCCAAGCCCTTCTCCAGTACCTCTCTTAGGCCTCCTCTGCCTTCATACCACATCTTTAGTGTACTTTTACTTCTGTCCAAGCCCTGTTCATATACTGCTGAATCTTCTGTTGGAGGCAGAAGATGCGTGTTCAGACTCCTTCATGTAGAGGAGGGGCATGAGGCCAGGAATCAGGGCGCTGTTGTTTGAACATCTCAGCTGCCTGGCACCGAGCAAGGAGCTGTTCTGTGGAGAAGTACAGGAAACCAACTGCAAGAGGCCAAAGGACACCATGTCCTGATTGTAGCAAAGTGCCTTTCTGCAACTGGTAATCAGGTATGTAAGCCTTCGAGGAAAGTAAGTGTTACTTGGTTATCTGTTTAACTTTCCATGAGAAAAGTCTGGGGATCTCCAGACTGGGCGCTTTTTTCTGATTATGAGTGTTGATAATACTCCAGTTGCAGATCCTCTTCTCTCCCTCGTTGTCTTCAAAAATTATTCCTCCATTTCAGGTAGACAGCACACATCTACCCCAAATCTCTGTCAATGTGCACTGGCACTGTCCCTCACTGTTCTGGCTGTGGGGTGGAGGCTGGAGCTGGCCCAACACCACCAGCCTAGCAGCAAAGCAGTGTCAGCCCCACATTAACCAAACTGAAACCACAGAAAACTTAACATACACAGGCTTTTAATTAACTTGTTTGCTCAGCAATCAAGACATCTGGCAAACACTCTAAATTTCAAAATTTCCAGGATGGACCCAGGTGTCTAGTAAGGTTAGTATTGGAGTGACAGAAAGCACATATGCTACCTTACTGCAGCAAATTTGCAGCCTGGCTTTCTGGCTTAAACTGCCAGTAGAATTGGGTTTGAGCTGAAATGCAAAGCTCTTTTGTGTTGATATTGGAGGAAGCTTTGTGCAGAAAGGAGGACACAGGGCTGTGGGTCTCAGCAGATGGCATGGCTTGGACACTACCCATCTCCTCTGCGTGTTCCTCCCTAAACAAGGCATTTATGATGCAGGCTTTTGCCGTCATGCTGTGTCAGCCAGGCAGGGTGAGAATAACGGAGTTTTCACTGGGTATCAGTAAAGGCTGCCAGAAGCTGACATCAGTAATTGAACTGTTTGCAAACTGAGGCAGAAAGTGAGGAAGTATCACTAAATGATAAAATGTGATCAGAATAACAACTCTGCTGAGCAGCTAAAAAACAGGCAATGACTCCTGTGAAGTGAGAGAAAAGCTGAAAATAGAGCAATTAAGACCTTTATTTAGCAATAAACAGGCAAGTATATGAAATACCATATGCCTTTGCAAAGTCAAGTTCCAACAAGTTAAGAGATGTCCTTCGAATAGCACTGCTGTAACAATACCCACTGGCATGCATGATAGGAATATGTTGGCTGCTCCTGTTTTTGAATAAAGGCCAGTGGAACTAGATCTGTGTAATGGAATGTGGCGTCAGAGAAAATGTTACTCAGCTGAAGAAATCTTTTATAGAGGCATCTAAAAAGTAATATTTTGAAACCACATTGCGTTGGTTTTCTTCTTTTTTTTTTTTTTTTGATTATATGTAATCATTTGTGTAGATAACCATGAAACAGTGAATCACAGAGGTTACACAAATGTTGAGTTTTTCATGCTTATTCACTTCACACTTCTCAGAACAGAGGGGGGGGGGGGGTTGAATATTTGCCTGCAATGCTTTCCAGCAGCTATACTGTTATTGCAGTGACTATCCTTTCAAAGAAACAATTTGGCCCTTCCCATTGTCTCTGCCACTTTTCTTGTTTTAGGATCCCAAGGACAGGCAGAACTTACAGGTTGCTGGCCCTGCCTTCTTTCGACACCATGGGAAGATATATTTGAAAGAATCTCAGCTAATTTCATCTCATGACACTCTCTGGCTTTCCTAATCTCTTTCTATGGCACAGGGAATGGAGAAACATTAGGGCCATAAATTAAGTACTGGATGAGTTAAAAATTCCTCAATGTCAAAAGCAAACAAACAAAATATTGCAATGATAAATGAAAGCAAGAAAAACAACAAAACTGTATAACAGCTGTTGATGTGGTTAAGAAAAACTATTATTCTATGAGAAACAATTAAATCAAGCAATTAAGCAGGAGGTTGGCATAAGGCAGCTAGGTAAAGCCTAGGAGTATGGGAAAGCAAACAGGTTAAGCAAGTTTTGCTGCTGTCTCAATATTCCTGAGGTACCTATGGATAATACTAGGCTTGCTTTGCTAGAGTTTCATTGGAGTTACATCAGAGATGCCAAAAAAATGGCATTGTATTTAAAGGAACCCTCCCCCCACCAAACGTCTTACTGACAATTACAAAAACAGGGAAGCCTTTAATAAATGCTTTCTTGCTCAGATTAAATAAATGAGCAACTGCTGAAGATACTTTGGTGGGAAGGCAGTTCTTCCCACATTTGGAAGACAATTCTAACAAAGAATTGATGTCTATTCACTTACTCATATATTTCAAGGTTTTCATCACCACTACAATGACTGTTTCTTCCTATTTTCCAGAGGATAAGGTATCCAACCATGCATAAGTCAAAAATATTCTACCAGAGTGTCATTCAGATTAACTAACTTTGTCTAATATCTATGCATTTGTGAAACAAATGCAACAATTCTGGTGCTCATTTTAAATGAGAAAAGGCCAATCAAGAAGTTTTAAATAAACTCATATTAATAAGAGGAATTAAAGAAATGTGATGGTTTCAAGGTGGTATTTGCATACTCAGGGTGTATAGAAATTAAGAATATTGATTGCATGCAGGGGAAAATATGCCTCCCAGATTAAGTCTACAAAGTATTAGAAAATCTAAGCATTCGCTTCCATTCCTGATTATGTGAAAGTAATTTCCTGTTTTATTTTGTATTTTATAAATATATTTTATAAAATCTAATTATTTTATATAACTTTGTTATTTTATGGCCCTCATTCAGTGTCTAATTAATATAAACTAGAGAATTATTTTAACATCTACTTCCCATAGCCATTTATAACACCAGCTGTAAAGACAAAGTAGGGAAAATATGCAAAATGCTGAATTGGGCAAAATGAAAAAAAAAAATAATAATATACAAGTTCAAACAAGTGTCCATATCCTGTAACTTGCCTACAGCTTTCCTAATCTGAAATTAGTTGTTTATGCCATTTCATTAGAGTTGTGTTCATAAGCAAAAGCACAATAGGTTGAGTAACACAAAATCACAACATACTTTCAATATCTGTGGAAGACTACATGTGATACAGGAGGAGATGATCCATCCTTTCAAACATCATGAATTTTGAGTTCAACAGCTTGCAGCCCCTTACACTAAAGGCTGTAGGAAGAGACAAGTAGAACCTCTTTCACAGATAGATGTTTTGAAACTCTCCTTGCACCCTAAGAGCATGCAGAAAATTTCTTCTGCTTCTGTGGCACAAGGGCTCCATTAACAACTCAACCACAGCTTCCTCCATAATTTTGGCATTCTAGTTGCTTTGTACTCCACTTTCCTAATGTTTACAGCTGTAGTAATACTGGCTACAAGACAGTATTCTAAAGATAATAAATAAGTGCTTATAAAGCACAAAAAAATCCCAGAATTATATATCTAGCATACACTTGTGATATGCAAACTTTCTTGTGCCATTGCAGTTTTTTTAAATGTATTTTAGAGTAAATTACACTTCTGATGAATTTTAAGATGATTTTTTTTGTGTGTGTGTGTGATTTCCGTTTTTAGGATGACATTTTGTAGATTCTTCAAGTAGCAGAGTTGTCGTCTTAAAAAGAACAACACTAGCAAAATATTTAAAATATTTCTTTGACCTATAGAGAACTGAATAGCCTAATTTTAACTTACAATTCTCAAATATTATATTTCAACTTGTAGCTCAAGGTAAGTTTTTGATACCATTAGCTCATGGTTTCTTCTACTTAAAAACAAACCAAAAAAAAAAAAAAAAAAAAAAAAAAAACATTAAAAGGTAGAATTGCATAAGCCCTCAAGAAGTTATCTGAGTTATCTGGCACATAGTTTTGTTCTGATACTTGGAATAGAGCTGCCTAGAACATACCTGACAAATTCTTGCCTAATATTTTCTTAAAACCTTCTATTTCAATTCACTTGCTCTTCAAAACTCCCAGAAATAATTATCCCACATTTGGAAAACTTATTTAAATAATTTAATTCAATAATGTAAAAGAATAGCCCGAGGATTTAAAGGTGTATGTGGGGTGGAAATCCAAGCTACTACAAAATATTTTAAAATTGATAATACACTAGATAATATTGTAGATCTGAAAGTCAGCCAATTTAAAAACCAGCTTATCAGAAATCCTGGGGAAAAAAAAAAAAAAAAGCCTGCTACTAACAAAGACAAAAAAAAAGAAAAAAGAAAGAAAGAAATATCATTTGCATGTTATTTTGAAAATATTATAGAAGTTAAAACACTATTGGGTACTTAATTTACATTTTAGGTTATCTCTTAAATGTAGTGAAAGAATTATAGGATACAAAGTTTTATAAAAGTTATCTTTTTGTATTAAGTTATTTATTTCAGAAACACACCTTTCATTCTAGGTCAAAATCAGAAGATGAAGATGAGATTTAAACAAGGAATAACGGTTCCTTATTTCATTAGCCCTCCATTCCATTTTTATGGATTCAGAAATGATAAATATTATGGTAGACCTTAAGAGGAGTTGAAATACTGGTATGATTTTTTTGAAAAAATGAAGCAATTTCTATCCTTTGCTAAAGCAGAAATGATAAGTGAGAGCTAATTCACACCCCTCAAATTATATAGTTTGCTCTCAACAACTGTTAATCCAAGATGAAGCTTGCCAATGGGGTGGAATGTGCAAGCTGTAATGGCTCTCCCAGAATCAAGTATGTGGGAGGTGTTTAAGAAAGAGCCAGCTCTAGCAATGTTGGCACAGGATGCCTTATTCTGTCTTCTTTTCCTTAATGATACTTTTCAAATTACGTGGAAGTTCGTCCCACACATGATTAACTAGCACGTTCAGGACAATTAAACAAAGAGTAGGCTGTATTACAGTGCCTTACCTAAAACTGTCTTTCCAAATTATAACAATTTCCTCCTGAGCAGGCCTTTGACCTTCAAAAAATATCAGTATTGTCCTCAACACATTGTAAACTTATGCCATGCATATTAACATGTGAAAGGCAAGTCACTCGCCTACTAGTCTCTCATGCCATTCAAGGTGTGTCTTGCTAGTCCTAGCTTGCAGAAGTAAAGAGTTTTCATTGATATGCTACGAGGTGCTCAACCAGTTCTCAGTATATCTGCAAATAAGCAAGCACAATTACAGACATAGATACATATTTTATCCAAGTGAAGGCCATCATATAAACATGCTAATTCTCAGAAGTGACAGTCCCAGCTTCTCTGCATACTTTGATTTTAGAAGGACACCTGTGCAGTCTCTCTGTATGGGAACACATATATAGGAAGTTCAGCTTGCTTTTCACAATCAAAATTTGTTATTTCACCCTCCCAAATCTTTACAGAAATGGAAGAAGACATGGACACTAAGAATCAGCTTCTGCTTAGTGAAACTTTCAGCTCATTAATGTATCAGGAAAGTTATGATTAGCTCTGTGTTCTCTTTCATACTCTGGCCAACACAGCATCATCGAGGAGTACACAAATGCAGTGATGATGATCTGAACCCAACTCAGAGGTGAACTATGACCCTAAATTCTCCCCCTCAGTCAGTAAGCAGTGTTGGATTAATTTCCCAGAAAGTTCACAATAATTATGCTCTTTAGGGACACTGAGAGAAAAAACACGTTTGCTGCGGATTCCTTCGGTACCACTATGATACAGAGTTGAAGACTGGAAGGGATCACTACCATGAGCTAAATTTGCCTGTGTGATACAGGCCTCTTCTGATTAAGGCCCAACACCTATAAACAAAAATTCAACTTCAGTAACAGTATCCAAACCTACATACATCTATTCATTTACGTAAATCTCCAATTCCCACCTAGTCTCCACTGAAAGACTCTCCATCCCCTCGACAGTTCCTGAAATTCTTTCTTATTTGATTCACTACGTTTTCGTGAGAGTTCTGACTTGACAATACCTTGACATACGTTTGATCCAGTACTGATGTCTCTCTTTTTCCAATAGTATCATAAATATAGATTTCAACTTTTGCACAAAGGCATGCATTAAAGTCTTTACACCTTCTGGAAATGAAACAAAACAAAACAAAACAAAACAAAACAAATTTTTCCCATTAAGAGATGAGTTCCAAGTGTGCACAGTGTGCACAGTTTCATCATCATTGGTGTAATGCAGGATGGGGAAAAGCTAGATTAAACAAAAATATGGATAATAGCAAGCACATGAATTACACTGTGAGAGTACATTTAGTACATTCTCTTCTGAAAGCTCAGAGTCCTGTTTAACCAGATTTTTTCTCAAGAGAGGAGTACTTTTACAAAACAACAGAGTTGGGCCTGTTAGGATCAAGCCCTCTTTATTATGTATTTTATGGGCAGTTCTCTGTGATATGAACACCGAAGAGGAGGGAATGGTGGAAGGTGTGGTTGATATACACTTCAGATAAAACATTCTGAATAATTCAGTTACCTGAAACCTCTAGTCCCTGCATTTCTTCATTTATTACTAGTTCTTCTATTTATGATGTAACAGAAGCATGAAGCCCAGTTTAAAACCAAAATACCACCTGAATTAATGGCAACTGCTTTATTTTTCTCTTGCAACTCTCTCTCCCATGAACAACTCCTGGGAGCTGACAGTGCTGTTATCCTCTTTGACAATGAGGCATGTGCTGCAAGGCAGCTTCAGATCTCTGTCAGACTGATGAACGTTGTAATAGTGGATGAAGTTTTGCACAGAATATAATACCTTGTAGTTCTTTGAAGGGAACTCAGATCTTGAATTACTCCTGATTTTCAACACTCTACTGACTGCTGTCATTTTGGATTTCATTGTTGGCCTTGTGTTTAGAGAACAAGCTCTAGTTAAGAGTGGATTAAATTCTTTGCTCAGCACATTCTAACTCCTTACCTAAGTGGTAATGCTGGGTTTCCTCAACATATCTGTGAGATTTGGCCCATTTCCCAGTCATGATTTAGCCTGTTATCACAGACTCCATTAACCTCAAAACTTGTAGAACTGGATTTGCTGCCCTAGAGCAGATGAGATGCTTTCTGGGTGTTTTTTTTTTTTTATTATTATTTTTATTTTTTTTTTAATATTATTATTATTTATTTATTTATTTATTTTTGTTTGTTTGTTTGTTTGTTTTGTTTTGGTCTCATCTTTATCAGAAAAAAAAATAAACAAAACGATGTTTTACAGAGAATGTTGTACTCCCTGAACGTTTCTGATATGCAGTTTCATCATTAACTTGGGTGATGGACTATGCATTATTAAGACCAAGGCCATTTGTTGCCAGAAATAAGACCACCTTGAATTAGCTAGCACTCATCATTTACAGCTATGACATGGATTTCTGTTTAAGTGTCCTCCAGTACTACATGTTTCTAAGGAGTGTCAATGATGCTTTTAACTGACTAGCTAAAGGTGATTTTTAACTCCCTTTAATTACATTAATGTGCTTTCGTTAGTCAACATCCAGAGACAAAAGTATTAGATAAATCTGAACATGAGCTCAAGCACAGGTGTGTGATTATCCCCACTGCTCAATTGCTGGTGTATGCCCTGCCACATGGACAAAGTGGCTGTGCTTGAAGAAGAGCACTTACCTTTAAGGACATGATCCATACTGCACCATTTGGTCTCAAGACCAGAAAACACTTCCCAACATATTATGTTTAGTGGTACATACATAGCCAGAGTCTGACAAGAGTCTACTTTGTTCAGTAACTAAGTTTAACTATGCAGTAATAAGCCATTGAAGAAGGCAGCTGGTTCCACCTTGTCTGACTAACTATAGCAGTTCAGGTCCCAATATAAATTGACTATTCCCTTAAAATTGAAAGTGTTTGTTTTTCTTTTTATCCACAAAAGTGGTAGAAGTGCCAGGGAGCTCAGAGGAGGTTGAAGGCTAACCCAGAGGATCCCAGGGGAGCTCCAGCCAGGACCAAGTCCCATCCCTTATCTCCTTGCAGCTTGCACTTGCTGGCTCATGAATGACACATTTGTTTTATTAGTTAATACAAAATAAGTCACACACCGGTTATCACAGTTTAATAGTCAAGCAATACTAAGAGACTACATGTGCTAGTGAATAAAAGACAATGACCAAAGACAATGAGTTTGATACAGAGACAGTAAACAGACAGTGTTCATCACCTTGATGGTAAAAATATTAATAAATCTTTAGCTAAGAAATGATGCTTGCTATACGCAGCAGAAGCATAACAGGGAGTTTTTCCTTAAAATTACAAGTTTTATGTACAGATTATCTAGTCAACACATAGCCTATCCACTTCATTTTTTATAGCCTTTTCATCAAACTTTCATGAAATTAAATTAAGGTTTTTATGGAACTCCAAGTAAACTAAACTGACACTATTGCACTAATGTTAAGTTAGTTTGACAAGATATGCTTTCAGTAGGTCTTTTGTATTAGGTGATTAGTATTAATTATATTATTATCCTCTAGCTTTTTATTCATAAAGTTTCAGAGCAGCTTTTCTATCACTTTAATCTCAATTCATAAACAATTTTCAGATATGTCATTCTCTAGTGATAAGGTTTAGCCTTTCATACACTGCAGAGCATTATTTTTCTTTGATTTCTCTGGTCCTTTGAACAACAGCTAAAGATTTAGTTTGATATACTAAAGCAGTCAGAAAAAATCCCTTGCTCCTTGTCACGTTGTCTTCTACAGAAGATTATGACATAAAATGAAAGTTTATTTTTCTAAATAGCTTCTCGATAAACATTTATTTTCACTTCTGTGATTATTAATCATGATAAAAAATTACCATTTTTTCTATCAAGACAGCGATAAGCAATATTAGTGGAGATATGCTAATAACAACTTAGTTTATCTTTCTTTTGCTCTTAACAGGGTATAAGAGGTTAATTATAAATCAGACTATTTGCACAAATATTTTTATTTATTTATTTATTTTCAGCAAAATATATTATGCTTAAAGATGAACAATCACACAGCATTTCTTTTTTAGGTGTGATTTCATCTCTCAAATTCTGATTAAAATAAATATTGCCAAAATAAGACTTGTGTTATATATATTGGAAATATTTGGAAATGTGTAAGAAGCAGGAGCCTAAACATGAACTGCTCAAATACCAGAAAATCATCCAGTAAGGACACAATAACAAATAAAGCATTTTTTTAGCTTTGTTTATGTTATTTCCATCTATTGTTTCTGATATTTCCATAAGGCCAGAACTATTTGAAGGCATTTCAGAGAACTATTCTCTCCAAGTAATGGTGAATTCAAGCTGCCTGGTAATTTTGTGGCATTTCTGCAGCTAGCTTACTGCTCTCAAGGATGCTAGATGCTAACCCAATCTATTTCTGAAGGTGGAAATAGCGTATGTCTAACTTACTACCTGCTTTCAAGGTAGAAAAAACAGAGTGCTTTGTTCATCTGTCAGAACCAGAAGACTCTTTCTCACAGACCAAAGTTGCCATCCCACTGAAAGGAGCAGCAGTTTCAGCTTCATTGAGCCTAGAAATACATCTTAAGCTGCAAAAACATCACCCTACTTCAAGTGTTTATACTTTGTTACTTTGTTTTCAGAGAGGCAAAGATCATTAAATTATTTTTAGAAATAATTTTATTATTATTATTTCAACAGAAAATGGACCATTTAAATTGAATATGAAATATTTATGTTTTATGGTTTTGTTGCTTAACAATTCATTAGTTTCCATTCATTGTAACAGACCTTGCAGGGCTTCAAACACAATATTCTGCTTCTATTGCAAAAAATACATTGTGAAATCCATACAGTGATTTCAGATCATTTTGCATCTGGGTCTTGCTTTAAGTGCTTGGTGACCTGAATTTCCCCCATTGGAGAGGGTTGAGGACTGTAAGATCGGACACTGTGGCATCTGCAGAACTCATTGGCAAGGTGGCTCCTGAGGGTTTTCACAGCTGTTACAAAACAGCTTGTATAACAGCAGTTTGCACAGCAGCCTGGTGTTAAAGTCAGGATTTTATTGATCGATAGACAAGTAAAATAGCTAATAACTGCAATGCTAACTGAACAGAACTATATTCAAAAAGACAGCAATATGTCTGAAGAGAATTAGCTGGACGTGTTCATATGCATGAACAGAATAGCATGTTCCACTTGGCTGTAACAAGTTAAGCTAATAAAGCTACACAAATTGTTTGTATTAATTTGAGTAACAGGACCCCATGTCGTTATTAGAGATGAAAATAGCCAAGTTTTCTGTTTGGAAAAATGCAGCAAACATGGGATAATTACAAAAAAAAAAAAAAAAAAAAAAAAAAAAAAAAAAGTGAGCCCAAATGTTTTCATGCAGGAAGTTTCAGACAGCAGTTGTTTTCCATTTCCATAGAAACTGTTGCCTCAATTAACAAGCACCTTTCTCTCTCCTCTCTGGGGATCCTGCAGGAGTGCACAGTTAATTAGAGAGGGCTCCACAGGGGCTTTTACCACATTTTGTGATTTTCTCCATTCACTTTGCACCTTAGAGGGCAAAATTCCACAGGTAACTTTAAAAATCAATGTGTTCTGTGTCTTTTAGGAGGGCAAAATACTTGTTTTGTAAAATGCCAAAGAAAAGGAAGTATAGAAGAAAGAAATAAAAAAATAACTATGGCCCAGTGATGCATGCTCTTATTCTGTAGACAATTACATCTCATGGGAAATTCAGTTAGAATTAGTTTAAACTAACTTGAAATTGATCAAAGATGATCAACTGCTGTTTTTCACCCATAACAGTGTTTGTAGCATTTCTCAATTAGCATTATACTTTTGTCTTCTTTTTTACAGATACTTTACATTTTTTATAAGTCTTTCTGACTGGAGTACCAAAATAACATGCCTGTACTAGGATTTGTAAAGCAAAACTAAAACATAAATACTATATAAATATATTTGTAATTTCTATGAAGAATGATTAAACATAAGTGCTGCTTATATAACCTAAAAAGTCTCTTCCTAGTTTTAAAATGCCTAAATCTACAGTTCAAATTAATTTGCTTTGAGAAAATAACAGGGATTGATCAGGTTGTGGGCAGGGGCGGCACTGGGAGGAGCATATTCATGGGTGAGAGAGGCAGGGGATTTTTTGAACAGCACTGGGAGAAGAGGGGTAGAATTAGCAGCAGAGTTGACTCTTTTAGATGTGGGATGTCAGAGGAGAGCTATGTGGGATGCTGAGCAAGAAGCTCAGAAGGGTCCGAGCATCTCCAGATGGTCTGGGTGGGAGAATGGAGTACAGAGAATTTTACCGAATGATTTTTGTAGCAGATGTGCTTGCGGTAGAAGGAAAAGCAGGGGATGCTCTTTCTTCCTTCTTTCATTCATCAGCTTCCTCCTTTCTCCTCTTCCATGATGTAAGAGCAATGCTTCCTCTTCCTTTGCTCCCAGCAGTCCCTTTCCACCGAAAAACAAACTCAAACCATCTTCTTGAGCCTTTGAGACCTCTTGGTGAGGGCAGGGCAGCTTCCTTTTGGAGGAAAGCAGCAGGATGCCTGGAGGTGGTGGGATGGACTGGGAGATGAGCAGGCATATGGCAGAGCCCTGAGCCTCAAGACACTGCTGCCCTCACCTCTCCTTAAGTTCATGCAAAGCCAGTTCCCTGGCTCCCAAACTCTCCCTGTAGTGCTAGCCATTTCCCTGAGGCAATGATCCTGAGTCCCTGTTGGGAGAAATTGCAGGGCTTCCGTAGTTGTCCCCTGCAACCAATCACTATGCCCAGAGCAAAGATATAACCAGAAAGTGGAAAATGTGGGATTGGGTCATTTCAGGACAAGGAAAGAAATCCTCTCACCTCTGGGTGATGGTTTTAAGTACAAGGCCATTTACATTTTAGTAGGGAAGAAGATGAAGCTTTCTGAAATACTTTAAAAAAAAAAAAAAAAAAGATTTTTATGAAAGAGAACAAATTCTTTTGTGCAGCAAACATCTTCTGTCAGAAGGTGACAAAACGAAAGTCCCAGAGGGATTGTCCTTAAAATTTCACATCTTGGTTAATTCCAGTCTTCTCTATATGCCAGCTTCTGAACAGCACTACTCCACTGTGCTGGAGGCACACAGGGCAGGGTTTTGATCCTACTACAGCAATCAGATAAATAAGTCTCTTCGGGGAACTTGGTCAGAAGAAAAGTGGAAGTTAGTATAATTTAATTTTTTTCATTGGGATGTATATTTAAAATGGCTAGGACTATGATTCCTGTACATTAGGAATTCCAGTCACATCCCAGCTAATGGGGACAGAGACTCTGAACGGGACCAGAAACAAGCAGGATATTCCATTTTGTCTACATTGGTTCAATATATATGAAAATTAAATTTTGTTAAAGGAAATATAGTATACTGGTCTCAGTACCATTAGGTACTGAAAAATCATCTTCATACTGTGAACTTCATCCAGTGGAAGCTGTTACCAATGCAGCATTGGTAATGTTACATTGCAAATGTTACATTGCTTTCTAAAAGAGAAAGAGTAATAGGGACCCTGCCTAGCAAAACAAAAACCAAGCAAGCAAGCAAACAGACTAAACAAATAAACAAATAAATAAATAGAACAACAACAACAACAACAAAAAAAAAAAAAACACACCTGAATCCCAAGTTGTTCCAATCTCACAGTCACAAATGTTTCCACACAAGCTAAGGCCAGTTTCCAGCAGATATTTATTGTTGAGGAACATTAAGTGGGAACACTTTTGATTTGAAAAGGTAGCTGAGCAGAAGGGACTCCACTTAACTATGACTCTTAGAGCTACTGCTGCTCAGAGCTCCTCATTTGCTCTGTGTTCCTCTTCCTTCTTAAGAGACCTGGGCAGGACAATAATGCTTTGCTCACTCTCCATTTTTGCAGCAGGACCTGTTTATACCAGGAAAGGTAGAGTGACCTCTATTAATTCATAACTCAACTGAATGGTTACTTCATCTGAGTTTTGAAACGACTGGCATTATAGAAGTCTGCAACTCTAACAGGCTCTGCTCTGTGAACAGAGAAGGTCTAAGGCAGACCCTTGGAAAACTCCCCACTTGCCTGACTCAGACTTATTGTGTGGAAAAAGTAAATCTCTGTTATTGTGATGATATAGAAACAAATGATGTTTCTGACGCTTTTAGCATGACATGGATATTATCCCTTCTGTTTCTCCAGATCAAGATCTCTGTCTTTCTGACAATACAGGAAGTAAGTTTTGAATATAAAAATAAAGTTTAATATAGTCAGATCAGGTTTGATTGAACATTAGAAGATTTGGATTTGCCTGCAATGTCTGTCTTCATAATTTTGTTGTTTCATGCCTACTCTCATTTGAACTATTATAGCATGAAAATTAAGTTATACTGGTACACTGTACCTACAGGAGGTTGTAAGTATATCATTCTGTCCATGGGAGTGTTAACAGGAATTCAACTATATCAATTAAAATTCATTAAAAATTCATTACTAGTTATGCCACATACCATAGACACCTCAACAGTTTGCTGAAATAAAGAAAATATGCTGGTAGGCTTTAGCACTAAAATATATACTACTAAATTCAATGGGAAAGGTGGTTTCTTTACATTGGATAGTGTAAAAAATCATTACATGGTTACAATTACATGATTTGTAACCATGGCAGAAAAGAAAAAAAAAAAAGAAAAAAAAAAATCTTGCTCCAGGCATTTCTTTCTTTTGCATTTGTTGTGAAATCTTTTCAGCTCTTGGCAGGAAGGTTGAAATTTGCATACAAAGGCAGCAAAAATAATTACAATTTTATATATTAAAACAAGAAAGAAAGAGATGTGAGTTTAGGGGAAAAAAAAAAAAAAAAGAAAGAAATTTAGCATATACTAGGTTTGGTCTGTTATATGTGATGGACTGATGTTACAAGAAAATAGGTGCAGTTCCCTTTGAGAATTATTTGAGTATTTCACTTGAGGATTCCAGGAGATAGCAAAGTAGTCAAATAATTGAACTGTCTCAGCAATGCTTAAGTGCTGTTCTCCAGAACAGTGAAATCTAGGGAGTGAAACCTGAATTTTGTCATTAAATAAGTAGAGTCCTTCAACACATGCTTTCACAATTTCTCAAAACACTACAATAAACACAGCTTCATTCTGAAATGCATATATATATATATATATATATAAATCCTCTGTTTTTCATCTGGGAGAAGCATCTGAGGAAGTGATGACTGTAGATCCTAGTGTGACTAAAAAAGAAAAGGAAACAAAGCAGAACAATGCTTCATAACTCCTATGTACAAAAGCACAGAACAGAAATAATCTGAAAGTGATTTTATTCTAGAGGTTGAGTGGAGGAAGGTCAAGTCCTCAGCAAGAATCAAAACAGGTAAATTGATTGCTAGATGTATTAAGAACTGCAGACAAAGAAATCTCATGATTTTCTGCCAGTATGTAATATTTCACAAAGATCTTAAATATTTAGTACCATCCTGACCATCTATATCAATAAAATAAATCAAAAGGGTAACAATAATGTCTGGAGATGTGAAAGACTTTGATGAATTACTAAAAAAATAAAAAAATAAAACTGGCTAAAATGTATGTGAAGATTATGAGAAAGATCTAGAAATCACAAACAGCAAATTTGGAGGAATTGAGTAGGGATAGATAATTCACAGTTTATCATATCTTGGGAACAACTAATGAAATCCAGAGTTAGAAGATTTATATCTAAAAAGAATTGCTTTATTCTACATAATATGTAATAAAACAAAATTCATTGGAGGAAAACATTAGATAGGACAGATTATAATGAAATTCAAGCAAGGAAATAAATGGAAGATAGGTTCATTGCTGAGCATTAAAATCAGTGCTACTTCCAACATTAAATATTCCTAAGTAAACAGAAATTTGATAGATTTTCTTAAAAAGGGAAGCTCACTTTACCCATGCTTCATATTTTAATACTTTTTTTTTTTTTTTTTTTTTTTTTTTTTTTTTCCCTTTTTAATGTACTTCTGACCAATGGATCAAAGACCATCAGGAAATAAAAAATCTCTTGGTTTCTTGGTTTGGAAAGAACTGCCGGACTACACCAAATGACTTATGGAAAAAAAAAAAAAAAAAAAAAAAAAAAAAAGGAAGAAATTCTGAGGTTTGAAACAGTCAAATCAGAGATGCACCTGCTCTTCACATATCCTTTCACCCAGCTACCAAAGCAGTTAATATTATGGGCTAGCCTGGAAGCAAAACAGAGTAAAGGACCTGCAGGAAGCCCAACGGCATGTATGTGCAACTTGGTAAAATAACAGGACCAGGACACCAACTTAGCATCGTTCCTATCATCCATAATATTTCATTCCTAGCAGGCTTCCAGGCATGTTTTAGGTCTGTAGATAATGCTCAGGAGAGGTCTGAGGAACAGCATGAGCCAGGGAACATTTCCAGTATGCAATTTGGACAACGCTGGGCTGTTTGAATCAGGGAAAGGAACTGAATTGTGGCAAACTTTACTACACCACTTGCCCTCAGGGAACTGGCCCTGTTTTCTAGTATGGATACAATCACAAGGACTCCCATTAAGTTTTTTGGTATAGTGGATGAGCTGCTTGCCCTTGAAAGAGGCTGGACAAGGAATTCCTTTGACTACAAAATCATTAAAGATACAAGACAAGAAGCTGAGAAGAGTATCGTAGAATCACAGAATGACAGAATATCCTGAGTTGGAAAGGACCCTCAAGGATCATGGAGTCCAACTCCTGGCTCCACAAAGGAACACCCAAAAATCAGACCATGTTTCTGAGAGCATTGCCAAATGCTTCTTGAGCTCTGGCAGGCTCAGTGCTGTGACCACTGCCCCTGGGAGCCTGTCCAAGTGCCCGACCACCCTCTGGGTGAAGAACCTTTCCCTAACACCCAGCCTGATCCTCCCCTGGTCCAGCTTCATGCCATTCCTGTTGCTGTCCCCAGAGAGCAGAGCTCAGCGCCTGCCCCTCTGCTCCCCTCGTGAGGGAGCTGCAGGCCGCCATGAGGCCTCCCCTTAGCCTGCTCTGCTCTGGGCTGAACAAACTTCAGCTGCTTCTCATATATCTTCCCCTCTAGACCCTTCACCATCTTTGTAGCCCTCCTTTGAATATAGCCAAGATCTCAGTGTAATGTTATATTGGGACTGCAATATGGAAGTTGCAATATGACATGCTTCCTTGTAATTGTGTGCAGGTGTCTTCTTGTCACCAAAGAAAATGAAAGAATAGAGAGCTTCATCAGCATTGTTTGAGTCTTGGTGGAAATAAACCTACATTGCTGTATTTGGGGCAGGAACAAGGAGGATGAGCATGAATAGAAAAATACATTTTCACATCAGTAAGTGATCAGTAAGTCTCTTCAAAAGCATTCAAGTGTTGGTAGCTGTTTGTTTTTTTTTTCTCCCTTCAAGGTTTTTGTTTCTGTCTTAGGCTGTACTGGATCTTGCAGGTGTCCTAAACATCCCACTACGAGAGGAAGGGAAAGGCCTGGCTTGCTTCCACTCTTTTTCACTTCCCCTTTCAGACCTTGCAAAGATGTACCTCTTCCTAGAGACTTTACAGAGCATGTGTCTATTTATCCCATTTATCTCAGCATCCCCTTTAAGCTGTTTGAATATCAAGCAGTTGCCCCATCTACAGCAATAATATCTATAAGTATTTTTTAAATTAAAGGTGTAGCGAAGATCAGAGAATATATAAATTTCTATATGCATGAGAAAGTTTCATACAAATGATCATTTCTGCATCAGTGTTTCATTCCTATTTAAAATTCACAGCAACAAGCAGGGGAAATAGGATGTTTCTCTTCAGGCCTGTACCCACAAATAGCTTTGGACAGCTAAAATACAATTAAAAAAAAAAAAAAAAAAAAAAAAAAAAAAAAAAGGAAATGAAAGGGAGATACTTTTCAATATACTTAGTGTTGTTTGTTCATTTCTACCAATAGTTAAGGGAGAACCCATCTCCTGAGTACTTTGTTCCCGTGGTGACATAAAATAGCAAGCACCAAATAACAAGCCTACAAACCTGCTGATGAAAGAAGTCAGCAGAGTCCCATTTTATTGAAGGAGAGGAGGTGTTAATTACAGACCTCATGGAAACTGAGCTGCCAAGAACTAATAAGTATAGCATTCAAGTGGTGCAGTACTTCCTGATTCATACACGTCCAGTTATTTATATTGAGGTGACAGTGAATGATATTTTTCCTTTTATTAAAACAAACAAACAAAAAATAGAAGAGCTTTCCTACACTTCATGTTCAAGTCTGTTTCATCTGTAAATATAGAGGCAAAGATAAAGCAGTAAAAAAAAGGCAATTTGTTCTTTCTTATCTGAACTAAAATTATAAAAAATATCCATAAAAGAGTAATGCCACTTCATCACCACAACTTTTGCAGCTGCCTATGATCCACTTGGTCCTTGCATACTTTGGCACTGCTAGTAGAACACTCACGTGTGCTTTCCTGGTAGCTACACTTTGCCACAAGTAAAGGTTTATTCTACTCTATCCTGTTGGGTTTTAGGTGAGGCACTCCATGCTCAAGTCTCTTTGAGACCTCAGTCCAGCCTTTGAACATCTTTGATGCTAATTGTGACATAACAGCCTCTGGTTTAATCCATATGTGAGTTTCTGATTGTGCAAAAATTAGTTTTTGCATAAATGGCATTATATGTGTCTGCTGCCATTTTGCAGTAGCTACTTGAGTGCACTTAATACTAGCCTCCCTTGTGAGGAGCTCTTTAGAACCATTAATACTTTTATAAAACACCACTCTACTTTTACAAATCATTCCTATTAGAAGTCCACAAACACAGTATTACAGTAACTAAGTAAAGCTGCTGGGAGCCATTCTCCATTTTAAGCTTTAGTTTTCCATCAGCTTTATGGAAAACTACAGGCTTCAAGTTGACGTTGATTCAAGCATAAGAAGAAAGGCAAAGTCTCTTCCCCCCTTGGGATTTCCTTTACACACCCTGTTTAGTGAGCATGGGATTCAGCGCAACTCATTGCAACCATGTAGAAGTTAAACCACTCACCACCTGAAAGACACATCCGTAAGAAGGTTCATTTCACGTGCCATAAACACCTCTCTCAGGAGCCGTTTTCTTTCCATTGGTCACACAAGGTGCTAAGGTGCCTGTCTTAGGCTACAATCAAGTAAATAAATAAATGTATAAATAAATAAAGTTAATCTTAGACCTATTTGATCTTACAGTTTAGTTTCTTGTAATTTATTATGTTCCTTGTGTAAATTATGTTCTGTAGGGGATGTGTTGGTTGTTTTGTTACCACTGATGATTAATATAAATGGACAAGTAATATGCTATCATAATCTCACTACTAAGAAAAGCAGCTTCACATATGGAAGTTTAAACCTGTAATGCTTGTGATATTGGTGCTGTTTTTGAGTAGTACAGCTGGCTGGAGGTAGACTATTTTAAAGTACAATTTCAGAAAAAGAGCAGAGGAAAGCAGCAGGTCAAACCACATGAGAGAAAGCTCAGTGAGTGGGAAGGATGCAACTTTATGTTGATGATAATTTTATTCTTTCATGCTCAAGTGACTTGCATTATACTTTCTATAGCTAAAGTTCTACTGTGTTTATGTTAGTTAATCAAAAAATACAAGTCAGTTATTTTTCCCATAGGCAAAGTATTTTTCATGTAGGCATTTAAGCTACATACTAAAATGTAAATGTGTTGAGTTACCTTTTGATTTCCCTAGAATATCTGAGCACACACACACAAACCTTTCCTCAGAAACCTCAGAACCTTTCCTATTAGGCAAAGGTCACACAGAGTAATTAAAAATTAGTTAACCGAGCTTTATCTTGTCAGTAATTAATTCTATATTTGCTAATAAGGATACAGTGAAAAATGTTTTTAGTACATTATATTTACTAGAGAAATGTTATATATATATATATCATGTAACTAAAGTTTGAGTTTAACTCAGATTTGCAGAGGCACTTCAATACTATTTTTGTTTCTATTTCTTCTGTCTTGTCTTATGCTGTTCTTCAGAGTAGAGACTTAACATATTACTATGGACACAAAAAAGAGAAAATTTGAAATGTGCAGGTAGAAAGAAGGAGCCTGATTTTTTCTGACTTTTAATAAGTTTGATACCCAACTGCTATTTATGTCTTTAAAGTATTTCCTGGATTTATTTAAATTCAGTAGAAAACAATGTTCTAATCGTACCCAATACAATTCAACTTTGTGCATGCAGGTTAGAATTTAAATCTGCATGCTATTTTGGTAATTATGCATCATATCCAAACATTTAAAAATAAACCCACCCTTCTCTCTCCATTGGAAAAAAAAATAAATAATCTCAGGTTTGTTATTTTTGGTTTTCCTGCCCCAAATCCAAAGTGCAGAAGAAAACTCATGCTGTATCCCTATTTTACACCTAGTATCTGGCATCAGTGAGGGTTGTGCTTCATTGCCTCACAAAACCATGGTTGAAGATGTTTCCTATTGAGTGACAGCCTGATGTCAATCCTGACTGTGGTGGCAAACAGTAGTGAGAATTCACAGGCAGCCAGATCCAGTTCTGTGTCAAGTATTACACCAGACTACATTCAGTAGAAATAAAGCTAGTGCTAACAGCCACTAGTTTGGTGGTCATGGTTTACACACACGTAGTACCAGAGGTCCACTTCTGTGCAGTTGTCATAGGAGGTGAGTAAACAGCTGTGTGGTGCTTACCTGCCTGCTGGGTTAACCACAACGCCAGGTAATTCAGGAGAAATAACTCCTGAGCTTCCCAATATCTTCTGAGAGGGCTCAAATAACATGCTCTGTGGGGGAGATTTTGGAAGCCAGAATAACTTCTGCCCATAACAACCTGGATTTTATCCTTAAAGAAAATACTTGAGAGAAATCCTCTTTGCCTCTGCAGTCAGAAAGTGTACTGGTTATTAGTGGCTCACAGTTAACAGAATACGCCCATGCTCCTAGTCTTCTCTGTGTTACCACATTTCAGACAGAAGAGTTTAGGATGCTAGCAGCTGACAGAGACAAGAGATTTTCTTGAAAAATTACATATATACTAATACAATGATTATTTGCATTCAATGCAGTCTGCCATCACAAAGGAAGTTAATAGATCTGTACTAGCAATGTATCTGATTTTCTACACCTTACATTTTATAACTAGGAAAACTTAATAACCCTAGTTGGTGTTAAACTGGTAATTTTAAGCATAGAACCCATGGTTGTCATGGTCAAGACATCTGAAATTGAATGAGAAAATGAAAAAAGGTATTGTAAAGAAGAAAGAGTTTCCACAACCTTCAGCTCCTATGGTAACAGAGGGATTTGTACCAAAAGTTCACAGGTATAGGTTTCAGGAGAGAATATGGAATATCATACAATATTTCAAAGGAAGTTTGAGATGTCAGAAATGTATTATCAGAAAAGATATTATAAGGATTAATCAATAGATCATTCTTCTTTCTGAAGTTCTTGATCTGCTTTCAGGCATTTCTAAGGGCATTTGAGATATTATTTTATTCTGTGTAACCAGTTTCCTAGCAATTATATTAGAACTGCCTATGTCCAAGTGGGCATTCAGAGCCCTCCTCTCCTTCAGGCCTGAGTCAACACTGAGTTTATACCAGTGACATGTAACAAATTCTTTATTAGCTATCTTGCAGATACCTCTTTCTTACTTTTGTTTAGCATGAACTAGTTTCCTGTTTTATGTGATTCACTTTGAGAAAATTCTTTTCCACTAAATCCTTTCTGCTAAAAATATTAAGTTAATCATCATCAAATAATTATATATCATAAGTAATATTATACTAGATAGAGAGTGAAATGCACTGTTTGAATAACCACAAAATTGCCTCTTAAGTATGCTGTTATTTTAACATATATGCATTTTACATTCCTACGCATATTTCTCCAATATATATTGGAGTTACACTAGCATTCATTCATTGCCTTTACATGCATTGTGTATTGAAACAACAGTGAGAATTCTGTGTTCCTTATAAAAAGTATCTAGGTATCACAAAGTATCCTGTCAAAATACTTGGCATCAAGGCATCCCAAGCATCCTGTAAAAATACCTAAATAACCTTTTAAAGAGACTTCAGCTCAAGAAACCAAACACATCAAATTAAAGCTATCAACATAAAATAGATTTGTTGGACACAAGGATCCTCAGGAAATCAGGATATTCTGATTCTAGATAAACTGTGTCAAAACTATGTAATTACTTTTTGTTAACCATCCTTGGACCCAATGACCTCCAGAGGTCCATTCCAGCCTCAGATATTCTGTGATTCACTAAACTTCCCAGTTACACCCATTAAGACATCAGTTTTGTTGTTGATGTTTCTTAAATTCCAAACCAACTAACTGCACAAAAGGGAAGAGAAGATAATAGAGAAAGCCAGAGGTTAGTAGGGGTGAAACTGCTTTTCTTGTAGGTTTGTAGGCAAAAAAGCCAACTAGAAGGAGGAAAGTAAGTTTTGCACAATAGTATAAACTATGAAACCAATTTGAGTGAACAGAACTCAGCAAAGGCTTAAAGGCTGATTACCTTACACTGATGACCCACAGCCCTGTGAAATAATAATATACTCACCTGACTAGTTTCACAGGAGATATTAGAGGAATTCTTCTTGAAAGAATCTAAGACTTTTCAGTACGAATGTATTTACTGCTTACTGAATCACTGATGACATGGAAGCAAAGTACACAACAAATCCAACAACAGACAGTTTGGTTTATTTATGAAACTGGAACATAAATGCCAACAAAATAACAGAAAAGTCAGAGAAGTTTCATACTTTGTGTTTCAATGGAATAAAGGAAGCAAATGTGCTTTTTGAATAAAGTGTTGACTCCAGTATTCAAGAAGTGAGTTTTCCTTATGCAGTGTCAAACTCCACTACCCAAGAACCTAAAAAGAGATATAAGTTAGCCAGGTAAAAGTTTTGGTCATATGTAGCATTTTTACAGAAAAACTCATGTTTTAAGTGGCAACAAACCTGCAGATCTGCCTCTGTCCCTGACTAATACTAATTAAATTGTTTTTAAACTCTCTGCTGCTCCACCAAGTGTTTTAAAGTATGCCAAGCACACCATCCAAATTTTGTGTACTTCTTCTGCCATCTCCTGTATATCTGTTTAATCTGACAGGTTTTCAAAAAAGCAGGAAAAGAGGAATAATTTAATATATATCAGTAAAAGAAGTTTGAAAATTACAGCAATATGACATCCTGATTCTTTCTCCAATAATAATAATAATAATAATAATAATAATAATAATAATAAAAGTATACCACTCATCATAACCTAAATGTGTAGGTTAGATATTTAGATGAATAACAAGCATTTCATCTTATACCATGACATTTTTATGACTAAGTATTTAACCAAAAATGAGAGATGGAAATTGTTTGATTAATGTTCTTTCTTGGGAGACCATCACTGCATTTACTTGGTGCAGGGCATTGTAGCAGAGAGATTTCACAAAATTAAATGAACAATGAAAAATTTGATGGTTGCACAATATTTGAAATGAGCAATCACAGTTATTGCAGAGATCTTATCAGAATTTATTTCTGATTTGGCTTATGAGACCTTTCTGGTTCTATTAAATGTGCTAAATACAGACTAAGAACTAACCTAAAACCCACTAAAGTTATTATAAGTTATTTAGCTACTGAGACAAGAAATCTAACCTCCATTTCCTATACAGGTTTCAGGTCACCTACAAATGAGCTTTTCCTCATTCGTTTAGGAGAATTCTCTGGAGCCTAGCCAGCAAAAGGCTTTGCTCTCAGAGAAGACAACCTTCCCTCCCATTAATCAGCCTCTCAGGTTCATTCTGAGGGCCCTTGCAGACACAAGAAAAATTGGATTAGAAGAAAAGGGAGGAGGAGGAATTTGCAGATGCATGGCAGACCAAGTGAACAAGGGGGAAGAAAATCTGAGTGACCTGAAAACTTAGTGTGAAGTATTGAAAATGAGAGGGGAACAATAAATAAATAAATAAAGGAATCAAGGTTGCATGAAATTTGAGAGGAATAAAGAGAACACAGATGGTTTAGGTCTGCATAGGTCTGCTTACTTTTGACCTTAACAAGCCATTGCAGGAAATGATCTGTCAGTCTTTCTGCATTACAGATAAAATATTGTTTGATATTATTTTAGTGAGAAAAATACATACCTTAATTTACCAAAGCTACTTTATGCAGCATATCACTCATATCACTATCACATTATGAGGAAGGGTCAGAGACTGAGTTTTCTCAGGTGAGGACAAAGCCAATGCAAAGCTTCACTCTGCTCTCCTGCTGCTGCTTCCTGAGGACAGTCCATGTGGACTGGCACTAAAAGGCACATTGTCCTGCTGTTTAGAGAAAAATAGGAAATAACACTAAGCATCTAAAAAGAATTTCCAGAAAAATTGTTCAATTCAAGATGTCACTATTGTTAGATAACAAAAACAAACAAACAAACAAACAAACAAACAAAAAAAAGTCTTAGATGGTTCAGAAGGGGTGTATGTTTACTAATGTTGCACATGCTTCAAGGATACCAAAGGAAATCAAATTTTCCTACATGAGACCTAAAAACTGCAGGGGTTCATCCTTTAAAAAACAGCTTTTTCAAAAAAGCAATACACAGAACCATGACTCAGCACCACCTAAGTAGCTTAAGAGAAAAAGTTTAAATGAAACAAAATAAAACAAAAACAAACAACAGAAAAAGGAAGCCAATCAAACCCAAGTGTAATGGCTCTCCTCACCCCACTGCCTTTCTTCCCCTCTTTGCAGGCAAGGTTCAGAAGGGTCTCTAGATGAAGAAGTATAGCCCTAGAAACTGTAGAGAAGCCAACAGAAAAAGCAGCTTTGCAGGTCTCCATAGGACCCTCAAGGTCTTAATTGCTACTTTTGTTAAAATTTTTCTGTACTGATTCTCATTGAAAGTGAAGTGCAGGATAGGTGAAATCTAGCTTTATTTAAGTCAGTTAGGGTCTTATCATCAACACCAGCAGTAGCGGAATGTCACACACACAGCATGTTCACAGTTTCCCTCCTGGTAAATAAGCCAGCACCTTTTTTAACACTTAGCTGGAGACTTTCTAGCAACACAGTACAACAAAACCTTACAACCTAATCCTTGCTGTGCCATGAAGTCAGAGTGAATGTTCAAATCCATATAGATACGAGTGATTATAGTTACATTTTTGTAAGATTGAGTGGAGTTTTACAGATGAAAGTGTTAAGTGACTCATATGAGCAGTACTACATAGTGCCTTGCATGCAGGCAACCCCCAAGTCCTTTGCAGACTTCAGTTCTACGAGATTTTAAATAATGTTTCATTCTGTTGCATGTTTACAGCCATCATCCCTGTGACTGAGGAAGGTTTCCTTTCAAGTCTGAAACATGATAGAGACAATTTTACACTTCTTTGCAGCTTGTTTATATTCTACTAGATGTAATTCTTAGTCAAATAGTATTGAAAGTAAAAAATAATCAAACAAACAAAAATCCAAGACTGCCTAACTTGAATTATTGGTTTGAACATTTGCAGCTTCTGGGCAATGAAAACACCAGGTTCCAGAGCACAAAGAAATTATAACAAAACATTTTGTTCAGAAAGTGGATACTGTGAAGTGATAAGAATTAGACACTGGCTTATTAAATAAGAATTATGCTATCTGAAAAAAAAAAAAAAAAAAATGCACTACTTTCCTTTCCTATACAGGTATACATGCATACATGTAACATTTTCCCTAAAACAAGACCAAGGAGTAGTAGTTACTGTATCATAAAGACCATTCAGTGGAAGCACAGAAATACCTGAGAACTTAAGTATCACAAGGGTATTACTCATATATTTCTGTGTCACATAAAATGTATAAAAGCTGGAACATATACAGCAATTTTATGGTTCTGGTTAATATCATTCTTTTTGTTACTGTCATAACCCATACCTTTTATTCACTAAACTGAAGTTTTGTTAATACTCACCTCTATTATTCCAGCTACTGATTTTTTTTAATTATTTTTATTTTTTGCTTAGGGTGACTCTAGAAGGGCATTCTTGTAACAGGATTCTACTCTATTTGATATAGAAAAACAGCATAGCAGGCATGAGGAAATGCTCAGTCTTCATCTGTTCTGCAGACTGATTTTCCCCTCTTTCTTTCTCTTCCTATTCTCTTTCTCCATTCAATTTCTTCATGCTCCTTTCCAGACCCCCAACAGATCTTTCCCAAAGATGAACCATAGAGTCTCACCACCTGGCAACAATAGACACATTTGAGACTAAAGATCTAAAAGTCATCAGTTCATTTCAGAATGAGTCATGATTTGATATATTAATTCAATCTGTTAAAATGGCAGTGTATTTGATTAAAGGTTTTATGGTTTTGTTTTTCCTTTTCAGTTATGATAAATCTTTTCAGTTTTTGAAGCATTGTCTTCTTTAATAAGATTAGTTAAAGCATACCTAAATGGCATTTTCTTCAAAATGGGACCAAACTGGGTTCTCATTATTGACAATAACAAGTGTTAGGAATGAGGTTTTTCGAATCTGTTTTTTCAGTTGCCTTGAAGGCAGATATTACTGAATTATTTATTACTTATAATATTACTATATTATTACTATAATATTACTTAAAGGTATTTTCTGTCAAACAGGACCCTGACATTTTCAGAGAAACAAAAAAACAAATGGGTTATTTTATTTATTTATTTATTTTATTATATGCTGTATGCCAGCTTTAAGAAACAAAGGGGTCTGAACTGCTCTGGGGGAGGGCATTAAACAGAGTTTTGTCACTCTCAGTGCTGTTCTAACAAGCCTGTAGTATCTACCCAGGGTGAATTGATTTAGCATGTTGGGCTCAGTTTTAGTCTCCAGAATAAAAAAGAAACTCTGTATAAAATAAAAAATAAAGAAAAATGGTCTTTTTACTTAAAGTTCTTCCTGTGCATATTTGAAGTCTATTCACTATTTAGAATACTACACTTCATTGTGGCAAGACTTCTGTTAATGATGATAAAAGGCATAAACATCAGTTTCCTGAAAGGCAACTTACAAATATATATATATATATGTATAAATGCTAAATTCATGTTATGTTAATGTATCTTTATACATAAACCATGGTCATATGTTACTTATTTATTTATTGCTTTAAGGTAACCACTATTACAAATTAGGATGACAGCCTCCATAAATTAATATTTAGCTGGTTATTTATCTTACAGTAAAATCCAAAGCAGGTTTCAGGATACCATGATGGTATCCTAAAGTGGAGTATAGATCTCATCTTTCAGCAAATGACAGGGTCAAATCAATGAAAGGAAGCAAATTTAAATACTGACAAGTTTTAAAACACAACTCTAAGTGAGCTGACTTGCTGCATTAAAATCAACCTATAGGTATGAAAAATGGAGAGCAGTTCACTTAAATAAAATAGAGCCATAGGAAGCAAGGAAGTTTTTCATAGTGCTAGTCAACAAAGCTAATGAAATGCAAATGGCAACCTTTCTAAGTATATATGAGTACATTCTAAGTACATTCACTGCTGAAATATTAAAAGTTTTGTTTACTGCACCGAGCCTGACTGAGTTTAAGAAGCGATTGGACTGTGCACTTAGTCACATGGTCTGAACTTCTGGGTAGACCTGTGCAGTGTCAAGAGTTGGACTTGATGATCCTTAAGGGTCCCTTCCAACTCAGGATATTCTATGATTCTATGATTCTACTTTCAAAACCAAGCATTAATTAGGAATTTCCAGAATTTTGTACATTGTATGAAGTCCACCCCACACCTCACCCGTACCATTCCCTCCAATAGAAAAACTTTTCAGGAAAAGTTAAATTGTAACTTCTAAGGCTCTCCATGCACTTGCTGTGAAAATAAAATAAAATAAAACAAAACAAAACAAAATAAAATAAAATAAAATATATTAATTTTGAAATTTGGCAGACAACATTATTTGCTAATTTATTACAGATGCCCACAATTAGATTTATCAATAGAATCTGTTTTCCCACTAATTCACTTTTTCTACATCTATAGCACATTTTCAGATTGCTCTTGAGTTCAAATCTACAGTATATATTTATTTGATAAATACCATGTGTGAAACAGCAGAAGAGACAGATAGCAAGATGTGGAAACTCTGAACTCTTTCTAGCTGAATGTCATATATGTTTTATCAATTCTGTTCATATTTGATATCTATTAAGTTCTACCTACATAAGAAAAGGAATTTCAGGCTTATTGGCTACAGTTTTGAAGAAGGATCTCCTCTGATTCCTGAAGGAACAAGCAGATGAGTTTCCAAGTACTGTTTGTGGAGAGCTGACCACTTAGAGACATAAAAGCAGCAATAGCTACAGATCTATCTACACCCTAAAGCCAAAAGAAGTTATAGTTAGTGGAAGAAAAGAAGAAGGAAAAGGAGAACCCCTCTTTTAAAGGCTTATCTGAATCCCATCTCTGAAGATAAGTCACCTAACTCTGTTTTTCTTACCTGCATTTCCTCTCTTCAAGAGATTAGAGCTGTCAAGAGATAATGCAGCAGATGAACCATCTTTCTAATGCAGAGCAGAAAAGCTGATGTTGATTATAGAAAGCAAAGGGACATCACTGAAAACCATCACTTGTGACACAAGCACCCACTTTACTAGTCAACAAATGGCATGATTGTGCCTGCTGGGCTAAAGTATTTCCCTGATGCTCTCTCTGCTGTGATTGACCACAAGTGCTGCTCTAATTCAGGAAGTTGTCAAGGGATACAAACTGTTATTTATACATATACTTGTGCTGCTGGAACAAAGTAGGCATTAAGGAGAAATGAGTCAAGCCAGTACAACTCAATTTCAAAACCTTTTTAAATGTCACCAAAGAAAGACTGATGTTGGAAACTGGCTGCACGTGTGCGCACATCACCTTCTTTCTGCTTCAGTCACATGTGCACAGGGAGTTTGGAAAATGAAATGTGAAAATAGGGAGCTCAGTAAAGAAATGACCACACTTGTTTCTGGCAAAGCAGAAGGCAAAGCAGAAGATAACTTTGTTTGTTTTGAGAAGCTTAAGGAAAGATATTTTTATTCTCCACTGCCTCCCACGTGAAAATAACTTTGAAACAAGGAAGGCAACTTTGATTTGTGCTGCTTCCTATACTCATTAAAAATAAAGTGAGAGACTTGAGCTGTCTCTCCCCTCTGGTTTCCTTGTTTGTATTTCATAAGTGTTGATACGTGGCCTCATATCCCAATTTGGTCTGATGGGAAACCATGGTACAGAGTGGTGGTGGGCATAGCAAGAGATCAGTCCTAGCTTTATAATATTTTCCTAAGCAAAAGCTGCTCCCAGTGCCTCTGTCATAAATCACTGTAATCATTAATATGCATACATATGTCTGCATGCTGGACAGCTATACAGATAGTCACAGGGGAATCACAGAGGGCGGGGAAAGGTGAAGGTGTGGTAGAGCTCCCAACCCTGGTGCCAGGAGGTCACAGGTTGGCTGGAGCCACCACAAGAGAGAGGGAGGTCCCAAGCCTGGTGGGGAGGAGCAGCAGGAGAAGAACCATCCTTGGGTCAGGGAGCAGACAAGAGTTGAAAGACATCAATTTGCCACCCAGGTGGAGCAACGCAGCATGGGGCTGAGCATGGAGACAGTCCAGAGGAAGATGAAAGCTTTGTAATTTCCAGAGGCCAGTACAGGGGGATGAGGTGCTGCAGGCATGATGGCTCCGTCCACCGTGCCCTGGCAGAGTGTGAGCTGATCAATGCCATGGTGGGAAAGAAAACCAATGAAGGGGGGCAGTTATATTGGTTATAGTTATAAAGTTATAGTTTGCCTAATAAACTGAAAATAAACAAGGAGATGCTTTAATACTGTATAATTTAGTTCAAATCCTCAGAATCTGTATTTTATTTTATTTTTCTAACAGTAGCTAAGACAAAATTTCTTCAAGGTATTTCTGTTTCAGGACTTACTTGTATCAATGCCAGTATCAATGCTTAACATATTTTCATTACTCTCTTGCCAAAAGCTTAAAGCAAAGTTGCTCAAGAAAAATTGTGGCCCCATCTCATGGACTACAAAAAAGTCACCTGAGTTTATTTCACAAGTTCTCTTGCCAGCTGATCCATTTGTCTGATCCATAATATTGACAACAGACTATAGTCAAATACAATACAAGTATACTCCTGTTTTCTTGGGCATTTCCTGCCTTTCATCTCTACCAAGCAAAGGCAAAACTAATATTATAGCCAAATTATCTGTCCCTCACTGAAATTACTGCTGTCTTCTGCATTGACATAGACCATTTTGGAGGCATGGTGACTAAAGATTCGTAGAAACATAGAAGATTCAGTCATTACATTACTAAAAACCATGTCACTACTTTAATGATACTTCTGAGCTATTGCATATGGAGGTGTTTGAATAGATCTTTCAGCTAAGATTTGGAACAAAATCTTCCTATCTGCAGCTCTGTGCTTGACATGAATGACCCTATGATTTTCATCCTCCTGCATCAAATGATTAAAAGCTCCTCATGTACTTTTTAATTTGCACAGTAAGTAAAGGTGGAAGGAACTTCAGAAGGTCTTTGCTGATACCATACCTGCTGTGACCTATAAAGCCTCAGGCCAGGCATGTGTCTTGGAGAGCTCAATAGGTGAGATTTCACTGCTCCACAGCATTATGAATCTCTGCATAAAACCTGAACTAATAACACAATTTCTTTGCATTTATGCTCTGTTCTCTTCCATCAGTCTTCTTTCATGGTACAAAATACAATCCACACCAGGGATGCCTGAAGCTCAGAATTTTCCTACCCACTTCTATTTGAACTCTGGCATGAATGCTTGAATAGTTATTTTTAGCTGCACAGCCTTTTAAGATGTCTTCCTTTAGATACTGTTTCATGAACAGTAATACTCGTCCACAAATCTGTTCTCAGGATTGCAGTCAGTTGATAGTATTTGATAATGTGGAATTTTTCTCACAGCAAGATTTGCTTATCTACCTGATAAGTTTGTACAATATTGTCCTACATGGGTTGATACTAATAGCTGATATTCAGTAAGATACAGAGTGATAAAAAGTTTTTAAGACACATGTTTTCTAATGAGACTTAGTTGGTTTATCATGTTTCAGTTATCTTCTAACCTGCTGCACTTGAATGATCTAACATACTTTTTCGCACCTCTATTTATATATTCCTGTAAAGGAAATCAACTCTGCAGTAATATTAGTGTTTTTCCTCAATAATTACATGAGATGTCCAAGGCAATTTGATATTGATTAATTATGCCCTAGAGCTTTCTTGCTCATCACTAAGATAATTTACTTGGATTCATTGCAAGTCTTCAGCTGTGTAGTATGGATCAGTGCTTCATAGATGAGGAATTTTGGAGGACTGTATATTTATTTTATTATTATTATTTTCTTATCTTTCTATTGACATTTATTTGCTGTTTGGGCAGATGAACAATTTTAATTGCCACTTAACAGGTTTAAAATATCAGGTCATTATTTTTGAGTACCCTTTTCCATTTCTAACAGTTTACATCATACACATACAGTAGCAGCTAATTTATTAACCATAAAGTGAAGACTTGAAAGCTAGAGGGAGCAATGGAGAGTAAGTAACTGTAATGAGAATAATTTAAACCAAAGAACAATGTTAAAACAAGAATAAGGTTAAACTGAAAATTTAAAAAGTTTCTAATATCATTATTGCTTTCTATTATAATCTCCTCTGGCACCCTTAGCTTCTGCAGGTGGTTGTTAGTTGGTACCCATAAGAAAGCTGGGATCTGACAGCACCAGCTTTCACAACCAGATTTTTTTGTTGTTTTGACAGTGATTTTTCATCTCTCCTGGCATTTAACATACTTAACAGCAGAACAGAGACTCGTTTTCTTTAGGTAACTCTTAACTGCAACATGTGCAAGGAAAATATTAAAAGTAAGAAGTGTAAAATACAATTCTACCCCACAGGAATCCTTCCCAGCTGCTTTGGCACCTCCTATAAATCCTTCAGTGTGTCCAAGCATCTACTGAAGGTGTAAAACTCCTGGAGGCATTCTGCTTCCCCAGTGACTCCACATTTCTGCTTACTCCTTATCTGCTTGCCTTCAAGGTTAGATTTTGAAGACAAATAGAAGCTTCTTTGACCAGAAGCAGTCTATAGAGATGCTTAAATGTTTTGCAAGCAATATGTAAATTATTTAAGTACCATTGGATAGTTCTTCTTGGAACAGTGAACTGCAGATACCTAAAGGACTTCCCCATATGCTTCTGTTTGACTCCACTTGCCAGTTATCCCCACCCAGTCTGAACTATATACTAATTCCACAATCTTGCTGGGCATGACTACTCTTCATGTGTTTTATCAATGTATTAAATCTATACTTGTTTGATTAATCTTATAATCTTCTGTGATGACAAAAGATTACTATAGAGACTGTCTGGTCCTACGTCCCTTTGAGATAATTAATAAGCTACTGTCAATTTAGTTAAAACCATATAAAATCTTCACCCTTGTATCCTCCTAAAAGGATATTTCTACACTACAGAATTCACACAGCAAGTTATCACTTCAATTCCATAGTAAATACATGCAATAAGGTCTAAAGTTGGGAATCAATGAATGTATCCAGTCCCTGAACACCTTCAACTACACTGAATTTCTAAACTGGTCTTTGCTTGACTGGTTTGTCCTTCTGCAAGCATGTTTACTTCTGTGTAGTGACAACAAATCTGTGTCCTTCCCCATGGTTCCTGAGAAAGAGCCCTGCTGGTGGGACAAGATTGCACTGAGACAGGGCGTGATCCTGCAGGCTACTGCCATGAACGGTATTATGTGTAATGAACAGCAATGTGCCTGCAGCATGCCCACTGGGGTGATGGAACAGAAGATGGCATAGCCCAGAGCATCTGCACTTGGCCCCAAATCCTGCAACAGTCAAGCAGTTTGGGATTTTAAAAACCGTAACTCAGTAAGGTTTATAAAAGAATGTAGTGGTGTATTGGTACACATATCTGAAGTTTTTTAAGCAAGAGTTCTTGCTTACATCTCAACACAGCCTAATGCAGTATACAATATTCATTCCCTTTGCATCTGCAATCCTCTGTAAATTTAACATATATATTTTTACATAAAATTTAACTTTGGTTGTATCTCACTTTTACATTAAAAAAATATGTTGTATAGCTTTGAAAGCAAGTAACTGATTCTTTCATTGTCATTTTAAGATTTTTCTGAAAGCAATAAACACAATAAATGAAAGAGAAAGAAAAATAAAATATATTTTAGATCTAGATTATAATTCATGTTAAAAACTACTTATCAAGCTAAATTTCTGAGCTGCTGTAGTCAAGAGTAATGATCCTTAAAAAGCATAAAGACAAGGAAATCTGGTAAAACAAAGAGCTGCTGGCAGAACGATGGGGAAAAACATTCTAGACAGCATTATATTTTACACAAAACTGAATATACATAACCCACACTTATAAAAATGAAATGAACCTAGTCCAATGGCATTTTAAGTTCCTACATAAACAAAATGAAATGTATACTACTCTGATATCACACAGCAATTTCAGAATGGCTAAAACTGCATTTTTGGGGAAAGCTTACCATATGCTACAATCATACTGCCAAAGTCCATGCTATAGCCAGCAATTGTCATTTTGGGTCATGCAGGCAGGAATACACACAATAATGCTTTTCTCCAAAATAAAAGGCAATTTTATTATAAATTCACATATTTCTTGCTTGCTTGCTTTTGATAAATTATATTCCCTTGCTTCTGTTACATTTGGAGAAAATCACTATGCTTTTGTATGGGTTTATGTTTTTGCTCCCCCTGGACATTTCAAATTCTCAGGTATTACTGTCACAAAATTTATGATCCAATTGCCTCAGTCTTCTAGGAGGTCAGCCAAGAAGGTCACCTTCTTGTGTTGCACATGCATCTCTTCTCAGGATGATTGTCATCTTTAAGCTTCATAGTGATTTACCAAACGTATTTTCCACAAGCACTTTCCTCATCTTTACATTATATAACAAGATGTACAAAACACTGGTGACACTGACACTTCTGTTCCCCTTTCCCAATGACCTTGACTTCCTGACTGTAGACATCAGCTGCTCTTTCACATACAGCAAGGAAAACCTTGTTATCCTGTACAATCACATTTTTCTCCTGTGGAAGAGGTTCAAATGAGGTTAGTATCTTGGCCATTTTCTTCACCCTCTCTTTATTGCAACCTACCATTCTTCCCTCATCATTCACTTGTAAACCCAGTTACCCTATTTTTTCCTCATACAGGACTTTCTGATTTTATTAGACCAGTCTCCAGCTACTGATTTTTAAAACTAAATCTTTTTCATTAAAAAGACAATCTGAATGGTAGGTAGTGTTGTTTGCCTCCTTCCTCCCCTGCAGCATGTATGCAAATTTTGCATATGTTTTGAAGTTGAGCAGTAGATGCCTTTGTGAAGCTGCAGATCTCATTGCTGGTCTTTCTTCCTGTACTCCTCAGTGCAACTCTTACTCTACTAGGTAGAACTGGTTCTTAATGAGCCTGTCCCTTATATTCCCCAGATTTTCTCTCAGAGCATAATGATTACCTGCCATTACTTTTCATGTTTTGCTTTGAAGAATGTGAAACACTTATCAGAATGTGAAACAGAAGTTTCCTTCTAATCCCCTACTGTAAAGGCTAATATAAGAATTAATTTAACTCCTAAAGTTTTTTGTTGTTCTTGTTTTATTTTTTTTTTCATAAAAAAAAAGTTGCTGAAGTTTGAGGTAACATACACAATTTTTTGACCCCCTTTATCTCTTTTTTGGCATGAAACATCCTTTTTTTACTAATGTATTTTCTGTAAAGAATTACATTTTATCTTACTAAAAAGGAATGAAGTTTAACAATGACACTGTTCATTTATATACAATTGAAGGGTGAGCATGATTTTGCTGCTTTTTAGTCTGAAGGGTTGACTTGGTCCCTAAAATCTAAGATTGTGGGCTATTGAGATCACTTGTATTCAATGCACTGGAAGTTTATTCTCACACTTTAAAGAAATAGCCAGTCTGTTTTTGTTCACTGGTAGGTCAGAGCGAAACAACTTTGGGACATCAAGAGAAGATGAAACATCCACAGACTCAAGCAGCCACTAAGGGAGGACATTCTGAACTGTAGTTTTGGTTCTAAAAAGGATGGGTATGCTTCTATTCCCCCTCTTTTCCCTCAGCTTTAGACTTAACTGACCACAGAAGCAATACTGTAAAACACACATTAAGAAATATCTATCTCCAGCTTTATTATTAAAGAAAATTGCTGGAAGTCAGTGAAACAGGAACAATTGGATGGAGATTCAGTTATTTCATATGGTTGCTAATCCAACAAAAGCAACAATAAGCCCTGTTTTGATGTCTGAGCCCTGCAGCTGAGCTTGTGGAAATTCCATGTGGTTACGGAACTGAAGCTCTAACATCTCTGCTTACTATCTATTTTTTCCCCTTATTCAATTAACTTCATAGTACTTCAGGCCATCATGTTCTTGGCATGACACAAACTGCATCTGCATTATGGAATGGGTGGGTTGACAGCTGGGCTTCTGCTATCAAAATTGTTTTTACAAGATGGGTTTTGTTAACATCAGTGATATGAATTATTATATGACAGCTTGCAAACAGAATGTATACAAAGAGCTAATTGCTTTCATTTGAACATAAGACTGTGACAAGCCCCCCGCTAATGGAAAACTCTTAGCAGCTGCTCATGAGATAATAGCTATGACCATAAGTACTGATACAGATATTGACTTTGTTATGATTTTTACTAAAATACCATTTCCTTAAATGTTGAGCTGCTCAACCTAGAACATAAATCAGATATGAGATGCTTCAAAGGCGTGTGACAGGATCACTTCTGTAATGCCTCTTTGAGGACATTCTGTTCTACCTACCCACCCACTTCACCCCAAGGATTAGCTATCATCGGCATGTAAAGGCAAAAACAAAACAAATGATCTGAAGTCATTCCGTACTTGTCATTCTGTGAAGTCATTCTGTACTTGCAGAAAGCTGGCTGTACTCTTTTTGAATCATAACCTCCAGAAAGACTTTATTCCAGTTGTTTCCTACGATGTTGCAGTGAGAATTAATGAGTTAGTAAAAGCTTAGTGCATTTCTTAGAAAGCTCATGTGTCTTGCAGTACTACCATCACTGTTTTTCATCTCATAGCCATAGATGAATATGAACAAAATTATAGCAATGCAGTACATTTTGGTAGAGATAGACATTTTAAAATTCATTGCTGCTTTTAAAGGCACAAATAGCTATCAACTTAAAAGGACATAACAATCTCAAAAAGTCTAAATACAGAAATGCAATAGAATACTTTATCTCATTTATTTAGGAAAGTCTTTTTTAATTCCCCAAATCCTTTTTAAAAAGGTTAATTAATCAGCTACAATCATCCAGCTTTCAGCTCAAAGGACTTCACAAACCTGCCTCTTTCCATATCCTTTACTTATTAGATTGGATTTCCTTTTCACAGGCATTGATAATGAGATGAAGAGACAGGATGTCAATGTTTATATCTTTTTACTGAATTGCATGCTATGTGTGGTTTGAAGAAAGGTATGATGCAAACAACATTGTCTGGAGAAAGGCATGTCTTTCTACTTTTTATACTTTTGTGCTGCATTGCTTCCAGCTGCTCTCAATTTCAAAAGTGTTTTCTGTAGGCTGTAAGTTTCAAGGTCATCTTCCATCTCTTGAAGAGAGAAACAAAAGAATACTACTCTGCATCCCTACAAAGTCTTCCAGATTATGTCAAATGGATTATAGCTTTTGATTTAATATTTTCATAAGGCCACCTTTAAGGTAATTTTATGCAAAGCAGTATGTTTCTGGAGCAATACTGAGAAGAATGAGAGAGTTAAGAAATCTAAAGTTTTTTTTTATGTTTGTTTTTTAATTATGAAATCAAGAAAATCAGTGGCATTTCATGTTAATTGACTTGACTTGCTTATTTGGTATCTAAATAATTGAACTTTCATTGGGGCTTTCAATGACTTATTAGCACAATTCATGTACAATTTTTAGTTTTAGTTTTAGTTTTTTGTGCTTGCTTGTTTAATCTGACCCATCACAGTTGCAATTTTATGGTGGTAAACAGTAAACCAGCTGCTTCCCACCCTGAGAGACAGGGTTTGCAATTCATGACATTGTGCTATTGGTCCTAGTCGCCCCAGGTGGGTCTGTCTCTGCCAGCTGAGTCCAAAACCACTCCATTCTGTTGTTCAGTTAAATCATGCACAAAGAAAGGTTCTGTCAGTTAAAAGGATTAAAAAATAAATAAAAATGGATGTTGCAATTTTGGTCATAAGTGACACTAGTGAGGTGGATGTGGAGTTTCAGCATTGTCTTCTTCAGGACTGTTCTTATTACTGGCTGCAGCATATATCACATTGTAGTATGTAGCCTTATTATACATACTTAAACTCAATGTCAGTTGATAACTCTTTCAATGATACAGATGCAAGTCCATGAAAAAGACATTAAGCATGAAATTCACCCAAACTTGTCTGTATGGCCATGTGACCTAATTTCTCTAAGAAAAAGGTGATGCTGTACTGCTGCTGTGGTTTGAAATGCTCTGTCTGGAAGTCCTCTCTGAACTCATTTTTCCCAATACGTGTTAAGATCTAGGAAAATACCTGCTTCTTTAAAAGTACAGCACTGGCATTTTTACAGGGAAAGCTTCAAACAAACCCAACAACTATTGTTCAAATTTAGTCATCTGTGAGATTGCCTGTTGGTAGTACGGAAGGCAATGTCCAATTCTTGATCATACTGATAGTACTGTAGTTAGCCCTAGGAAATGGTGATGCTAGGAAATGATGAGCTTCTGCCTTGGTCAAGGACTGCCATGTTCCCTGCACAAACCCCACATTAATCTGGGTGCTAATATTCCAATCTATTCAAAACTATAAGAGTCAACAGTGATCCTTTGAAAGAACAGTTTTAAAAGCTTTTTATGAGGAGCAGCTGAGGGAACTGGGGTTGTTTAGTCTGGAGAAGAGGAGACTCATATTGCTCTCTACCATTACCTGAAAGAAAATTGTGGGAAGCTGGGGGAAGCTGGTTACCTTATCATGGGTAACTAGTGATAGAACTAAAGGGAATGGCCTCAAGTTGCTCCAGGGGAGGTTTAGGTTGGAAACTAGGAGATATTTCTTATCAGAAAGAGCAGTCAGTCATTTGGATGGGTTGTCCAGGGAAGTGGTGAAGTCACCATCCCTGGGGGTGTTTAAGGGAAGGTTGGATGTGGTGCTTAGGGATGTGGTTTAGTGGGTGATAGTGGTGGTAGGAGGATGGTTGGACCAGGTGATCTTAGAGGTCTTTTCTAACCTTAATGATTCTATGATCATGTTCAGATTAGTTTGTGTAATTAGCAGGATGGAAGGGGAAGTAAAGGGCCCCAGTCTGTATTGATTTTAGTAGATCCTGCCTTTCCCTTGCTCAGCAAATGCCCCACAGGTGCAAGAGGCAGCCACTCTGGCTGGGCACTTTGCAACCCTTTTTCCAAAGGTGCACCATTACACTGTGCAGGGAGCAAGACTCATAGTGGGAAGGAAGAGTGGAAATTCTGTGAGCATATTAGATCAATATGGTCCATTGGGAATTTAGGCATAATGCCATGAAGTCTGTAGAGACTAGTAAGAGTGTTTTCTTAAGCTAGACTTGGTCTAGGTGTGTGTACAGCTAAGAACATGAGGATTTCTTTCACTTCAATGAAATGTTTTGTGTTTGTGTTATGTAAACAGTAACAACAACAACAAAACAAAAACTTCTGTGTGGAACAGCCTATGAACTGTTACTGTGGAACACAATTTTGGGCATGGATTCCCATGGTTTTAAGCTCTATTTTAATCACTGAAAGTATTTCTTTGGATTTGGTCCTTTGATACTTGAACCATTCATGTTTTTAAAATATATTTTATTTATTTATTTATTTATTGTAAAGGGTGGTGTGTTTTCTCAATGTAATATGGTAGGGACACACTACCATGATGAAATGATCAGCTGTTGTAGTGATGTGGCTGTGGCTGTATCTAAATGGCTAGATTCATTTGTTTAAAAGATGTTTCCAATAGAACTACTAATGTTTGCAGCAAGGCTTATGATATGTTAAGGTAGCATTGCTGCTAAAGGCAGCATCTCATTGCAAAAAGATTTTAATTGATATTCTGATAATCTGTATTCAAGACTCATGTTTATTGAATATTTACATATTGACTGAACCTCTTTATCACAAGAAAGGGACTGCTTTTAATGTAATACTACAAATAAGCTTTGGAAAAAGATTCTGATCTGTATTCTGACCATTACATTTAATACATATCAATTATTCATAGGGAAGACTGGTTCCTAATTAATTGTTTTGAAGACAAGAGGCAGACAATGTTCTGATTAATGAGATTTTGAAAGCAGTCTCTTATATTTATTGTTTTTTTTTTTTTTTTTTTTTTTTTTTTTCTCAAAACCAAATTATCTCAGTAGCATTTCCAAAACACAGGTGAAATGTGGACACCTACGAGTTTTTATATTCTGAGATTTTTAATCACTGATTTTTTATATACTAACTTTATTTCTAAATGAAGAACTTAAAAGCATAGCTCTTTTTAGCTTAGGAGTTCAAGTGAATGTAAAAAAAAATGCAAAAACTACAGAAGAAACCCACAAACCTCAGGAATTTGATTCACTGGGACACTGTCCATTTTAATTGTCTCATGCTGCCCCCCCCCCCCCCCCCCAAAAAAATGCACTATTTATTTTTAAGCCTAGATTTTCATTTTTCTTGATGATTAGGATGCTGTAGATGAGTGAAAAGATTAAGCATGAATAGATAGCTATCAAGTAGTTGTAGAAAAATAATGCACAATAGCACGGAGCAAAGATTAACTAGCTGTTGCTTGTGAATGAGTTAAAAATAGGACAGTAAACTCCATCTTGCAGAAAGACAAAGCAATATTCAACTGGTCTGTATCTTACAGAGACATTTGTAGCTTTGGAGGGACGTTAAAACAAATGATTACATGGGAATAATATAAATAATATAGGAATTATAAATAATATAGGAAACTATAATGAATGAGCATTCAGTTAGATTTGAACTGTCTCTGTGTTGTTTATATGTATGTTGTCCACATGCAGAATGAAGGAAATTGCCTGCTGTGGTTGATTTTACGAGGTAGGCAACTGACATTTTTTGTCAAGAAAACACAGTAGACAGTGTGTGATATATGATGTTGTCCTTTTCCATGGATTAAAATAATAATCCATTCTTTTATAAACCTGACTCTCACATCTAAGGCAAGGCAACTGCCTTCCATCTCTGCTAAGACTTCTCCAGTCCCTCTCACTGCATTGTTGACTACAGACACTTTAAAAACAAAGACCAATACATACCAAAGTCCCACCTTTTCCTGGTCTCTAATCCCCTTGTCCTAATTATGGCCAGTGATCCCAACTTCTGCAGCTTTCCAGCATACCTCTGCCTCCTTTTCTCCTCCTCCTGACAATCAGTCAGGAATTCTCCATTGTAATAATGTGATTATTTAATAATACTTGCAAATGGAAAAGTCTAATTTCAGTCAGATCCACTCTGTCATCTTTTATTGACCAGAGTATGTCTTTACATTCCTGAAATTGCTCCTCCTGCTTCTGCAACTTTTTCCTTTCTCCGTGTTATTTTAACATGTATGGCAGGGAGCTGAGTAGAAAGACACACACAGAATGCAAATGAAAATAAGTTCTCACAAAACAGAAACAGGAAAAGGTTTAAGAACAAATACCAAGAGTCAATAGGTCACTTGAGTTCATGTAATCTTTGGAGCAAGAATGTTGATTTGAGCACCTATATTCTTAGTTATTTTATCCAAGTTTTGGGGTACCAATGACATATATGCACTATAGCACATTTCACTCTTGATACACTTTAAATTCCCCAACAAATTTTCTGCAGATAAAATGCAGTTCATGTAAGTCTAGTCATTCTTGCAGAAGTTGTTCCAATGCCAAGAAACAGTCAAGCCCCATGGGGATTTACAAAAACAACATTTTCCTGGCTTTCTTATTTTAAACCCTTTATGATTTCTGAAAACATATATTTTGCAGGCAGCAGTGATTTAGAAGTATCATAAAGGGGTTATATGTTTCTCTTTGATCACTTGCCAATCACTTTGTCTTGAGAAGAGATTGCTTGACTCTTCTGTGGGATAAATTAAATTGTGTATTGTGAGTTTAGTTGTGATTGCTCCATTCCTTAATATTTCGCAATATTATAAATGAAGTTTCAAAACCGTGGTAATATAAATTAAACACAACATATCTAGGCATTACAGCTTATTCATAGACATATAGAAGTCTAGTCTGAGCATTATAGAGTGGATTCTGGTTAAAGCAAAAATTGTAAAACCTCTCTTTAAATTATGTGTTTTTGAATAGTAGTATTTTTACAATTGTATTAAGTTTTATATTTAAAATCTGAGGTTTTGAACATACTTCATATAAGAATATAATATTCCATGGATTTCTTTTTTGCAATATGCTACATTGGGAAAGCAATTCTAGAGTTCAGTGCAATTTTTCTCCACACAACACGCAATACAGGCATGGAAGAAAAACAGAGGTATTATATTTGCATTGTATTTCACTCTGCTGCATATAGATAGCTGTTAGTCACATGCTTCCGTGTAAAGGGAAAAGCCTAACTGTTGTCTTAGTTTCCTCTGTAGACTCCTCAATATCCCTCTTTAATGTACACACTTGTCATCCCTGCCAAAAATTTATATTACCACTGCTGCCTCTTATCATCTTCAAAGTCTTTGCTGCACCCTGTCTATCTTGCAGTCTGAAGAGCTGTTTTCCAGAGGGTTTTGCACTGTAGGCTTCAGTCCTGCAAGAGGACTCTGCTTACCAAAGACTGTACAGATCTGCTCCCCCTCAGGTGTTGAGGTGTCATCTATGTAGGATCTAAAATGGAAGGTATGCACAGAAAGGTAAAAACAGACATCAGTGAAGGGGAAAAATACAAGATAAAATGAAATGAATCACTGGGGACCTCTGCCTTCTGCAGATTTTTAAAATAGAGCATTTGCAGATATAAAGAGGAGAACACTTGACAGACAAGAAGACTTTTCTGGCTTTATGAAACTCTATGGAAAAAATGTAATCCTGAACACTAGAAAATGATGCCCTTTTTCCAGCAAGAATGGAATTGATGATTTTGTGCCAAATTGTTTACCCAGTGAGTAAAGTTTCATTAGTGATTAGAGACTCCAGTCACATATCAGGTCTGTTGAGCTACATGCCATGTGGTCTTTCAGTAAGAAATCTTTCCTTTTCCTCCCCCAGAGAACCTGAAAATTATCTAACAGCTGACCTGACAGGCAGCTGAGATGAGGAAAGGTAGTGTGACAGAGCTGAGAGGAAGACGATATAATGCAAGCAGTAACAATAGATAGCTTGGAAAATGTGATGATAAATACCAAAATGTTAAGCTTGCATCCACACCACTCGTTTGCTTTTTTTTATTAAAAAAAAAAAAAAAAGGCTTTTTGCAGTAGCGCTTGGTATTCAAAATGTGGTTGTCCTGGGTCTGGTTCTGAAGTCTTTCCCTACCTAGAATCCATTTCTGCAATTATCATGTCCATTAGCATGCTTGTTCTTTCATATGTGAATTGAGCTGTGTTGTATTCTTCAGAAATATGGACCTTTAGCAATACCAGTCTTTGTTGTTGTGGAGTCTATTCTGCTTTCAAAAGAAGTTCTTTTTATGTATGCAGGGTTTCCTTTTTATGAATAAAATTTTATTCATATCAGCATTGCTTAGCATTTAAGCAAAAAAATAAACAAATGAAGAAAAAAACAAATAAACAACAACAACAACAACAAAACATAACTGATCAAGAATGGTTTGGGTGGGAAGCAACCTTAAAGATCACCTAGTTCCCAACCCCCTGCCATGGGCAGGTATGCCACCCATGCGATCAGGTTGCCTTAAGTCCCATTCAACCCGGGCATGAACACTCACAGGGATGGTACAAACATAAAGAATTTCTTCCTTATATCTTGTCTAAATCTACACTCTTTAGGTTTAAATCCCTTTATCCTCATCCATTAGCATCTCCTCCAGATACTAAACACCATCACGTGTTGCACAGAGATCATTCACCAGGAATTTAAACTGGGTATCACAGGGCTGCCCAGCTCTAGGCGGCATCTCCCTTAGCATGCCTCAGAAAACACACCTTCCATCCTCTTCTCTTCCAACACACAGAGAACTTTCTGATACTTACAATACATTGACCACCCTGTAACAATCCACTTGCACTTCTGGCTATCTATTCATCATTTTATTCTGCAGCTTCAGTCTTGAAGATACATTTCAAAAGTCTCCAGATCAGGAAATTAACTTTCTTTACTACTCCAACAAAAAAAACCCTCAGATTAAAATCAGTATCAGGGCCTTATCTAGCCCCAAAGCCACTGCTCTTGCTGTTGATTGACAAGAGGTCTGCTGGTCTTTGGGCTGGTTTGCAGGTATGTGCATGGAGTTCATGGACTATGTGCTGAGTTCAACAGTGCTCAGCTTCACTTATCACTGTGGTCTCCTCTGGCCCTGCAATCTCTGAAGCATTTTTTTGCAGTTCTACCTCTTGCAAGAGTAACTGCAGCTTTTCCCTTCAAGGTCACTGCTTCTAAACTCGCTGAACAGCTGAGCAAGGTCAGCAAAATAACAGGCAATTGCTACTACTTTTCATCTGTATGAATCATTATGACTGTATGTTTTAAGCCAGTATGTGGTAAATAACATCTTCCATTGATGGGCTTTGTTGTCTAGGTTTCTACATCTTTGCATCTGTATTGTCAGTATTTATATTCTTCTCACTTATCCACTTTGGTGAATTCACCCTTTTCCTGTCTTGGGAGTGATCAAAAACAGGCTGATGTATCCAAAATTTTCTTCCCTGGGGCAACCTTTTGTAAGGTACAATGAATATTGCAGTGTTCTAAATAAGTAATTGTTTTCAGTATTTGAAAATTATCTCTAGTGCATTTGAAATGGTTGATATGGTTGATATCAACCTATGTCTATGGTTGATAGCCGGCTTAAAATATGAGCCAGCAGTGTGCTCAGGTGGCCAAGAAGGCCAACAGCATCCTGGCTTGTATAAGTAACAGTGTGGCCAGCAGGGCTAGGGAGGTGATCGTCCCCCTGTACTCGGCTCTGGTGAGGCCTCACCTCGAATACTGTGTACAGTTTTGGGCCCCTCGCTACAAGAAGGACATTGAGGTGCTTGAGCGAGTCCAGAGAAGGGCTACGAAGCTGGTGAGGGGTCTGGAGAACAAGTCCTACGAGGAGAGGCTGAGGGAGCTGGACTTGTTCAGCCTGGAGAAAAGGAGGCTTAGGGGCGACCTTATTGCACACTACAGGTACCTCAAGGGAGGCTGTAGCAAGGTGGGGGTTGGTCTGTTCTCCCACGTGCCTGGTGACAGGATGAGGGGGAATAGGCTAAAGTTGCACCAGGGGAGTTTTAGGTTGGATGTTAGGAAGAACTTCTTTACTGAAAGGGTTGTTAGGCCTTGGAATGGGCTGCCCAGGGAAGTGGTGGAGTCACCATCCCTGGAAGTCTTTAAAAGACACTTAGATGTAGAGCTTAGGGATATGGTTCAGTGGGGACTGTTAGTGTTAGGTCAGAGGTTGGACTCGATGATCTTGAGGTCTCTTCCAACCTAGAAATTCTGTGATTCTGTGATTCTGTGAAATGGGTGTCAATTATAGAATATTAAAAACCGGTGTTTTAGGTAGTAAGCTTTTCACATGCTTAGCTGTAGCAGAGTGAATCACCGTTCTGCAAGACAAAAATGATGAGGTACATGACAAAAATAGAGGTAGAGTGCAGCTTCCACTGAACTAAAGAGCCAGTACCAAGCAAGACTTAAACATTAGAAATTTTATTGCTCTGGGTGATTATCTGAAGAAATGTCATGTACCCTGGAAGACAGAAATCTCAAAAAGATTTTATTTTTTTTTAATCTGAATTATTCCCATAATTGTAGTCATCTTTGCAGTACAGTTACTTGTACAACTATGCTGTTAAATTTAACTATGCTGTTGAATTTAATTTCTACAGTGCATATGCCTTTCAGAACAACAACAGAAAAATCAAGTTTTACAAAAGTATTTGGGTCTAGATTGTCCCTTTAGGTATAGCAATGCTATATGGTTAGATGCCAGCATATTTATATTGTACCTTTAACCCTGAGAAGTGCTGGTTGGAGTAATTTCTTCTCAAAATCATTCAAACCTAACCTGAATGACATCCAAACCTACAGGCCTACTTGTGTAACAGCTAAATTTCTAAAAAGCTACCAATGGCTGGAAGCTCTGGGACTGCTGCCAGCCTCTTATTCCCTTTTCGAAACAGGGACAGGGCAGTATTTGTTTTGTGCTGTAAAGGGGTGAACTGAAGTACAACAGAGGGGCAGGGCACCTAACCAGCCATTGTTAATATTTAAAAGGAAAAACAGCTGTAGATATTTAAACCTCATCTGAATTCCTAGTTTTTTATTTTCATTTTAACCAACTTTAGATGTTACTTTTTCAATGCATTCACATTAGTGAAATTTATCTACATATGTATATGTCAAACTTCATCCTGACCCTGTTGCTTGAGCCACAACCAGAATGAGCCTACATATAGTGGTTCATGGGAGATCACCTCCAATCAGAGCAGGTGGTGATGCTTAGGATGATGATAGGTGATGATGATAGGTGGTGATGATAGGAGAGGAGCTGTAAGGTAATTTTAGAAAACACAAAACAAGTAATTGCTAGAAGCAGTTGAAACATTGGAAAAAAGTCTCTTGACATAGCTGTCAGACTGCAGAAAAGAGGAAATTGATTATAAGGTGGGATAACCCAATTCAGGACTAACCGTAGAGTGACAAGGTTGCCTTTGCAATAATACAGAGACAATATATATATATATAAAATCAGCTAATATATCAGAATTCATGAAATTATTTATGAAGACAGCAAAACAAGTAACATTTAGATAAATGGATGAAAATCTACTACAGAAAGTGACTTTGTTGTCCATACCACAGATCTGAAGCACCAAATATTACAGAGGCATTGTGATGAGAATCATAATAAGGTGTTAGCTCTGAAGAGAGTTCTGAGCAGAAAGAAAAGATCATTGTCTGGCTGCTAATGCAGCCCTGGATGCTGTTGGCTGTCCCTGCTTCCATGGTTCACTGCCAGCTCAGGTTCATCTTGCTGCCTACTGAGATCCCCAGTCCTTCCACTCAGAGCTGATTCCCAGCCTGCTGTGGTGTGGTGAGTTGTTCCTCTCCACCTGTAGGACTTATCATTATTCCTTGTTGAACCTTCATGAGGTTCCTGTTGGACCATTTCTTCAGTCCGCCCAGGTCCCAAGGGCTGCCCAAGAGCAGCTTGGCCCTCCCACATATCAACTACTTCCTCCATCTGGGGGTTGTCCACAAGCTTGCCAAGAGTACAACCCTTGCATTCATCTAGGCTATTAATGAAAATATTGAACAAGTATTGGTCCCAGTATTGAGTTTATTTCTGAACTTGGATAAACCACCTTATCCACAATTTCCATTCCTCTGCAATCTGATAGTTATGTCTACAGCATTTTTCCAGTGTTTTGGATGCTTGTAGCAATTATTTGATTTGTGAGGTGAATTCTGTGAATTGACTTCATGCCTTTCCTACAAAACACCACTACTTGGTCAAATTGGGATTGAGAAATACTGTTCATAGCCTGACTTTAGCCATCACTTTTGCTGTTCAGGAAAGGTACAAGTATGATTGAAAATGTATATTAACCAGCAATCATTGCAGAAAATGATCATTAAAGATCATTGCATCCTTAATATGACACTAGATATGCAAGAAACTATTAGTGAGTGTGACTCCTGAGAAACATTTATGCCAATGGACTTTCCAATTTACCCTTAGATGCACTGAAAACTTACCTGGGGTTCACATTCAGGATTATAAAGGCTTACGAAAAGCAGTTTTACAGACGGACAACCCATTAACACACAAGGCCAAGTTCAACCTGTGAGGCTATGATGGCAGGAAACAGCTGAAAACATCTAAGATCCTGCTAGTTATTGACCAACACTGCTTTCCTGAACAATAACAGCCATTCAGTCTAATAATACCCTAATGTTAGGTTTGTATTTTTCAAAAATGTTGAAAAGAAATAACTGCAATACATTTTTATATTACACATTACAAAGCATGGATTTGAGATGCTTGGCAAGCAATTTTTTTTTTTTTTTTTTTGTTTTGTTTTGTTTTGATTGTTTGTTTGTTTTTCCCTAAATTATGAGTCAATACAGATCAGTCTTGTGGTATAAAGAACAGTATGTAGCAAAGGTAATAGACTAATTTTGATTATGCAGAAAATGAAAAGAGCACACTTGCTGAGCCACTGATAGCTATGCTAAAAAAAAATGGAAAGGTTTTATTATTTCCTGACAAAATAACAGACTACTGTCAAAAAGCCTCCAAACCTTGTGCCACATTAGGAACAAAAAAAAAGGTTCTGTGTCTTTTATGAAATGCTCTATGTTTTCACATAAGCTGCCATGATGTCAGGCACATGTACTGAGTAACAGCTAACAGAGAAATGCCCTGCATCCAGGCAGAAATGAAAATGTAGTGTAAAGATTACATTTACGGTACCAAAGCATAATAAGCCAAGGTGTGAGATGACTTGACATCATATTACCAGCTCCTCACACTAACACTTGTGTTGGCATATCTAATCAGGAGCCTAAAACAAGATATGGAATAGCAAAACCACCCATTCACAGGTATTATATGTGTGTATATATATATATATATTGAACCAGATACATCAGACACTATTTCTGCTCTTAAAAAGAATGTGTAGCCTTTGCCTGGTAAAGCATCATTAACTATTGACTATGTGTAGCAATGCATCTGAAAGTTTATCATGCCTGTAAAGTATCAAAAGCCATAAAACAGTTTATAAATCAGACATTTGTGGTGCTAATGGGATTTTAAATAGCTGCACCAGTTGTTTTGAATGGGGTGCATCTATTTTCTGACTAGTAGTACCAGAGGTTTTATTGTGTTTCAAACAACAACAAAATTTAGTCTACTGCAGGATTTCCCTCCACTGCCTTTAGATATATATATATATATATATTTCCTAGCGCTTCTCAGATGCTATGGAAAAGAAGATTATTTCAGTCTTTGTCATGTTTGGGCTACCTGTGGTTGACATGACTTAACATCATGGCCTTCTTATCGTCTTTGCTATATATTGTTACTGCACCATTATGGCCTCATCTCAAAACGTGTGCATGTTTGGGCACCACAGTATAAGGACATAAAATTATTAAAGAGAGTGTCCAAAGGATGGCAACAAAGATGGTGAAGTGTCTAGAGGGCAAGATGTATGAGGAGCAGCTGAGGTCCCTGGGTTTGTTCAGCCCAGAGCAGAGCAGGCTGAGGGGAGGCCTCATGGCGGCCTGCAGCTCCCTCACAAGGGGAGCAGAGGGGCAGGCGCTGAGCTCTGCTCTCTGGGGACAGCAACAGGACCCGTGGGAATGGCATGGAGCTGGACCAGGGGAGGGTCAGGCTGGATGTTAGGGAAAAGTTCTTCACCCAGAGGGTGGTTGGGCACCTGGGCAGGCTCCCAGGGGCAGTGGTCACAGCACTGAGCCTGCCAGAGCTCAAGAAGCATTTGGGCAATGCTCTCAGAAACTTGGTCTGATTTTTGGGTGTTCCTTTGTGGAGCCAGGAGTTGGACTCCATGATCCTTGAGGGTCCTTTCCAACTCAGGATATTCTGTGATATAAAGACTGCTGAAATCCTGCTATTTTTTTCACTTTTATGACACTATGAACCACACCAAATCTGGTTTTATTTCTATAAAATTGTATCAGTGCAGGTGTCCAGGTGCTGGCAGCAGGTGGCTGTGGGTGGCCTCAATGAGGAAAGGCTGGGGCTACCCCGTTCTGGACATGGCTGGTTCCAAATGTCTCCAATCGCCCCACCGCAGGGCATGGCTCGGCCCGGCAGCCAAGATGGTGATAACTTTGGGGAATGTATTAAAGAAAGGGCAGAACACTGCACAGAATGAGTGAGGAAAGGAAGTGTGAGAAACATCCCTATGAGCAACAAGGTGAGAGAAGGGCAGGAGGTGTTCCAGGAACAGGTAACTGTGAAGGAGCCCATGCTGGAGCAGGTTTATCCTGAAGGACTACAGCCTATGTGAATAACTTCAGATGAAGCAGTGAAAAAGAGTGAAGAGGAGGGAGTGGTAGCAATGAAATGACAAACTGATCACAACTCCAATTCATCATCTTCCTGTGTGGCTTGGGGAGAGGAGAGGTAGAGAAGTCAAGTGTGAAGGATGGAAGTTGAGACTGGGAAAGGATGGAGGAAAGGCATTATAATGTTTGGCTTCTCATTTCTTAGTACTCTCATTCATTTTAATTGGCAAGAAGTTAAATTATTTTTCCCCAAGTTTATTCCGTTTTGCTCATGACAGTAACTGGTGAGCAATTCCTTGTCTTTATCTCAACCCACAAGATTTCTCACTCCATTTTCTCCCCCGTCCCACTGAGGAAGAGGATTGAGAGAGCAGCTGGGTGGGCAGCTGGCTAGTCCACAACAAAAGCTTTTCACAAAGATTTTCTGAAGATATTTCATTTCAGGGGAAAGGAGAAATTCAACATCACAAGAGTATAGAATCTTTGAAAAGTATTTATTGTCTATTGATTACTATTGCAATGTTTTATTACATATGAACATCACTGCTGTACAAGACATCTACTACCACATGAAATTTCATCAAATAGTGACATGTTGTACCAGCAGCAATCTAACTCAATACATCATTCTATATTGTAGACCATACTATGGCATAATATAATAATACATAACTTTATTTCTAATTTTCTTGATGATTTTTGGTAACTATTTGCAAATACTGGATGAAGATAGTGAGCATTTACAGTGCCTATATTAAGCATTTCAGTTTAGATCCCTAAATTGACAGCCTGATTATCCATTACTTTTCAGTGAATAGCCGAGTAGGAGCATTTTAGAGAATATAAAACTTCTGCTCTTACTCAATAACTGATTTTATTATTATTTATTTTTTACATAAACCATATTGACAGAAAAAGAGACCAGACTGATAAATCAGGTATTTAGTGCTCTACAGCATTAGTATTCCATTTATGTTGAAGGAGGTAAGATAGATGCTGAATTGTTTTCACTAAAAAAAAAAAAAAAAAAAAAAAGAGCCATAATGTTTTATTACAGTAAATAAAGCAGACATTCAGTTCTGGAAAATAAGTGTTTTCAATCAGTAGTAACAGCTTCTCTTTAAAGTTTAAAATAACATCTATCAAGATTTTGATGTTATTGTGAATTACTGCTTATTGATGTACCATTTAGTAGCACCATGAGAAAATGGACAAATAACATAGCATTAAAAAAGTGGTTTTGAAAGGATAATTCCACTTAAAATTGGCATTCTTAAAAATGAAACAATAAACATTTTTATCTCAAAGCATTTCTCTAAGTACAATTTCATTTTAAAAAAATGAAATCCATATAACTTTCTGAAATATGATTGAATTGATGATAAAAGGTTTAATGAAAATGCCACCATGAGGTTTTGTACGGATCATCAGTCAGGTTGATACTTCAAAGAAATAATCCAGTTATATTTAGAAATGCAATATTTTTTTCCTTTATACTAGTATTTGGAATGACCAATATTTTATTTTATTTTACTTTACGTTATTTTTCTTAGTGTCCTGATGTTAAAAGAGCATCAAACTTTTTATGCTTCTCAATTTATTTTTCTTTTCATTTGTTGATTGTCAGAATGTTAATTCTGTACAAGTTTGTTTTTTCATATTCTTTCACTCTCTAAAAAAATGTTGTTTATCTTTCCATTCTTGTCAGGTTTGATAATAAACTAACTTTAAAAAAAAAAAAAAAAAACTATGGGCCTACCATATGTCTTTCTGTAAAACAACCAGATGTACTTAAGGATCTAAAATGCAGTGGCTTCTTGGAGATGCAGGAGCACAAATCAGAGCAATATCAGAGCTGCACTACAAGACAAATTTCTGATTTTCAGTACAGTGTGACTGAAGCAATGTGCTGTTATTGATGTAGGCTACCAGGCCACCAAACATGTAAGAATATTCATTAGGTCCTGGGCTATTTATCAATCTCAAAAACTGTTTTGTCTGCTTGTAATCTCATTCATTTATTATCATCTATCTGCAACAGAAAGTGCTTAATGTGTAAGAAGCCATTCTGTAAACCTGCTGGTTTTTGATTTGTTGTTGTTGTGGTGGCTTTTTTTTTTCCCACAAATCTTCAACTCATCTTTTATTATTATTATTATTCCAGATTGTTTCTTAATTTTTAGAAAATACAGTATGTGGAACACGTCATAAAAATAATAATGCTCTCACTTTCCTTACAGCAATTAACTCTAGGTTGTTCTGTTTTTCCAGACATTATAGTATCTTCTTTCTGTATTGGCATTTCTCTTCTTCTCTTTGTCCACTTTTGTCTTCTTCCCTTCTTGTGTTTTGCTGATATATAAAGGAAAATAGATATATAAAGGCAAACATAAGTCCCAAGAATGTGCACCCAAATGATTAGCAAAACATAACACATTTAGATCCTGAATCATGTTCTTCATTTATCCTGCCCACGTACTTACCAAGAACATCTTAGAAAGCCACAAATTATTATTACTTTTTTTAAGAAAAGCATTTTCCAAACTTAGAAAATGCCATCAGTCTCCTTGAAAGATTTAAAATATCTTCATTTCTCATGTATTCATTATTAGTTTACTTTTTTGAGACAGACCTCTTCACTCCTCCAGGGTTACCCAATGAAAGCACACAGCTTTTGCTTCCAATATTAAGATACTTGATGGCAGAAATATGTTTGGAGGAAATCAGATAGACTAGAAGTTCATCAATGTTCATCACCTGAAATGTGCCTACAGAGAGAGTAAAAAAAATGTAGACTAATCAGTTTTAACTTTAATCCTTTTAATCCGTTTTATCAAAAAAAAAAAAAAAAGGTTGGATTAGGAAAAAAATACCTTACGTAAAAATATAAAAGGGATACTATTGAGAACAGTGAAAAAAAAAATTAAAAAGTTGTCATTGCACCCTCAGTTGCACATTAATTAAAATGTTAAAATATTAACAGTTAATGAGACACGACACTTAGCTAAGCAGCAAACCACACATAAGAATGACCATCAGTACATGGTGGCTGCTTTACTTTGCCTAGAAATTAAGAAAGTCTATTAAAAATTAGCAAGTTATTTAAGTGAAAACCACACAGATTTCTCAATATTATTATTTTGGTAGCCCTCGTTGTTACACATAAGAACACAAAGACATTTCAATACTTAAAATACTCTCTGAGTTGAAAATGCATCTTATTTGTGAAGAATGGGTATTGGTCTTTAGAGTGTGGATAGGCAATACAGGCTGTAACCACTGCTCATTGTGCTGTTCAGTAGCATTTTCACGCTGTCACATAGATCCTCCTATCTCCAATTCATGTGCTGTGCACACCTATTGGATGGTGGATGGGTCTGGAAGGTGTGAATAATTCCTGTCAGCTCCTCAGCCATGCTTAGCTTTGTTCCAAATGGAAAGCTGGCACTCACAGCTTTTTTTTCTGCTCAATCCCTTGTTCAGTGTTTTGATTTTTCATTATGCTTTGCAGTCTGCCATGGGAATTTCAGGTAATATCTCATCTTGCAGCCTGCACAGCACTGAACATAAACAGAAGTTTAAAATGTAGATTACTTTGACATCCCCTCTGCTTCTGCAGATGGAAGGGTAGATTTCTATGCTGCAGTATAATCTTCTTTCAGGATAGGTCAACTGTGCTTCATGTGGTCCTGCTGTCTTTGGCAAAGACATTGTGTCAGTCAGCACTGCTGCCATTCTGCTAAATGCTCCCTGATGAGTGAGCCAAATACGAGTGGCAAACTGTCTGCATATTTTAATTATTATTATTATTATTATTAATGCAGGATTTTCCTCCTTAAAATAGTTACTGTTTTTGCCATCATTCTCTTGTGCATCAGGCAACCAGTTGTAAATGTGTCAGACTATACAATCACACTGCCAGAGTTGTACAAACTGTTTTGTCAAGGCACAGTTTGGCCTTTAAATGTATAAACATCTGAAATGCAATGTACATGAGGAAAAGGGCAACTGTAAGGGAAAAAGAGAACAGATTCATTTTGTTAAGGTAATAATGACTGGCAGATCCTTAGAAATAAGTAATTCACCTATGCTCATTGCATTGAATAAATTACTATCAGAAAATACTTGAATGAACTGACTGAGAAGGATGTGAAGCCTGGGAAGTCCAGTTAAGAAAGGGATTTTTGTAAGACTGATCTTGCTTTCCACACATAATTAAACTGAAGAGACACAACAATAAAGTCTTGAAAAGAAGGAACATAAAAAAGAAAACAGGAAGGTAGAATTAGTAGTAGCCCACTCCAAATATTCAGATACCAATGAAGTAAATATTTAGAGTTTGGATGCTTATTCAGACCTAGGACACTTTGTGAAGCCTGTGAAGTCTGCAGAACATCATGCTTGGATTTCACATGCAATACACTTCACAAATATCTGATGTAGATTATACGGAGAGCCAGCTTCAACTCTTGCAAGAACTCTTGCAGTCCGAAAGGCTGAATCCCTAAGAGGCTCTAGATTCTAACTGGTAGAAAGATACAGGAGAACAGGAGTCTGAAAATGAAGTTTCCAGCTATTTCCATAGCCTGAAGCAATTTTTGATTCAGTTCTGCTCTTCAGCATGGATACAAGTTGAAGATAGTATTTATAATTGTAGACACATTCAGACAGCTTACAAAGGTTTTAATGTTAATACATTTTCACCTCAAATGTAAAAAGTGACTTACATGAAAATAGTCATCTAATGGTAATATCAAAGAAAAAAAAAATGAAGCTCTTTTATCATGACATCAGTTATAGTATTTTACCATCATGCCATAAATGTAAAAGAAGTAAAAAAAAAAAAAAAAAGAAGTAACAAGTGGTCTGTCCAAGCTTCGGGGATAATTGAGCCTTCTCAGTGAGTTGTATCCACATTTTTTTTTTTTTTTTGTGGAGAGAACTACAAAAAAAAAGCCACTAATTCCCTTGTATTTATCCACCACCACCATTTAGATTCATACTTGCTGCTTTATTAGGGAGTCTTCAGGTTCCCATTAGAAAGCATGGGTGGAGATGTAAGGAAGAAAAGGTAAAAGGAACACTGACTGAAAGATGTGTGTCTATTTTCTAATTTTATATCATATCATATGTAACAAAGTATTCAAACCTAGAGAAGTTAGCAGGTCCTCATATATACTTAGCTTCTTTCACTGTCAACTTCAGGCAACACAGGAGCGAGCGCCAAGCATGAGACTTGGATCAAGGAGGCCACACTGGGGCCACACTGGCTCCTTACAGAATTGCTGTACAATTTGGTACATATCAGTTTCTCACTGTTGCAAACCCACTGCTGCATGAATGTTAAAGGTATTTTAATATCTCCCTTAAAAACTTCTTGTTAATAATATGAATATCTTCAGATAATAATGACAAATTATCTAGAAGACATTCAGTTGAGAAAAAAAAAAAAATCCAAGATATCTTTTCTCTCCCCAAAGAAACATGCCTTATGTACCTTAAAATAAAATGGAAGAGGCTGTGCCAAATAAATGCATATATGTAACTTGTGAATGCAAAAGACATTCTGCATGGGAAGCTAAAGACCTAGTGCAAATGGTGAAGAGAAAGTTTAGTTTTGTTCTATTTTGTTCTATCTTAACAGTTTTTTCATTGAAGTTAGAGCTTTGATATCTCTATTAAAATAGTTTCAAAATGAACTCTTATACCTGACTTCAGTCTGCAATTGATATTGAGTTTCTGGGAAGTTATTGCTGTGTGCCTGTCATAGATATGTCATAGATATGTCATAGATAGAGGCATTGCCTAATGAACTGAGGCCATTATCAGCAGCCATACAACGGTCCTAAAAAGAGGACTTCCTCTCCTACGAAGACAGGCTGAGAGAGTTGGGGTCATTTAGCCTGGAGAAGAAAGGCTTTGGGGAGACCTTATAGCAGCTTTTCCATACCTAATGGGAGCCTACAGTAAAGTTGGGGAGGGACTCTTTGTCATGTGGGGTAGCGATAGGACAAGGGGTAATGGCTTTAAGCTAAAAGAGGGGAGATTTAGATTAGATATTAGGAAGAAATTCTTTACTCAGAGGGTAGTGAGGCACTGGAACAGGTTGTCCAGAGGAGCTGTGGATGCCTCATCTCTGGAGGCGTTCAAGGCAAGATCTGGATAGGCTGGACCGATGGGCTGAGGTCAACTGCATGAAGTTCAACAAGGCCAAGTGCCGGGTCCTGCACCTGGGGCACAATAACCCCAAGCAGAGCTACAGACTGGGAGATGAATGGTTGGAAAGCTGCCAGGCGGAAAAGGACCTGGGAGTATTGGTTGATAGTCGGCTGAATATGAGCCAGCAGTGTGCTCAGGTGGCCAAGAAGGCCAACGGCATCCTGGCTTGTATAAGAAGCAGTGTGGCCAGCAGGGCTAGGGAGGTGATCGTCCCCCTGTACTCGGCTCTGGTGAGACTGCACCTCAAGTACTGTGTTCAGTTTTCGGCCCCTCGCTACAAGAAGGACATTGAGGTGCTTGAGCGAGTCCAGAGAAGGGCTACGAAGCTGGTGAGGGGTCTGGAGAACAAGTCCTACGAGGAGCGGCTGAGGGAGCTGGGCTTGTTCAGCCTGGAGAAAAGGAGGCTCAGGGGTGACCTTATTGCACGCTACAGGTACCTCAAGGGAGGCTGTAGCAAGGTGGGGGTTGGTCTGTTCTCTCACGTGCCTGGTGACAGGATGACGGGGAATGGGCTAAAGTTGCACCAGGGGAGTTTTAGGTTGGATGTTAGGAAGAACTTCTTTACTGAAAGGGTTGTTAGACCTTGGAACAGGCTGCCCAGGGAAGTGGTGGAGTCACCATCCCTGGAGGTCTTTAAAAGGCATTTAGATGTAGAGCTTAGCGATATGGTTTAGTGGAGGACTGTTAGTGTTAGGTCAGAGGTTGGACTCGATGATCTTGAGGTCTCTTCCAACCTAGAAATTCTGTGATTCTGTGATTCTAAGCCACCAGGGTAATGCCAAACTGCCTGAAGCAGGACATATATCAGATATCTATTAGAGGCGAAGGGGATAAGATAAAGTTTTGAATCTCTGACAAGATATGAAATTTATTTATTTTTTCTTATAGAGATGTTAATGACTTATGCAATTTTAATTAAATTTATTTATTGTGAGAGTATTAAGAGACAAAACAATACATTTGGGTCATGATTTAAGTCATACAAAGTTAGATTTATAAAAAAAAAAAAATGTATGTCTCATCGGACTTTATTGTACAGCTCTAGAATATTCTAGACTAAAAATAGCCTTATCTGTTATGGTTTAAGGTACTAAATCATGTTTCTTTTCTACAAATTTTTGTAGGAAGGGGTGCATGAAGTGATTCATGCTACTCTTAAAGAGAAGAATCGAGATTTTAATTTCTTGATATAAATGTTTAGCCTATCTTTAACAATCTCATTTATGGAGTTTTTGTCAGCTTTTTCATACTTATTTTGATTTTGATAAGATCAGTACACTTACCCACTTTACAAATTCAGTTAAGTCTTCCATAAATATTCTAAGCAGATATTTCTAACCCTTAAATAAGATTATATGGCCCAAATTTTACTATCAGTAATACAGTAAAATAACACTCATCATTAATTTATTAAATAAGCAATTTTAATCTTTTTCAGGAGGGAACCATCCCCATCAAAGCACTTAAAGCAGAAATACCCAAATGACACTGTAGCCAAATAAGCCACTTTTATCATCTACTCTTGATTTGGCTCTTCATTAGCATTTTCTTTTTTTTTTTTTTTTTTTAAACAGCAAAGTGACCAAGGTTGGAAACTTTGATTATTGAATTTCTTTTCAGTGGAGGTGTTTTCTGTAATTTGATAAGGTTAAGGTTAATTTGATAAGGTTCTGTAATTTGATAAGGTTAAAAATAGCCTCTCAGGTTAAAAATAGTGGGGCCATAGACCTGAACTGTCAGATACACACCTATAAAGATTTAACTAGCCTTTTCTTACTTGCTCAAGCTATTTTTTTTTTCTCATAGAATTACTCACTGCTCATCAATTTGATTTTTCTTTTTGTCACTGAGGAAAAAAAAAAAAAAAAAAAACTTTGCAGTTTCAAGGAGCTTGATTTTCTGGTGTGATAAAGAGCAGCACACTATAGAATCTGTCAGCACAAGAGTAACTTGTCTTCCTACGACCAATTGTATTCAAAATGCAAAGGGAATAACACCTTTATTTAGATTTTATTTCTTAGTTTCACTAAGGAAAATAATTCAGTTCAACTATTTTTTTCATAGATTTTGTTAAAATAAGTATCAGACATTTTATGAAAAGCTAGCAAGTAGTTCTGTAGATGTGATGCAAGATGTTGAAGGGAGGCACAAATCAATTACGGCACAAATATAGCTCAGGTGCTACTCTTTTTCCTTTAGCCAGTAGATTATATCAATTCATGTTTGCAAGGTTAATTTTATGTAGGAAAGATCCCCAAATGGCTCTTTAACAAAGTCCCTAGGTGAGTCACAATGATTCTTTTCCCTCACCTCCTGCCTTACAGATTTCCATGCAATTAAAAGCCAAACATTCTGAACTTAAATCAAAGCTGAATCAGTTATAAAATAAACCTACTATTACAGACTCAGTCAGCTCCAGGATCTGGTCTTTAGATAAACTCATCTCTTCTGTGCAGAATGACATAGGCAGGAAAAAAATAATAGAGTATTCATTTTGGACAAATATCTCAGTTGCTAAATCCAAAAGAAACAAAGGTAAAGTCAACATCTTTTTTATTCTTCTGACAGAATAAAATAAATCCAGCAAGAGTGGAAAGAGAAAATTGTGTCCGAGCTGTTATTCAGTAGTTGTGATCACTGATGATCACTAATGTGACTGACATAATGTGACTACTGTATGTCCTCAGTAATCTTTTCTGCATTAGAATGCTTGAAAAATGATGCTGTTTTCAAGTTGTTAAACAATGTCAAAGTTTTCATGAAAAAGTTCTGTGTGGTTTTTTTGTTTGTTTGTTTTTCTATTTTTTTTCAGACTCCTCTGGCTTTTAATACCATGAATTTATTAACATATTACTGATCTGGAGACCAATAACATATTGTGACAAGATGCCCTTTAAAGGAAAAGGTTTGAATTCATATGATGTTAATGGTCTCTGTAAAAACTGGCAGACATAACGACGTCTGTGAAGAAAAAAACATACCTTAGCAATACATAATTAGCAAAACATTGCAAATCTGAGTTTGTAACTCTGTTGATTTACCAGGGGAAAAAAGCATAGATGTGTAGAGAAATCAGCATTAGGAAGAGGAGAATCTCACTGATTTTCAGATAAAATCAAGAGTGATCCAGTAAAATTTTCACAAATGCCAGATACCTAAGCCAAGGCAAAAGTACAGATAACCTAGTTAGCAGATTAAAATAACCTAGTTAGCAGATTAATAAGGACATTCTGGAGATATTCAATAAGGAGCAATACCATGGAGCTTGCCCCTTGAAGCCAGGAAAGTGATCGGAGAAATCCCATATTACAATGAGTACAGGAGGCGGAGATCTGATGCTTTTCTGAGCTTTTATCCTCTTGTGTTTCTGTAGGATCATAGGATCATTCCTGCATGTTGGAAGGGGCATCAGGTCATCTGCTCCAGCGCCCACTCCCCCACTCCTATCCTGTTCTTTCCAAGCTTTTAATTAAGGACTTAACTTTTTGCTTGCCTCAAATAAATTTTGTGGGGGGGTTATTTGCTCATTTGTTTGTTTTGTTTTGTTTCTCTTTAAGCTGATATACTATATACAAGGGATCTCAGCTATTTCCAGAAAGTAGAAGGCTCACCAGTTCTTCAAATAATACTTCTAGCAAAGGCGTCTACAATCCACAGCTCAAACCAGCCTTTGCCAAATAAGACTTCAGGCAAAGGCCTCTGGAATCCACAGCTCAACCCAATCTTGAGAAACACATTAGCTGTGGTTTAGTTATGTTTAGGGCACAGAGTGCAGTTTCTGTCCATGCTGGGAAACAACAGCTTACCCAATATTAAACCCTTTTATCTACTGCTGGTGCAGACAATATGCACCCTAGATTCACAGCATCATCTTTTTGTTAATATTTATTTTCAGAAAAAACTATGGAATCTCTTCTGTATAGTGCAACTCCATTCCTTGAGGCAAAATGACAAATAAGAGTGGTTTATGAGAATATGTTATGATTACTTTCACTTTCCTGGATTTCAGAAATGTATGATTACATCTAAGCATTTCTCCAAAGCTCATCTATTTTGTTTTTAATTTTCTTTTATTGATGATGAATATTTATAAAGATTATTCCCTGTTGTTTCCTATTTGTGGACTGTTCCCTGTCTGTGGAGGATTATACCTCCATGTTTTCATTTTGTAATTCAAGCCTGATTTTATGCAACTGTGAATGCTGACTCTCAGCCCTTCATTCAGAGATGTGAAGATTGTGATGCATTGTCACAATGCAGTGACTCCTGTGCATGAGTCACTTCACCTGAAGTGACTATGCACAGGATAAAAACATTCCCTTTTCATCAGCTTCAGATTCGCAGCTCTCAGTTTCTTAGATCCTAATTCTTGTATTATAAAAGCCCAACTCACACAGTGCACAGCTCACCTTTTGTGATTTGATCACTTTATATATCTATATCCCTCATTCTTTTATTATTCAACTTTATAAAACCAGACAGTGAAATCCTGACCTGATTGAACTTGGTGGGATTTTTGACATTGCCTTCAATAGAACTAAAATTTCACCTAAAATCTTTGAATAAATTGAATTTGTTGGTGTTTTTGTTTTGTTTCATTTTGTTTTGTTTGGGTGGTGGGTAATTCAGAGATATGGGGTGATGATGTTTACATTTTCTCTGGATGTATCTCTTCTCTTTGTAAGATGTATCAGTCAATAGTATCAGAGTGGATATCCAGACGAAGTAATCAGAATTTGACAGTGTGGGAGCATGTAGGATGAAATCTGTGTAAGTATTTGTTTTGTCAGTGCATGTAAAGACCTGGACTTAAGAGGTCTATCAAATCATTTGCCTTGCCAGTGATAAGCATAAATTAGTTACTAAGCCAATGTTATTCTGGTCTCTATTAAATGAAAGCCAGACCTGGTTAATCAAAGTTTTAAATGAAACAGGTAAAACAAAATGATCCAGAAATTTAATTTTAGCTTGAAATTAATGCCATTTCCACTCCCTTTCTTTTTTTTTTTTTGTCCTATTACTAATGGCTTACCTACTTCCCTTCCACTGAGTGTGGACACAAGGAATGGGAGCCTCTTTGATGCTGGGTTGCTGTTAGAGATCATTCTAATATCCTTTTCAGTATCCTTTGCGCAAGTCTAATGGGAGTTAGCAGTGTCAGCTGCATGCTCAGCATATGAGCCTTTGCCAGTACATCCACATTCTCGTGCCATGTTCTAAAACGCCCTGCTGAACCATGCTAACAGGAGGATCATTACTGTATTGCCTTTTTGCTGATGAAGAGTTTCTGCTTGTCCAGTCCTATGACTGATCCCCTTTTTCCACTTTTTTGCAATTTCCACCTTCACTTTGTAAGCCTGTCCTGGAACACTTGAAATATTCCTGAGCTTGGATAACAGTGCTCTGTTGTTGATTTGACAAACAGAAGATGCATAAGGTATCAGAACTGACACTCAGTATGAGTACAGAGAAATTTCTAAGAGCATTTCTTCCCTCAATTCCCCAAACACAGTCTGGGGTATTACGTCTTGACTGAACTAGATTAAGCCATAAGAAGCATTCAACATGAGGTAAGCAAGATGCCCACATCTCCCTGAGCTGAGCAGGTCAGACAATATTCCTTCATCTACTGTATTAAATAACATTACTCTGTAGCTCTGCCATTCTTCCTACACCCTCAACATGCTCTGCTCCACTCCACTCATGTAACATTTGACAGTTATAGTCAAATTTTAAACCAAAGACATATGTATGTAAAAGCATCTCACCATCATTATTAAACTTGTCTTCATACAATGCCTATGAAATATGAAGTTCCCCCTATGTTATATAAAGGAATGGAAGTTCACAGATATCTATATATATAAACAAACACACAAACAAACAAACAAAAATGGCAACCAGGATAAAAAAATTCTTTACAAAGCATCCTCCCATTGTACCTTGCAAAGGCCAGGAAGAGTCACCAGGGTCACTCGTCCTCACTCAGACCTGGTGCCAGCAAGACTCTCTGCTCTGCCTTCAAGAAGTGACAACAAGGAAAGAATGACTCCTGAAAATGTCCCTCTTCAAGCTTTCTGCAATCATGTAAAAATATAAATGATCCTGTTTTACAGAAGACAAGTCATGCACACAAGATTTCCAGTGTCTTTTGAAGTTCACACAGCAAATTAATGAATACCATCCAGGTTTCTACACTCATCCACTTTTGGCAATGGGCTGTCAGATAATGAATACTTTCATACTATTAGTAACTGCTCAGATGCCAATATGAGAGACATGTCTTAAGACAGAAAATCAAGCAATTATTTTTCAATGCAATATAATCTCTCAGATGTCTTTGACATTAAAATGCCATTAAGGATGCAATAAAATTGAAAACTTTATCAGAAAGATCTGTTAGGGTTCTTGTTTGGACAACTAGAATATCAACCTCATTGTCAAATTTTCTCTTAACAACAAAATAAATAAATAAATAAATAAATGCTTTTGAATTACTCTTTAGATGTTTAGTATAGGATCCTAAACTGTGATATAAGCTCTCTATTCAGTGAATAGGAAAAGAAAGTTACCTCAAGACAGAAGATGGTCTGAATGAAAAAGAGCAACCAATAGCCAGAAATGATTACTGAAGTTTTAGGTAAGTCTAATAACAAAGTTTTGCTCCTGCATTCAAGTGTAAACTCATGCTAAAATAAGCCTCTCATGCCTGCAACTTCTTTTAAAAAAATAAAAAATCACAATAACGAAAAAGTAAAAAAGAGGGACCAACTCTAACATAGTTACTTAGACTGTATATACTTACAAATTTTGAAGGATATAGGAAACTGATAATCTACATACTAAAAAGGAAACACCACAATTTCCCATTTCTTTTATCACCAGGCTTGTAGATGCTGGCTGCTTCTCTCAAAATTATTTCACTGGCCATTGACTTAAAAAGACACCATATAAGATATGTAAAAAAGTGGAAATAAGGACTGGGTTTTGGGACTGCTTGTTTCTCATATGGCTCTCCAAACTGTCAGTACAGAAAGTCATGACTTACTCTTAAAGCAAGGCCAACTTAATGCCCCGCTTGGACGTGAATCACAGTCCTATCTATGCATGTGTTCAGTGTGTGTGTGTGGGGGGGGGGGGGGGGGGGGGGGGGGGGGCTGGGGTGGACATGGCTGGTGGCAGCTCAGAGATTGGTTACCTGATAGGCCATGGTGGAAAGCCGCTTCTCTACAGGTCTGGAGCAGGGAGAAGTGCAGGATCTGGGTACTTGGCCTCTGAGTCCTGCCAGCAGAGCTGATACTGCAAATGACCAGAAACAGACCTCCAGGTGGCTAATTAGTGTTCATCAGTTTGGTTTGATCATTGAAGTAGAAGTATTTATTTTTGTAGGTGCCTTCAGTGTCCAGTAGCAACTTAACAAAAATAAAATTAAAAAATTCACCATCAGTTTTGGAGTCTAACTCCAAATCAATCCAACTGAACTTCTGTTTTGGTCCCTTGTCTATATTGCTGCTTGCTCCCTTTATTTACCTCCATGATTTCTCAGAAAAATCCTTGCTGTGCCTCTGCATTTTGGGAAGACACTGTATTAGTCACAGCTTGTAACCACTGTAAGGGCTTGTGTCAAAGCCCTGCAATTAGTTAAAGGTCTTTTTATTGATCTTAGTAAAATAAATTCAATTACTTATCCTTCAGTGATTTTTTAATCACAATTCAGCCTTTTCCCCTAAAGGTTTCCCAATTAACATTGCTTGTAAAATTGAGATGCTGCCTTTACAGCATAAAACAAGCCAATGTTTTTCCACTACCTACAGCACTGGAACAAATTCTGTAACTGATATTTCCCTCCCTTTTAAGCTCAAGATTCAGACATTAACACTTTTCAGCACCTAACTCTTAGCTACCTGACTCTTCTGGTTTGGAAGTATGTTGGTGTGTGTGGCTTGGAAGGAGACATGCATGCTTTAAGCTTCTTGTTGGGGTCCCTGGATGAAAAGAGGTGGTTTACAGTGAGCCTTGAGTTATTGAGCACCACATCCTTTGCTCAGGACGGCGGCTGGACATCTTCACTCCTAACGGCAGATCCTGTCCTGGAGAGCTTTCTATCAAAAGTAGGTGGTAATGATACTAGGGAGAAGGAGTATGTATTCCCTAGGATACATTTCATATTACCAGTGTATGAAAACAAGAAATAGTAACAACCACAGGAGCGTGACCTGTGTGCAAGGCTCACCCTTACTTATTAAAGGCTCTAGTTGTCCAAAGGTTCACCCTTACTTATTAAAGAGCTCTAACCACTAGGTCACTGAATCCTACTTGATCTTCCTCTAAAACTCCAGTATGCTTTGAGTTAGGCTCTTAGAAGTCTAAGACATACTTAGTAACATAATATATATCTGAGGGGCTCAAAATGTTAGTTGTTTTGACCCATATCCCAGTGGTGTTAATAGTTATTCAGAAACCACTCTAAGTGACTGCAGCAATTTGTTCTTTTGATGTATACCTACTAAGTATAGCCCTTTGACCTTGGCATCAATGAGGGCTCAACAGCTCCCAGAGGTTTTCCTGCTTGCTAGCTTGTTTTAAATTATCACTGCAATGACCTCTTTTTTTTTTTTTTTTTTTCAATAATGAAGTATATTTGCTTCATGCCATAATGTCAGTGGATATTTTACATTGTATTCTTCATCAGTTACAACCAGCTCTTGTTAATTCTACTGTACATTAGAACCATTTATTCCTTTTTTTATTTTTTTTTTAGAGACCACAAAAATTTGTGTTCAACAATTTCATCACAATGAGACTCATAGCTCAGGTTTCTATTATCCACTCTAGATCATGGTCCCACCTGGCTCCTTCTCTCATGTAAGTAATGCACCAGTAGTTGAATGGTTGTAACTTGCATGGGACACAGCACAGCTGCAGGATCTGAAATGGGAGATGATACACTTTTATTTCCCTTTCTTAAAGCATTATATAGAATACTACAATTTTTGTAACTGATAAAGTTTTTAATGTCAGGAAGATTCTGCAATTTGCAAACTGTATGTAAGTGTGTAATATATATGTATGTGCATGTATATACATATATTTATATGATATACATAATATGTAAATAATCTATATTTAATATATTTGTTTATATTCTGCAGAAAGCAGATACCTTGCAGAGAAAATGCATTTTTCTTGGCTATATTCTGAGTTAAATCAGTGAGAGACTAAGCTACCCTTCAGAAAACACAATTAAAATAAATTGTATCTGTTTATAGGTATTCTCTTTGGGGGAGTTTTAGTACAAATCAACTCAGTAACTCAGTAAGGCTTTTTGAAGTCTGAAAACAAAACAGGGTAATGATATTCTCTGTAAAGAGATGTTCTCTCATACTATGACATTATAACAGATAATAAAGGTCTATTGTTTTTATTTTTTTATTTTTGATGGAGGGGTGGGATTTGGGCTCTTTGCTACTAGATCCATGTTTCCCACACCCCATACTATTTGGTCTAAAGAAATAACCACGTTAATGGATCTGAATTCTTAGTTTCCTGATTAAATAAATAAATAAATAAATAAAAATCTCCTCTAACAGGGACTACATAGTCTTTGAACAAACCATGTTACAACTTATGATGTTACACATTTTTACGCATTTCCTTATGAATGCTAATCTAGTCAGTCTTCAACGTCTTTTCAGATAGTTTTGAGAACATACATTTAAATTCTTTCATGACTTGATCCTGCAACAACAACATTTGAAGCAAAAATTCAAGTTTGCAAAACCCCCGGAAGGAAGGAGCAAATTGTCAGGGGAGTTCTGTTTCATCAGAGTGTCTATCTGGCAGAGCAAAAATCCTCAGACTATATCCTGATCTAGGTTTCCACAGAATGTGTATTCCACTTTTCTGTCAAAACAAAAATGTTGTGTTGCAGATGACACTTGAGCAGAGGTGAAAACAGGCTCTGAATTTGAGGAAAAGGGAGACAAGAATCTGGGTGAGACAATGATCTTCAGTCTATAGTCCAGCACAACAGCCACACCTGGTCAGAGCCATAAATGCATGGCTGCAGACCCACTGAAGGAATGAGACATGAGAATGAGACAGCAGGACATGGCTGGACAGCTTTACCAAGGAATTTAAGGCAGCATTTGAAGGACAGTGACTACTTCAGTTCTGAATATGTTTCAAAAACTCATTTTGAACATGGAGGCAGAAGGCAGTTTGGGAGACAGTAATCATAGTATCAGGAAGTGTTTCATTCCCAGGGGAAGATAAAAACAGACCAAATAGATTAAGTCTAAAAGCTACTGAAATCAACATAACTTCAATTCTCAATGAAATATTAAAGAGAAACAAACAAAAAGTCTCTACTTACCACCTAGAAGATACCAAAAAGATAAACAATAGTCAGTATGGGTTTGAAAAAATAAATTGTGTTGAACCAATTCAATTTCTGTGACATGACAAAAAATCTTGTAGTTTGGTGAAAGCATATATCTTCAATTTAATAGGACTATTGACCCTGTGTTACATTCAGTTGATTTCCGCCAGAAGCACAACACAAAATGGAGACACAATTACAAAATGGTAATTGGAGAAAACAATTTTCAAGAGGTTAAAAATTAAAAGATTAATTAAATAGTATAGGAAAATTTTGTGGGTTTCATAATCTTAAATATTTTTGTTAGGGACCTGAACAAAATATTATTAAATGTGCAAGAGATACAATCTGGAAAGGGGCAGTTAGCTTACTGGAGGGGGATGATGAGAATGAAACATTATATTGTGTAATGGGAGAAGCCATCAGAAAAAAAATAATAATAATGAAGTCTTATGTCTCTATGTCCATAAGAAACAGAGGCAATCATATGTGCAAACTCAGTTAAACAACAGTAATCAAGTAATATGAATGCAAAACAGAATGTGGGTAATGGATGTTTACAAACTAGTCATAATTAAATAGTTCTACTAAAAGCCCTCATACTGAAAGATAAAAAGTTGAATTGTTTGAAGTGAATCACAGGAAGCAAGCATTCTGCTCTACTCAGCACTCCTATGGCCTCACCAGGAGGTCATATGTTTCCAGTGGTGAATGTTATACTTCAGAAAGATGAGCCCATAGGAATTATCAGAGATGCAGTAATTTTGGTCTATGAGGAAACATAAAGATGTGATTTGGTTGGTCAAGAGAAAAGAAAGCTATGTGGGAACATGATGAAAATCTTAAAAAGCTAGTGGGGAAAAAAATAAAAATAAAAAAAAAATTACTTTTGTCATCTCTATTGTGAATGAGTCAAGTAATATTGGCTAGACTTGCAGCATTGCAGGTTTGCATTAGGCAGCCAGAAAAGCTTCTAACAAGAAGGGCAGGTAAGTGTCTGAGGAAATTGCTGAGGGATTACGTGGAACTTCTTCCTCTGCAGGTTTTTCAGAACTCACTGGGGATCTGTCAGGAATGGTTTTACAGCTTTAAACAAGGGAGGGGAAAATGAGGTGGACTTTCTGATCCCTAACTTATTTTTCTGTGATTCTGAGCAAAACTATATTTAAAGAAAGGAGTGCACAGGTTAATACCAGTAGGGTACATTGTATAACTAGTGTCATTATAGGAGGTACTCATTTCCGACATTGCTCTTCCACCAAGATTTGTTCATTTTACAAGTATGCTATTTATAGTTTCAAATCCAGCACATATTCCTGGATCTCCAGCACACATTCCCTGCAGCTCAGTTCTGAGTCTACTCAGACCAGCTTCTGAAAGCTTGATAGCATTTCTCCTGCAGTACGGCATAATGCTTGTACAGGGTAACCAATGAATCACACTGCCATTCAAAATGTTCTCAAAAAAAAAAAAAAAAAAAAAAAAACAAAAAAAGACAACTTTTACTCAAATTAAAAATCTTAGAGTTCTAAAGCAATATTGCTCTGTTCCTATCAGTCCCATTCTAGTTTGTTCCTGTGCTGGGCTAAGGCCATCAGTGATTCCCCAGCTTTGACATCATGTTTTGTTTTATCTATTACGTGTAGGCTGGAATGAACTTTAATGTCTGCTTGCCTAATGGATCATAAGGAAGTATGGTCACTCAGCTGGAAACATACTGTTTCCCTGTCTTAATAGCACACAGACAACTACTGCTTTTGAATTCTCTTTTTTGTACCTCTAATGTATTTGTTCTGATGGCAATTTCATTACAGAAACTAAGAGCTTTGTGCTTTTTCTTTTCTTTTCTTTCAAATTAAGAAGAATAATGTTCCACATTTGTTCAAAACCTTTAGACTATTATTCACTGACATAATTTGACTTGTGTACTTGTGTTTCATTCTACAGGAAATGGCATAATCCAAGCAAATGGAGTTTTCCTACTCACGTTTTATTTAAAAGAACAATGCAGCTTTAGTAGATTAAAAAATAATAATAATAATAATAATAAAAAGTCTGTGTTGCTCTTAGCTACAGGAAGTGCATAATGGAAGACTGCTTAACTATCCTGTGTACTAGGTTTTTTATGTGCTTAATGGCCCTAGCAAATTGCCTAGTGCTGTATCTTGTCTTTGTCAGGAATTAATGCAGGTGAATTGGGAAGATGCATAAGAAACAGTACACACAGAATCATCCCTCCCTAGTGTACTTTCTTCTCTTATTAATTTTATAAGTTATTGTTATATTTAGAAAGGCATATTTTTTAAATTGTTTGTCAAATACAAAGGAAAATAAAGGAAAATACTTCCCTTAAAGGAAAATACTGTAACTGTTAATATGTAGCAGAAAAAAAAAAAAAAAATCACCCCCATAAAAACACCTACTATCTTTTGCATTACTCATTACTGGAAAGGGTGGACATACCACCTGTATCAAAGCCATATCCTCCAATAGAAAAATAGACAGTGCAAAAGTTGCTTCAGTAGTAACAGGGGTGTCCAAATCCTAGCCCTCATGGCCGAATCCTGAACAGGGAGGCCCGGGAGGACTGGGGCAGCACCCCAGCACTCCTCCAGCCTGCACAGGTCACTGTGGGACCGGGAGCAGGGCTGCCAGGGGGGCTGCCTTAGAAAGATGGGGGAACAGACAAGGAAGGTCTGCACCAGCAAAGGCAAAGAGCAAAGAAAAGGACTGCTCTGAAAAAGGAATGAGCCTCCATCATCCCTGCTTCTTCAGCCTCCTTCTCCTGGACCTTTTGCCCTATCCACATTCTCATAACCCTCCTCCTCCTGTTAGCTGGAGCTGCATCCTGCCACAGTCTGCACAGCATGCACCAGCCCACCTTCACCCTGCCCCAGGAACAGTAGCTGCTACCCGAAGGGAGGACAGGAATGCTGACATCTCCCATGCACTCCTGGAAGCTCTCAGCCAGCAAGTGGCACAGACCTGCTGTGGTGCCCTAAGTGGCATGGCCACTGTGATGGATTTTTCCCCATCATACATACTTACCTTCCTCAGAGCAGAGAATTTATGCTGGAAGCACTGCAAGAACCTGAGGAAAGGTCACATTAATTGCACTTCCACAGTCACACTGCCTGGAAATACACAATGTTAAGATTGTGTATCATGGGGGGGGGGGTGGAGAGAGATTGGATAATTTCAAGATAATTTCAACAGGATTAATCCCAGGTGTGAGTTCTGTTATAAAAAGAAGCTGAAAGTTCTAAGTGAAAGTCCTAAGGACACAGGACTTTAATGGAGCAGGAGTTGGCACAAATCATAGTAGTCACCAAGGCTAACTGCTAGGTAGATGTAAGAAAGTTTTTCTTTCTGCTCAGTCTCTCTATGAACTTTATAACTGCTTGTATTTAACTCTTGAAGCCATGTCCTTTTTGCTGCACTTACTGTAAACTGGCTTACAGGACAATGATTTTGGGACAATTACAAGTAGAAGGATGTCCCATTACATAGAAGCACTCTCCAAAGCAGCCAAGGATGTGTGGGTTACCTTAGGAGTCTTCTATCCTTTAATTAGACTGCAGCTGGCAATAGGCTATTAAGGGAGGATAGGAACTCACTTTAGGAAACCAGGGTAGAAGTCAACAACAGAAGAACAGTATTTTAAAGAAGTAAAAGCTATTTAAGAAAACACTAATAATGATAAAGCTCAAAAACTCATGATGAGACCTGAATGTTTCCCTCCTAATCCCGGAAATCACTGTAGGGGATTTACTACAGACAGCATGCTCTCCTTTATCAATGCAACAGAATAATCTGTTTTCTACTGAAATTCTGTGTGATGGAACATGAGTGCTTTGTTCTTTCCTCTTAAAATAACAGATGTATTTCCATACCTTATGAAGATTAATTCATCAAGAACTCTAAATAATTTCAAGATATTCTGAGAGTTAAATAACTTATATTTGGTTATTTGTTGTACCTCACTAGTCAGAATGAGGAAATCCTCTAGGGATTATTGAATACTTACACAGTCAACTTTATATCCAAAAATACCAGACATGAAATTCTCAAAAGTGTATATTCCTCAAAAAATAATTATTTCTACCTATACCTCCTAGACACAACATTGCTGTTACCAGAGACAGAATCCAATAGAGTTTTGTCTTACCCAGTCCAGCTGTCTTTATGTTCTCATGTTTCTGAACTTGCAATTTATGTTCCTAATCAAGCATGCTGAAAGTTAAAGGACAGATATCTTAATTAGTCAGTTGGTGGCTCTTGGCAATCCCTGACATCACTTTTAAATTTCAAAAGTATGAATTGTTAGAGCTTGGTGTAAGATAAAAATCAAGGTTCAAATGTCTAGTATTAAAATATTTATTAAAGAAAGAAAGTTTCTCTTTACTAAACGTTAGAGCTGTTGGACTTATACAGGCTACCACATTTTTTCTACTTTGTTCAAAGTAAGAATTATGAGAAACATCATGTTCATTGTCTGGCAGCCGAATCATTCAGACCAATGTTGTACTCATCAGATAAACCAGAAGTGCTATTGTGAGCAAGGGTTAAAACCTGGGGTATATTTGTGCGCTGTGAGGTAGAAAAATGACTATTTACTTCTATACATGAAAAACCAAAGCACAGAAAAATGCAGAAACTTCTGGGTGTCACAGACAGAGGTTAACTGAGTTTTTCAGGTTAATAACAGTCTAGTTATCAACCTGATATATATATATATAATATTTATTTATAATATATTTATATATTATATTAATATATACCTATATATTTAGCTTTTAAGTTGAAATGTACCTCAGCTTGCTCTCTGAAGCCACCAGTCACAAGATAATTTTATTACGATGAAAATGGAATGAAATTTCCAACTCTGTGACTGTTACATTTTTTTACAGGAATGTGTGAACTAGATATGATCATGGTGATTAAAAAAGGCCTTTTCTATTCCAGTAAGAAGTTTTCTACTAAGTACTTACAAGGTCTTCTAATATGCATATGTCATCTGCAATTGGTCTTGGGGTAGGGGTGATGTGACACCACTTAAAATTGGGAAGCACATTTCACAAATATATATATATAAAATCAGTCTTATAGTATATAGAGGAAATGCCAATAACTGTTGATAGCAGCTAGCTTGAAATTGACACAGCACACTATGCTATTTCCTAACAAACATGCCAAATTCTCTAACATTCAGAATCTTTACTGCATCTGGCTAAGGAATAAATACTTATATAAAAATGCGCACATCACTATTAGATACCGAACAATACATATTTTTAAAATCTTGAATCTCACAGCCTGGAGAGTTACCAAGTATTTTATATACCTGAATTCGAGTGATGATGGAAGGGTTTCAGAATAATTTTACCATATTTAAAGGGATTTCAAAGCTCAGACAACTACAGAAGAAAGAACAATTTTAATTTGTGATTTACTTAAACTCTTGATTCCTTGAAGTATGACTTACAATTATTTAACTGTAGGATTTAGCAAGACACTTCTCTTGAAGAACGCAATGAGCTGCTTTTACTTTGAAACATGAAATTGATTTTAAAAGATTCATTAAAGCTAGATCAAGTGCAACCTACAGTCAAGCTAAATAAGGCCCAGCAAAATAGTGCCATTTCAAAAGATGCACATCTAAATAAACTAATGAATGGGATTACTTCATTCTTTCCATTCCATTCAGCTCAGAGCCAGCCTAGAGAAACTACTAATGAAATTTACTGCTCTTCTAAAAATAGAAATCCCAGCTAGAAAAAGAACCTGTGTCTCTCTAGAGTCTGAAGAGAATGGAAATGTAGCTATAAGTATTTTTTTGAAAGGCTTCCCTGCATTACAATATTTGCTGGTATTTGGTAAGCATATTTTAGCAATGTTGAAGGACTCCATATGTGATAAAGAGCTTTATTTCCATGAGACCAGAAGGTTAAACCCCATGTACTGTTACCATTGTAACCAGACCTCTGTTTTGGTGGATCACAGGAGATCTGAGAGGGGAACTCATCTATAAAAGCTTCTGGCATCAGTAGAAGAAACTGTATGTAAATTCATGCACAAAATTGTGTACCTGTACCTTTAAAGCAGGATCTTAATTATATGATTTCCAGTGATTTTTACATTTATATAAAATGGTTCATAGCAAAAGACAAATTGTAGTGTAAAGTACAAAGTGAACAGAGTATGGATCATGTGGTAGTGCTGGTAGATGAGGGATTGTATGACCTTATCAGTCAGAATCTCTCACATCCTTATTCCAAGCACTACTGTGTGCCTTTTAGAAAGCAAAGACTCTCTTTAAGAGAAATGAAATATTGATTTTAGGTTCTAGCTAGACTCCATTAAGATGTTCTTTTAAGTCACATTGTGTCTGCATAGAGTGGAGTTTTATGAACATAAACTAGTTTTCTTATAGCCATAAGTGGGCTTTTCATAAGCACCCAGAAATAATTCACCCAACTTCCCTGTGCATCGATAGAGCGTGACTAGCTTCTTTCTTAAGCACTTTCAGAAGACCTTACCCATGTCTGCTATTGAATGTATCAGTGAGGAAAAAGTTTTACTAGAGACAGCCAGTTTGTTTCTGAATACATCAACAATAGAAATAACTTGGGGGGTGGGGGGTTAAGGCAATCAATACCTCACAGATGCTTTCTGTGTGCACTGAAAGCAGTTGTTTTGAGTAAAGAAAGAACTTCTGGCCAACGTGACTGTCCTGATTTCAGCTAGGATAGGGTTAATTTTCCTCCTAGTAGCTGGTAGGGTGATATGTTTTGGATTAGGATGAGAAGTGTGCTGATAACATGCTGATGTTTTAATTGTTGCAGAGCAGTGCTTACACCAAGCCAAGGACTTTTCAGCTTCTCTCTCTGTCCTGCCAGCGGGCAGGCTGGGGGTGCATCAGGAGCTGGGAGGGGACAGACCCAGGACAGCTGACCCAAACTGGCCAAATGGGTATTCCATACCATCTGGGGTGGGGGGCGGCTGCTTGGGGATAGCCTGGGCGTCGGTCAGTGGATGGTGAGCAATTGCATTGTGCATCACTTGTTTTGTACACATTATTATTAGTAGTACTATTATTTTCCTGTCTTAATACACTGTCTTTATCTCAACCAACAGGCTTCACTTTCCCATTTCTCTCCCCATCCCAGAGAGGGAGGGTGGAGGGTGAAAGAACGGCTCTGTGGTGTTCAGCTGCCAGCCGGGTTAAACCAGAACAGTGACACATGGTTTGGGATGCTCTGCCTCTGGATCTGCTAGCTCTGTCTACAGATGCACCCTCAAACTCCAAAAGGTGTTTCAACACAACTGACCTGAAACATAGATCGGTGCAAGAAAAAAAATGGGGAGCCAGCACTTACATCTTGAAGGGGCATTTCATCAAGGGCCATGTCATGCTGTCTTGGGTCCTGAGCACACCAAGTGCTTCATCCTATTTTGCTTGGGTGAACATCAGCCCTGGAAAACAAATTAATGGAAAGAAACTGCTGATTTCTTGCTACCTTTCTCTTCCTATGGTCCAAAGTTTTCCTAAATCTCTGGCTATTCTCTCTAATTGCCTAATCCTGGGAGGGGAGAGGAGGCAGTTCAGGCCAAGGGAGATATACTGATACCCAAAGCCAGGTAAGTAATGCTGTATGTGTATATGACAGCCAAATTGTTATTAAAAGTAATAATTCAATTGAAGCCCAGTCTCTTTAAATAAGGATAAAAACACACATGGGTTTCAGTGGGACAGAATGTATTTGGAATGGGAGGTTTTGTTGTAAAATAATTTAACATCCAACCTATGCCAGTTTTCAGGCTTTTTCCATGGCAAAAAAGTACTCTTTTACAATACTTTTAATTTCTTTTTTTTTTTTTCCACTACTGCCAGTGAGAAATAGATTTGATAATGGCCTTATGCAAAGATCTTAGATTTCCTGCATACAAATAACCACTGATAAGCAAAATTGAAAGGTTAAGCAGCCACAAAACAAGATTTCTTCAGTGAAGAGTCAGGAACAGTCTTATTTTTCAACAGTTACAGTTTGGCATTACACGTACCATACAGTTATAGTGGTACTATGTTTCCTTAGGAGATTCATCATAGTCAAAAATTACTAAACGCATATGGAACTTTGCTATATTCTGCTCTTCTGAAAACAAAATATGAAGTCAAAGAAATCATTTTCACCCACACCATACCACCCCTCCAAATAAAGTCATAGCAAAGGCATTAACATTTCTGTCTCTACAGGCACTGAAGCACATGTTAGAGTTCTTCTGGAGATAGTTTTCATGTATGTAGATGCAGGCAATCCCACAGATTGTTACACTAGGTCCTGGGTTTGACCCCTCTAAATAAAACAATTACCATTGCCCAGACTGGCACTGCACTAAGGCCATGTCTTCACAGCATCCTGAGTGCTTTTATATGCAATGTAACCAAATCCCTTCAGACCGATATGAGCACTGAGCAAATATGTTTCTTTATTTCAAGCGTCTGAAGAAAGAGGGAGACTTTCAAAATTAATAAAAGGAAAAAACTGTAATTTCTCTTTTTCCCCAGTTCAACTAGATTTGCAACCAATACATCAGTCTCACTGAAACCTGGACATTGAATAACCTTTGAGTACATTCAGCACACTAAACTGTTCTGGGTTTTCCTTTTTGAATGGAAAGGAAGCCAGTGAATAAAATAAAGCAGTGTAAATCTCTCTCATGAAGACACTACAAAATTTCAAATCTTTATGTTCAAGAATATACATGAAGGAAGTGTATACACTTTTTTTCTTTCTCCTTTCCTACCTGTTCTCCTCCTGTACAAATAAGTGCATCAGCACTGAAATTGAAGGATGTGATATTTTTGCTGTGTTGTATTGATGGTAAATCCTTGGCCTCTGGGTACCCATTAGTTCATGTATAATATTTATTTTTTATTTTTTTTAAATTATTACAGGAAGAAAATAATCATACAGTCTTAGCTTGTTTAGTCAGTGTTCTCAGCAAAGCAAATTCATCTTTCTATTGATACCTTCACAGTCTTTACCTGGGCAACCTGCCTTTAGTATCACAGAACAGTTTGGGTTGGAAGGGACATTATTGGTCATCTAGTTCCCACCCCCTGCCATGGGCAGGGACACCTCCCACCAGACCAGGTTGCCCAAAGCCCCATCCAGCCTGGCCTTAAGATTTTCCAGGGATGGGGCATCCACAGCTTCTTTGGGCAACCTGTGCCAGTGCCTCACCAGCCTCTGAGTAAAGAATTTCTTCCTAATGTCTAACCTAAACCTACCTTATTTTAGTTTAAAGCCATTACCTAGTGCTTTTTACGAGTTAGCATTTTACAGTAGCATTACGAGTTAGCATTTTACGATAGCATTACGAGTTCTATCACTCGACTCCCTGACAGAGTTCCTCCCCCCAGCTTTCCTGCAGGCAGCCCCTATGGCCTTTCCTGGAAGGCCACTATGAGGTTTCCCTAGAACCTTCTTTTCTCCAGGCTGAACCACCTCAACTCCCTCAGCTACATTCATATGAGAGGTGCTCCAGCCCCTTGATCATCTTTGTGGCCCTCCTTTGGGCTCATTCTAACACTTCTGTGTCCTTTTTATGCTGGGGCCCCCAGAGCTGAATAGTACTCTAGGTGGGGTCTCACAAGAGCAGAGTAGAGGGGGAGAATCACCTCCCTCACCCTGGTGGTCACACTTCTTTTGATTCAGCCCAAGATAGAGTTGGCTTTCTTGGCTGCAAGCACAACTTGCTGGTTCATGTTGAGCTTCTCATCCACCAACACCATCTGGTCCTTCTCCTCAGGGCTGCTCTCAATCCATTCTCCACCCAGCCTGTACTTGTGCTTGGGATTGCCCCAGCCCAGATGCAGGACTTGGCACTTGGCCTTGTTGAACCTAATGAATTTCGCACAGATCCACCTCTCCAGCCTGTCCAGGTCTTTCTGGATGGCATTCCTTCCCTCCAGTGTGTCAACTGCACCACACAGCTTGGTGTCATTGGCAAACTTGCTGAGGGTGCGCTCAATTTCACTGTTCATGTCACTGACAAAGACGCTACACAGTGCTGGTCCCAATACTGATCCCTGAGGAACACCACTTGTTACTGATCTCCACATGGATGTTGTAGCTACTGACTCTGCAGCCATACAGCCAATTCCTTACCCACCAAGCACTCCATCTGTCTAATCTGTCTCTCCAATTTAGAGCCAAGGATATCATGGGAGCCAGTGTCAAATGCTTTGCACAAGTCCAGGTAGGCGATGTCAGTTGCTCTTCCCCTATCCACCAATGTTGTGAAATGGTCGGATTCCTGAGATTTGTCCAGCTCTGAACATCCCTGTTGCCTGAATTACCTATCAATTGGATTTAGCTCTCCTTAGAACAATTCTAGCCCCATGTCAGTGCCTTGGACAAAATGTTCTCTCTGCATTTACCCCGACACACAGATCCATGTAGCCACAGATGCACACATGTACTGTAGCTCCTTTCATGCTGTTGAATATGATCCCTGTTTGTCCTCTGCAGCACACACAGCTCAATAGCCTTTAGCTCTCCTAGGAGATGTGTGTAGGTATGTGAAGACTCAGGGTATCTCATGCTGAGTGAGTTCCCAGTAGCCTTAAGAACTGCACATACAGTAGCCTATCTTGAGTCATCAGTCTGAACTCTCCCAGCATCTTGTTTACCCAACATCAACACAACAATAGGCCAAGATTTCAGACTTGAACCACAGGTATTGCTTAGCATCTTTAATGAAGTGTAACCAGTTTCTCAGGATTTTACCTTTTGATGACTAATCATTAACCACATTCTTAGGGTGAGTCCCTGCTGGAAAATAAATAAATAAATGAATAAATAATCCCCCCCAGCTTTTTTTTTTTTTTTTTTTTTTTTTTTTTTTAGTTATATGGAGTCAGCAGATTACCACAGGAAGGAGTGAGCATGAACTACCATGCATAGAGGGAAACTGGCTGAAAGGAGGATACAATAGCATCAGAAATGATAGGTGATATCAAAACTTCTGTTATGCCCATTTACATTCTTCCCCTCTCTGCAATTGTCACTTCGGCAGTGTGCCCACTGAGAAAATTTAGTATGCAGGAACTAGGTTATTTTTCTTGTTCTCCTGCTCTGCTAAAGTAAATTCTTGTAGCCTCTCTGAAATACCATGGAAATGTTTAGGATCACAATATTCCAAGCATACACAGATGGCTTGCCTTCAACCATACTTAAAATATCACCTTTACTGTCAAAAGCATTAGCAAATCAGTAATAATGAGGGTAATACACTAATACAAACACATTAAGAGGCAACACCCCCTGAGGAAGCAGAGATGCATCAGAAGAGTGAATGAAAAATCCACAATAAAAATAGCCAATTAGTGAAATGCCATCTGTTCATCCAAACTTCACTCAAAACGATTAAGTTTTCCAGTGTAATAGAACAGTTAATTCTTCAGAGTTTAGGCAAATGAGTGATTTGTTGTAATCTGTTTTTTTTAAAAAAAAAAAAAAAAAATGGGTGAATCATTACACAATTATTTACTTGAGAGGCAGCCTCCCCCCAGTGCTCTAACGTTTCTGTATATAACACTGTTGCACTGTTGTATGCATCTTGGCAGGGTCCACTGATTGGACACCAAAAGTGAATTAAAAAAAAAAAAAAAAAAAAAAATCCTGCTGCCCAGCTTCACTGTGACTGTGTTAATTTCATGTCAGGGTCCATTTTGGTTTAGGACTACAACCAATGAACAAGTCAATGTGAGATGGGGGTGAGTTCCAATACAGGTTGGGTGGAGAAAACCCAACTTCTTGTAGAAAAATACTCTTGATTTGGACTTTCTCAAAGCTTGGCCCAAACTTGCTGAAAAATCTGCAAAAATAAACAAAATATTTGCTTCAGAGAGATCTGAAACCCAGCAAACGTAGTTTTGTTTCTGAGGCAAAAATGTGTTTAGTTTTTTCTTCCAGTCCTGGCTAAAAAGAGAAAGAAATATTAAACCCTTTCTCCCCTTTCTATTCCTTCCATCCTTTTTGCCTTGAAGTCACGTATTTCTAATTTGGTTTTCCATTGTCTGTGGATCATGCCAGGTATGAGTACAAAGTACTTTTTTAAAAGTGTTTGTGTAGACTTCTTTTAGAAAAAGTCTACAGGTTGTAAATCTGTGTTTGCACAGTTTCCCCACTTGCAAGTCTTGATAAACAGAAGCCCTATTGGCTGATTTATGCCATGTTGGTGAGAACAGTAGTACCATCATTTCCAGTAGTATTATTGCTAGTGAATTTGGACCGTCAGCCAAGTCCTTCACACTATGACAGCACACTACGACTAAATATTTGGATTTTACAAATAATTTTTATACTTTCTTTGATAAAACATATTGTGCTGTGTATAGTGATTTGATAAATGTAATGCACAGAATTGGTATTTTTACACTGTTTATCCTATGAAGAAAAAAAGGGCAGGGGAATGGTCTTCAGAATTTTGCAATGGAAACAGTTATGCATAGATTCTGTAAGCAGTTCAAATTCCTGTGTTCATGTGGCTGTCACTGTTGGCACTTCTGAGTGAAACCTCCAAATAACCCTGAAGTGTTTTGTACACAGCCTGAGGCTCCCTATGGTTTTAAGTGGCCCCAGAAAACTTAAAAAGCACTGGGGATTTCAGTAGTGAGCAGTCTGACCTGCTGCCTCAAGCCTTCTTCTCTACTGTGTTCACCAGGAATAGCTTTGTGTTGCTTCGTGATCAAGATTTCCAGACACAGCTATAAGGTATTACAGATGAAGTAATAACTATAACTGATGTAAGTAATACTGTATGCATATTTGACAGCTTCATTGCTATAAAGAAAAGTGAAAACTGATTCCTTTCATTGCATTCATTTTGCCTTTAATATGCCCTAGCAGCAAGTGACTGTTCTACGAAGCAGAGGTTTACTCTACACAGTCTTCACTCACTGAACTCTTCCAAACTTCTTGGCTCTAGGTGAAGGCTGAACAACACACGGTACTGGGAATAAATGACCAAGAAAATCCCAGAAGCTGGGAGTCCCCAGATTGAATTGGTCTGGAAATAAACATGGTAACTGGATATGCGCGTATGTTGGCTGAAGGGAAATAAGTCTTTCAGAATTAAGTAATGTTGCTCAAAATTTGTTCTTAACTCAGGCAAAGAGGATTCAGACTCCATCTTGCTGAAGGTTTAATCCTTGCAGAGGCCACTGGGGAATGGGTGCAGAGATGTAAGCCAGTTGTTTGTGTAGGAAATGATTACCAAGTGCTAAGTGAAGCATTAATTTCCCAGGTGCAAGCTCCTGTCGCACCACTAGTCAAACATTAAGCTAAAGACAATTGAAAGCAACTCTACTTCTACCTCTGGATCCTGGGAGGGTAGCTCATTCTCTTCAGTGTTTCTGTCCATCTAGCAACTTTTCTTGACCCTGCAACTATGGGGAACCAGTTCCCTTTTTATTTTTTTTAGGGCTTGTCTAATAACTGCTTCAGCTGCAAGTACCTTATGTCTCATATCCTTGCCTGTCTGATTGCTTTAGGCTGCACTCCCAAAAAACAAAGTCTTTGTTGTACTAAGCTATACATAAAGCTGTGCAGGTTTGAGTCTCAGTGCTGGCTGCCAGACTGAAGGAAACTCAAGGAAAACTCTTCTAGAGGGCCTTCACCCCAGACATCCAGAACAAAGCAACCACCTTGAAACCCTTCTTTTCTACCTAACCACAGCCTGCTAAGGGAGAATTACAGGCAGTAACACACACTAAACAGCAGATAGATAAGCTCTTAGTAAAACCCAAACCATGTATTGCATCCCCCAGCTAGAGGCAGGGTAGAAACTACAGGTGCACTGGCACAGGCATTCAGGAGGAATTCAGGAGGTTGTCCATGTCCTCTCCTTCTCCCATAATAATTGAAGTGTCTAAATGCCACGCTGGCAAAACCTTTCCCTCTGCTCCAACCACATTTTGCAGCCTTGCTGCCTTTAGTATTTGTTCTCAAGCAACGGTGCTCATTAGGTGTGATGTTCAAGTGCTTCAACTTTCTTAATTAATTTAATCAGGAGTATGTACATTTTGTAGTTCAATGACATTGTATGGCTTTGTAAAAAGCATTTCCATCACACTCAGGATTCTGAAACAGTTACACAAAATTGTATTGAATATTGTGGCAGGTGCCATTAATTTGTAGACTTCCTAATGATAATGAGCAAGTTCCAGAGCTGGGGAAACCCAGTCTTGCCAAGTTGTGTGCAGTGATTGTTAGTGAGGTAGGAAATGATGTTTTTATGTCTCTCAGGCCCACCAAAATCTCTGCCTGGAGCCACATGTAGAAGTAGCTCCCTGAGACTCAGGTGCCTTTATGTGATTCAGATTGCACAACAGAGCAGTTGCCTTCAGGAATTCAGTGTTTGCCAGGCATTCATATATGCAAACAAAATGATATAGCACAAACACAGGACACCCATATGCAAACAAAAGGATACAAACCCACAGAATATAGCCAGGCTTGATAGTGCTTCAGTACACAGTAAGCCATTTTTCAGGGTGTGATTTGTTATCGTTTATCAGGTGGTCAATGTTTCTATCACAGTAGGATAGAAAAAAAAAAAAAAAAGTTAACTAACACAATAGCAGGGTTCCTTTGTTGACTTGTTAGCCATTTTAATTTTAAAGTAAATTTACATTTAAAAACATTTGAAAGGGTAATAGCCTTGTTCAACTATTAGATACTGTCAGTAACATTTAGGATCTGATTGCTGGAAAAACCAAAAGGAATAGTAATATAAACTGAAAAAAAAAAAAAATAAAAAAAAAATAAAATAAAATAAAAAGCCTGTTCTGCTCAGTTAGGACTAGAAAGATTCAAACTCATGAAGCCTACAGGTATTTCTGTTCAGAATTTTATTTGAAAGATTTTCTAAATATACAGGAATTTAGACTAAAAACTTCACATTAGTTATGAATACTGTCAGGTCCCAGGTCCCAAGACATATGCTTTTCTAGCTATTGCTATACTCAGTTTTAAAATTTACACGGACTGACAGCAAATCAAAACTTCATATAACACTGTGTTAACAAGAAATTCTGTAATGCATAATCTGGATGTCTGAGTGGGGATTTTTTTTTCTTTCCATAGCAATGTTACCTTCCAGTACTTATGGAAAAGGTAAGTTAACGCTATGTCACAAAAGGCTATTCCTGTATTGCCTTCCCCTCCTGCTACCACCCTTTTCTGTGATTCCTGCAAAGCATTAGTAATGCTAGTGATTTAAAGCCAACGCGTTCTTTGTTGAGTTAACCTGAACCACATATTGTCTCTATTGATATAGAAAAAGGTCCAGACTAGGTGGCACTTTTAGTCCAAGACAGCAAGCACAGCAGAACATTAGTGAGGGAAAGGTTAAAAAAAAAAAAAAAAAAAAAAAAAAAAAAGGAGAGAAATGAGAAAGGTGGCATCTTAATGAAGAGCAAATTTCTTCATACTCCCACCAGATAGTGAACTAGAGCTCAATGCCTTTCTGACATTTAAAATCTTTCTCCAGATAGTTTTCATGAGAGTCTCTGGCCCCAGTGTCTCTTGATCAGTGTGAGTGAGAAGACTTGCATAGACAGGAGACCCTTTGCTCATACTTTGAACAACAGCAGAGAAGCTGCTGCAACATCAAGGTGGTTTTCAAAGTGCAAAGTGTTTTTTTTCCACATAAACTTTTGAATGCCTATTAAATTCCAGATACTGTAGCAAACTGAAAACAGCTTTATGATACTGAGAAAGCATGAAGAAGGTGCTGAGCACATGAACTCCTCAGAGTCCAAAGGTAAACCACAGAAGATGGGTAAAATTATATCACTGCTAAAAATTAAATTGCTTTGACATGGTGAGACTCTTTTCACTTACTTATAGTGTTTTGTTCAAGTTAATATGACCATTTGAGCAGATAAAGATCTAGAAGACTAATTCTGAGCTTTCTTACCACTGAAGATGCTTAACATGACTGCTCAGATCCGGGACAGGTCTTGCAAGCAAACCAAGAGTAGCAACAGTCACTGTAAGAGCTATAGGAGTGCAAAACAGCTTGGACTTGAATAAAAATAAAACCTGCAAAGGACTGCTTTTTTTTTTTAAACATTGTTCACTTCAGAGCTAAGTCCTACTCTTTTGAAATCTTGAAGCTTATAGAATCAATATACATCAAGGGTGTAGGAAGTGGCTTTGTAGATGACTCAGAGCATTTTCCTCAGAAGTACTTGATTAGCTCACCAAACCTAGAAAGGTTACTTCTTCTCTCAGAGCGCTTAGCTCTTTTAAAATTGCTTTTGTTATATTTAACTCTAAATTTCAAGTGATTAAGGTTTTTGTGTCTAAATTCATTGTATAACACTAGAGGCCACAGAGGAGCTTGATCTGCAGCAGTATGATACAATATTTTAATAATAGGTCTTCCAGTAATGATCCAACATAAATTGTGCCTGAGTTTAGTTTAAGTAACATTATTTTAGTGGCAAGGACATCTCTTGCATATGAACTGTTCTTGAAAGAAAAACTATTACTCCTTTGCTGATGATACTAGAAATCAAGTTCTTCATTTTCTAGAAATAAAAGAATGAGGAAGGAACATTCTATTAAAGATACTGAAAGTGTCACTGAAAATTTGTTTACTATAATTTCATGGCAGCTTTTTCTCCCATATATTTAACATGCCAATATTGATTCTTTTGCAGATAATTTTATGACCAATGATTCCAATTGGCAATTGGCCTTTGGATTAATTGAAACTAAAAGGGAGAGAGAGTAGCTCACTTCTTCTTATACTGGTAGTGGTAATATCTATATTTTAATAAATAAGCCAAATGGTCCTCAAGTCTATGAAGAACTATAGTCATCCTGATGGGAGGGGATGCATTCCAGTTGGCTGCTTCTTCACACAGAAGCAGCTAAGGGAGCGTTAGGAATGAAAGGGCCTCTGGGTCTCTCATCAGCACTAAGGAACTACTGGTAGACATCCTGTTGGCCAACACTGAGAGCTGTGTCTAGACTACAGAGATGACAGACAAAAAAACAGAATGTCTTTTCTGACACTCTCTTTTGGGCAATAGAAACAGGTTTTAGGGAATGATAAGAAACCAGTCACATGCATATTCCCAGGTTGGAAAGCAAGCAGCTCAGGAATGAAACTTGACTAGATTTTATTGAGGGAAAATTACATTTTCTTCTTCTCTTCTTCTTCATTCAATTAAACTATTACAATGTACATCTTTAGTGTGGTTGTGGGAATGGGAATACACTGTTTCATCACAAGCTATTTTTATATTACTATAAATACATCAACTTTATGGAATCTACTAGTAAAACATTACTTTTCTGGAAGAGAAAATAATACATACATACAATTAATGTAAGATAGGATAAGAAACATTTGTTCTCTAACAGGATGAGAATTCTAGTGATATTTATTTATTTGTTGTTGTTGTTGTTGTTGTTGTTGTTGTTGTTAGTTTTCTTTGTATTTTATTTTTATTTTTATTTTTTAATCTAACATGACCATGAGCTATCTGAGGCAATTCTATGTGGAAGAGCACATCATATTTCTAAAAGGATTTGTGACCACAGTATGCAACATAAAGAGATTAATACTAACAATGTAGCCCCATTTTTCAAGCACCATTTAATCAGCCATTATTAATATAACAATATTGTGGTGAGATGTAAATAACAGGCAAGGGAACTTCCTGCTCTGTGAGACACCAAGGTTTTCAGTAGTCTTGGAGACAGTTCATTATTTGTACAGAAGAGGCTTTGTGCAAGGTGATATTGTAACAGTATTATGATAGGTGCAGTGTGTTCAAGTCAGGAAGCCCTAACAACCCATAATAGAAAGAAAGATAATTTACAGAGAAGAAATTTTTATTTCTCTAGAAAGACTATATGCAACAATGAAAAGAACAGATACATAAAGCAGCATATAGTATAATACTTTAAGGTAGAAGACTATGGCTATCCCAAAGTAGTTAAAATCAGCTTCTCAATATCACACTCATTTTGTCCGCGTAGAATCCTAAAATAGCCATTTTCTCCCCAAGATTTTCCCCAGGAATTTGCAGCAATCTAAAGAAAAAGAAGAGGAAAAATATACGTTTTTCATTATTATAAAGTGGTATTTAAAAAGCAAGGTATAAAATGTAAAATTAATCTTCTGTAGTCATTTTTTTTTAAAGAAACAGAGTTTCTCTGATTCAGAAAGAGTGCATTTCTAATTGTTTATCTTGATAAAAATTTTAGTTCCAAAGTCAAGGTTAAGAATAATGGACTACTATTTCTACTAGGCAGTTTGATATATTGAAGCAGATATCATCAGATAAACCAACCATTGCCTGAAGGAAATGGTCACTTAAACAACAGTGGTCAAAATTCCAATTACAAATAATATGTTAAAGAGAGACCCTAGATATGAAAAAGCTGACTTTTAATAAATTATGTTTCATTCAGGTAGCTATTGATATTTTGAGAAATTTAGTTTCTAATGAAGTCAGTAGAAGTTTTGCCCTAGATGTCTGTAAAACCAACTACTATAAATCCTGCCATTAGCTAAGTAAACTACAAAATAACCTTCTGAACACAGGAATGAGCTATTAATCATAACCAAAGTGATAAAATCTGACTTACTCTAAATCATTGAAAACCAATGTTTAATTTTTTACTCATAGCTGGAAGGCATTGTCAATGCTGTTTAAATAGATAGCTTGTCTTTTCAAAATGGTTTAATGATTAATGCTGATATATATTATTGACTCTCATTTTCAGGAATCAAAATGAAGAGTCTTCATGGGAAACCTGAATAAGATTTGAGACAAAAAAATGGTGTGGGAAAGAACACAGATGTAGGTGTAGGGAAATCAGACAAAACAGGCTTTGAAATTGAGACAAGTGATGCTATAGTTCAAGGGCCAGCAGGATAAAAGTTTGCCAGAAAAGCAATAGAATTATACAGAAGACTTACAGATGAAGGGAAAAGTAGATTCTGAGAGAGAGAATGAAAGAAAAGTTGTTTTTTTGATAATCTGTACTGTAAAAAATTTGTCTTCTGCCTCAAAACAGAGTGCTGAGGATTCACTTACCCAGAATTTCTGTTTCTGTCCATTTTTGTCAGGGAATGCACCCCACCTGTTACAAGAGATGTACAAGTGAGACCTTTAATGCATTTGTTCACATTTTGTGACTTCAAACAATCAAACACAAGGGTAATGTTTATGTTAGTTAGTTGTCAGGAACAGAATTCAGCATGACTAATAGATGTCTCCATGTTTAAACAACAAACTCTAATGGTGATGAAAATCATCCTGCTAGCCACAAGCGAAATTGCCACCTGGGACTAGAAAAACTTCTGAGTACAAGTGTATCTTCAGTTTCTCATTGCAACTACCTAATGTTTTCACTGACAGAATCCCTCCTCTGGAGAGCTTGCCAGCTGAACTAACTGAACTGTGTAGGAGTAATTAGATTAATATGAACACAATTCTTCAATTCAGCTGAAGATCCCTAGGAACATTTTTGTTAAAGATTTCATCCAACACCTTTATGAATACCACTTGTGAGCTGGGACTAAAAGTGTTCCCAGCTGCTCTCAGCAAAAAAATTGAATTTCTGACATCTTAATTTGATTTACTGCACAGTGAGATGAATGACCTGTAAACCTGATGTTTTCTTTGACATCTTTCAGGACATGCTAAGTGCTAAGTGCATGTCCTGAATGCATCCATGAAGCCATGCAGAGTCTCATCCCCTCCTCTGAGTAATAGGCCTTTCATAATTGTGTAGATGTAGCTGAATTGCTCCGTACTACTAGTTGTTAAACCTTGTTTTGTGTGTATATACACTGCAGCAGAAATGGTCCAAGGCCATTATCTGGGTGTAGTCTGATGTAGTCTAGGTGATGCTGTACTGCATGCCTTAGGTAGATGGGTATGTTTGTATGTCTACTGATTGCTTAAAGAGCCCTGTCTTGTTTTGTATTTATACAGTGAATACTTGTCTAGTTACTGTTCATGGACCACAATGCTGGGTACCTACCAAGGGGTCTGATAAAGGGAAAACTAAAGATGTGAATGTTTATTGCAGTTTTGCTACAGTGTAAATTAAACCTAGAATGTAAAAAATTAACAGGATGTTTATCACATCAGTATCCCACCAGTGTCACGTGATTTGGCTGTATATGTGGTGCTCCATTCACTTTGAAAGGCAAGCAGAAAAAATACAATGAGAAATCCTATGGTGTAGATGGGGAAATCTGGAGTTTCATGCCATCTTTGTAAAAAAAAAAAAAAAAAAAAAAAAAAAAAAAACAGCTGACAGCTGCAGTGAAATAAATTTTCCTAGATTAACAGAAAACCATGATCTGTGTGGAACATCTGCATTAATAGACAAAAGGAAAAAAAAAAAAAAAAAAAAAAAAA
>CM021733.1:93892012-93924446 GCA_011075105.1 Heteronetta atricapilla
AAAAAAAAAAAAAAAAAAAAAAAAAAAAAGGAGACATATTTAAAACCCCAGGAAACCCCAGTGTCCTGGTTTCAGTTGGGACAGAGTTGTTTTTCCTCCTAATGGCTGGTGAGGTACTGTGTTTTGGATTGGGATGAGAAGAGTGCTGATAACATGCTGGTGTTTTAATTGCTGCAGAGCAATGCTTACACTAAGCCAAGGACTTTTCAGCTCCTCGCTCTGTCCTGCCAGCGGGCAGGCTGGGGGGGCAGCAAGAGCTGGGAGGGGACAGACCCAGGACAGCTGACCCAAACTGGCCAAAGGGGTATTCCATACCATCTGACGTCATGCTGAACAATATATAGGGGTGGCTAGCCAGGGTGGGGGGCCGGCTGCTCGGGGTTGGGCTGGGCATCGGTCAGCGGGTGGTGAGCAATTGCATTGTGCATCACTTGTTTGTACATATTATTATTATTATTATTATTATTATTATTATTTTCTCTCTTAAATAAACTGTCTTTATCTCAACCCACCGGCTTCATTTTCCCGTTTCTCTCCCCCATCCCAGAGAGGGAGGGGGGAGGGTGAGCGAACGGCTGTGTGGTGTTTAGCTGCCGGCCGGGTTAAACCACAACACCCAGGTACCAAATCTTTCAGTGTAAGTTTAATTTAAAGGCACACTGAGCAGAAGAGCAGAATAAGCTCACAATTTTTTTGCTGTAGTACCACGGCTGCACCTAAACTGAGAAATTAAAGATCATTCCAGCCTTTCAGATTAGGCTGCGGGCTCTAGGACCACATTGCTCCTCTTTTTAACAAAGACCATGTAAGAAATGGAGTACTGAAACGTGTATCTTCTCATCCAGCCACAAGTTCTGCTTGATGATGATTTCCTGTTCCAATTTCCTACAAATTCAATTGGATAGTATGACTGCAGGTTAGAGGTAAAATCCCTATCTGGATCACTGTGCTGCTGCTTGTTTTCCAGATACTGTCAATCATGGGCGCAATACTGTCTGAGAAGAAGTGCAGAACAATAGATAGAAATGTCCACTTTTGAAGTAAAAGCTTTGTAACTAGCATAGATATGATGTTTGGATTACAGTTATAAGAGCATATTGTAGCTACTGCTCACTCAATGCAAGAAATCATAAAAACAATGTTGGTGATGCAATTGTTGTTTTTTAAAAAAGACCTCATTGTGCATTTTGTTTGCACTACCATATGAATGTTTAGGGATTATTAATAATCTTTGTCATTTATTTGCCAAATGTATTTCAGATACAGTTAGTCAGGATCATAAATTTAAAAACAGATATTTATTATATACATTGGCTATCTTTTTTCATATGAAGTTGAGATCTACTTCTTTCCTGGTGGCCATTTTGCTAAAAAATTACATCAGCTGCAGTATGAAAATCCAATACTTACATCAGTGTTAAGGATAGATGAAAATTACATCAAATTTATGTTCTTGTATTCCTGCATTTGTTACTATACATTTTTTCCATTTGTCTGAGCAGGATGATGAGCAGCTCTTGCAGACTCACATTTCTACCATTAAACTGTTTTCTAATGCTTGTTATTTTCTAAAAATCTCAACTTTTAGTTTCGTTTGTTGATGGTATATTGATTCTCAGAAATGTTTCTAAACGGAAGAAAACTTAGAGAACAAAATAGAAAAGAATCCATTTTTATCTTGGACTATAATATAGCCATGAATTTTATTTCCTAAGTTTTGTTCCATTCTAGTAATATAAAAACAGAAAGACTTGATATATGCATTTTATCTTACAGTTTAGAAAGAAGAGCGGCTTACTCAGTAATCCAACCCCAAGGTCATTAATTCAAATATTCTAAACTAAAATACATTACATTAAAGTATACAAGAGTGCAGCCAGCATGTCAAGAAAAATGACTATTCTCCTTTATTCATGACCTGCCATTCTGCACCTGGAGCACTGTTTTGGGCTCCCCCATATAGAAAATACAGGCTGGAACAAAACCAAAAGGAATCCACTGATATGTTTGGGTCTGTAGCTCATGACATGCAAGGGAGCTGGCTCAGGAGAGGTGGTTCAGTGGAGTTCTACTATAATCATAGAATTGTTAGATGGATTAGAATTGATTATTGGAATCATTATCTGTCTCTGCCTCTCTCTCTCTCTTTTTATTTTTTTTTTAATTTAAAATATAAATATATATAAAAAAATAAAATAAAAGTATGGTATAGTGAAGACTACCAGACTCTCCTGAGGTATATGTACAGCCAACATACAGAAGATGACAGTCACAGTTTTCAGCAAGGGAAGTTGCAATTGGACATAAAGAACAGTATTTTACAACATGAATGTTGTAAATGTGTGATTCAAAGTGAGATGTTGTGCAATATCTGTCCTCAGATATAACTAAAAAGCAACCTTAGAAGCCCCAGGAACCTGAACTTAGCTTGAAGCTGTCTCTCTGAGCTGGGGGATTGAACTAGATGACTTTCAGAAATCCTTTCTAGCATAAACTACTTAATGATCTAAGCAACTTGATCTATGCTGCCCCTGCTAATCTGTGGTTCCATGAATTATTAACTTATTTTGTATTCAACATATAGATTTTGTGTAACAGTTGTATAACTAAGTAATAAATTATAGATTTTGATGAGACAAGGGATTTTGCCAGTTTTTTAATGGCTGTAGTCTAATGAGCAGATAATAAAGTTGGTTTATTTTTTACTTATCAAAGCCAATCTTCAGGTTATTGGGTGAATCAGGAGCAGGATTTTAGCAGGAAAGGTGGAACAGACTGACATTTCCATAGATGCTGACCTTTACTGGCAGCAAATGTGGCATGAATTCCCAGGCCCATTTGCCAAAACCTTTCCTAAAACTTGGCATGGTTGGTTCAGGCTTGTTCTATAGGCTGGCTGAGATTCATTAGTTCTCATTTCTCCCAGGCTATAGTGCTTCTCTCTGTCTGAAAAGCAATCAACTGTAATGAAAACAGCTGTTGTTTTGTGAAACAAGCAGATATATATTGTTCGATGATACAGTGGTTTTGGCCCCCTGCCAGTTTGATTTGACATCTTGCCTCTGGGAATGAATGTCAGCTCCAGCTAAGAGCATTTCTGGAGACTTCCTGGCTTGTTAATCCTAATATAGCTTCTAAAGCAATATTCCCAAAAGCATATTGGAAGAAATTCTTCCAAAAAACTCCTAAGTGAAAAGTGTTTCTGCAGTAGTACCTTTAGAAACAGAGAAAGTACTTTCTAAAATAGATTTCTCAATTTTCCAAAAGAGACTTCTCAGCAGAAATATTTCATTTAATCTTGCAATTATTTTTTTCCTTTTCCTGCCTATAAAGTTGTACTTCAGTAGCTTTCATGATTTCAGTCTTACTGATGAAATGAATTAATTCCACATTGTATCCCTTGGTTGTACCAATAACACAGGTTAGAGTACCCAGGCACAGTTTCCACTTAAAGCTCAATTTAAGTTCAGATTCCTCAGGGGAAAAAAATCCCTAAATATCCTTTCTGCTGCTAAGTCAGGCATCTGAGGGTGAATTTTCTGAGTCAAAAAGAAATATATTATAGAAATGAATAATAATAAAATCAGCTTGAATTTTAGCTGCTGTTTTACTTGCTGCTGTAAGTACTACTACTTGAAGTATGAAGATGGACTGAGACAAATTTGTTAAAATGATCAGAAAATATTCAGTAACCTAAAAAAAAAAAGTCAGTGGAAATGTGAACATTCTAAAACTCTTAGCCATCCACTAGGTTTAATAGGAACTGCATAGTGTGTTATTTCAAAAATTCAGAAATCAGTCTTGTTTCAATGGTGTTCACATCATATGTTTTCATAATAAGACAGGAGTCTGGGTAAATATCTTTTACTGAATCTGGGTCATCTTTGAGATATGACTTCTTTATCTCTTTTACTTTTAAAACAGACATTAGTTGCAAAGATGTATCTACTAATAAACTAAAAAATCCTTATGGAAGATGTACTACATGTAAAAAATGACCTGTTATGTTAGTGATAGCAGTAGTGAAAAATGATAGCATTCCCAATCATTTTCATTGGGGAGTACTAGCTCAGAGAAAATGTTCAGTGGTCCTGCAAAATCTTTGAATTCAAAATGTAAAATAAAATAAAATAAAGATCATCTAGAAGTATTATTATGTAAGAACAATTACATAATAATAATAATAATAAATAGTAATAATTACATAATTATTAAACAAATAATTATTTATTATATATGCAATAATACTTATTATTAAGTAAAATTATGCTAAGTATTATGCTGAAGGAGACAAGTAAACCACCAGAGTCTAAAAGGGAATCTCACTCAAACATCTCACTTCTATCCCAGAAAAATGAAAAATCTATATAGCTTGGAAAGGCAATAGTAGTACAATGATATTATTAAAAAGTGCAAATTTTTGTTATTGGTATACTGAGGAAAAATAGAATAGATAAAAGTTGCTTTAAAATGTAAAAGGTATTTTGTACTAGAGTTGCACTGGGGTTTTCTGAGATTTAAGCAGTACATTGGTGTTATTATCTTTAGAGTGAATGTTAATGTCAGAACTGGAAATGGAATTTGTCTTTTTGTGGACAGGAACACCGTGAGATATATCTCAAGATTAAGAAATGAAATTGTATGTGTCCCACAGTAGCAAACATTGGGATACGATCACTTGACTAAGTGCAGGTTTCTAGGGCCAGGTGTAGAGATAACTTAGGGAGCCTGAAATTATCTACATGTTTCTGTCAGACATGACACAGGACCTATGAGAGAACCATATCTTTTTTGGAGACACAACCAGGTGGGAATTTCCCACTTCTGGTAGCACTAACTACCTTGGGGAAAGGGAACAGATGGATTCACAAAGCAGATGTCACTGAGTTGCCCTCCAGACTCCATTGCTTATGTTGTCTAGATCACCACCTCTGAGATGAAAATTTGGATATGTAGCACATCACACCTGCTGAACCATACAATTAGGCAACTGAATCTTAAACTGAGTCCTGACATAAGTGCCTAATGAAGTGTGAGTAGAGTGAAGGAGAAGACTGGAAATTATTTGGAAATATATTCTGAATAAAGTATTGGAATGGGAATCAGCAAGGCTAATAATTTGCTGTGATATTTAATTAAAATAGTAATAATTTAAAATCTTCATATTAATTAAATATCATCTAAAAGAACAACAACAAACAAAAACAGCAGTTATGAAAAAAAATATTGCCTACAGAAGACTGTTGGGGTGTAACACAATAAATTAAATATGAAATTGTAAAAAATTATAAATCATGTACTAAAAAAATGAAAGGGAAGTAGAGTGCTATTTTACAGGAATTGTAAACAACTACAGACAATAATAGTCATTCTCAGTTTCTTGCAAAATTATTTTTTAAACTCTACAGTCAGGTTTCACCCTGGAATTCCGAAAGTCATCAAAGCTGATTTGCTTTTTTAAATAAAGATCTTCATCCACTTGTTGGAGAAATTGAATGTATCAGCTTCCAAATATACACAGCTGTAGTGCTGTGTATAAATAAATAATCTCAGAATAAATTATGAGAATTAAGACACTACACACTGAAGGAGACTTGGATTCTGTAGCTCTTAAATCACCAGGGATAAAATCAAAGAATTTAGAGAGGGGGTAAAATTATCATAATAAACAACAAGGCATAAAATATTTTATCATTTTCTCACAACACAGCACAAATCACAGATGACACAGTTTGGTTGAACTAAATTACATGAGGAATTTATTGTGCTAAAATGGTTGTTAAACTAATTTGGACTGCATTTTATGTTCCTTTGTAGCTCAGAACAAGAGGTGGTTGAGGGATCAAAAACAGATTGAGAGGGAAAATTACACTATTTAATTTTTACTGTATAACATCTGTGCATTGCAGTCTTAGTCACGGAAGAGAATCCCTTTGTGCTGGGAATTTTATTTGAAAATGATTCAGTACAAGAGTAAATCCTGTTGCTATTATCTGCTTTCAGAAAGTAATCTTTATAGAAAGAAAAAGACAGTAATCTATTCGTGAGTCTGAGGGATATTGATATTTGACAGGAAGGCTAAAATCAGTGGGAATTAATGAATGATTGTCATTACTTTATTAAAAAAAAATGGCATTTGTCAGAGTTGTTAGCTGATATGATTTGTCTAATACAGTCAGTATTATATCTCCTTCTACAATTCTTTTTTCTGACAGCTTATTCCTGAAATCCTGTAGATCTGCCAATATATTCACTACCATTTTTTCCCAAAGTACACCTATCCAAACTACATGTTCCTTGCTAATGACGTTCTGACCTAGATGAATAATCAGAGATTTCCAATATCGCCACGGAATCCAAGGCCTTGGAAGCTGGAGAGAAAATGCTAATGATGTGATAGTGAGCAGAAAATTAGGCATGGAGTCTGCTTTATGTATTTAATAATATTTGAAAGAAAATGTAAGAAGCTGGGATTAAATGTAAGCAAGATCATGCATGTTTTCAGTGAAGAATTGAACAGTGTATGACTTTTTATTAAATATGAGAAGACACTACTGGGAATGTAGTGTCTTCTCATATTTAATGTAGTGTAGTTAACAAATAAATGTTAACAGGTTTCCCCCACTACTCTGCACTAGTTCAGCCTCAACTTGACTACTGTGTGCAGTTTTGGGCACTACAGTATAAGAAGGACTTAAAATTATTTAAGAGAGTGTCCAAAGGATGGCAACAAAGATAATGAAGTGTCTAGAGGGCAAGATGTATGAGGAGCAGCTGAGGTCCCTTGGTTTGTTCAGCCCAGAGCAGCACAGGCTGTGGGGAGGCCTCATGGCGGCCTGCAGCTCCCTCACGAGGGGCGTGGAGGGGCAGGCGCTGAGCTCTGCTCTCTGGGGACAGCGACAGGACCCATGGAAATGGCATGGAGCTGGGACAGGGGAGGGTCAGGCTGGGTGTTAGGGAAAGGTTCTTCACCCAGAGGGTGGTCGGGCACTGGAACTGCTCCCCAAGGAAGTGGGCAGGGCACTGAGACTGTCTGAGTTCAAGGAGTGTTTGGACAACGCTCTCAGGTGCGTGGTCAGGTTTTTGGGCATTCCTTTGTGTGGAGACAGGAGTTGGACTCAATGATGCTTGTGGGTTGCTTCTAACTCAAGATATTCTATGTTTCTATGATTCTATCTGTATGAGGAATTGAGAAAAGAGTAAATAAATATATATATACCATAATTAACAACCTAGATATGTGTAGGGCTCAAAGTCCAAGGAGAAAGAGAGAATTCAATGTCATATATTAGTCTATAGATACAAGAGTGGGAAGAAATCAAGGAAAGAAAACATCAAGGAAAAATCTCCTGATAATGAAATAATTTAAATCACAGGGGAATTGTTCCCAAGGGGAAATGACAGAGACTTTTAAAAGTGACTTGACAGATTCTTGGACAACAATATAGAAAACAATATTACATTTTCTGGAAAATGACCAAAATAATCTAACAGCACTTTTTGTCTCTTGCTCTTGTGATTATTCCATCTTGATATTTACTTTAAATGAATGACATTTCAAATGCAAACAAATGCTGGACCTCATTACTCACAGAGACAAGGAATCTATTAGGCTTATTTTTAACAAAGCTTTAGACCACTGATGTCCCAACATTTGGTATTTTTTGGAAAAGCTTTCAACATTACCCTCTACAGAATTTCCATTTTTATTAAGAAGAACAAGAAACAATTTTAAGGAATCATTAAGGAGAAGGTCTGCTTATTAGTTATAGAAAATTACATTAAAATGGAGTTTTATTTTCTGTGACAAATCTATTCTGTTAGAAATGTAGTACTTAGTTTTGCCAAACAAAACATTCATAATCTTTAACTGAAAATAACCTTGAATAAAAAGAAATAATTTCACCAACCTGTATTCAGTCCCCTTCGGGAGACAAAAATAAGCAAAATACTTCTCAAGGGAAATCAATTCCAACTTGCTTTGAAAACACAATTCTTGCACTCCTTTAGCTAAAAGCATAAGCACACTCATTCTTCCATAAAAGGATTTTCATAATTTTTTGTCCAATTCTGAGGTTGTCCTTTTCAGCAGTAATTTTCCCTTGATATTAATACAGTAGAAATAGGCTCTGAATGCACAACAATGTGTGAAGTTATAAAACAAATAAACAACAACAACAACAAAAAAACTAGAATATGGAGAGTTATTCAAAGCTGGAAATTGGTTTTGTTTGAACATTCTTTAGTTTCTTTTTCAAGAGTCTGCATTAGTACTATGTAGATGGACCTCATGAGGCACAGGAGGAATAAAGCAAGTTTCAGGGAAAATGAAGCAGCTCATAGTTAAATATAATTGAAAACAGTACAAAACTAGAAGTATAACCTAACAAAACAAGAAGAGCTATCAGCATTTGCTTTAAAATTGAGGTGTAGTCAGTTTTGTAGGAGAACAGAGACTAGATCCTAGTGTGCTTACATTCAGCTTGTCAAGTAAAATGCTGTTAACAGCAAATAGAGCGAAGAGATCTGGAGAGCATTCTGAAACATAAACTGACTCCCCTTAAGAGTGAAGATGTCAACTAAAAAGAAATAAGGCCGTAAGAGTGAAGGAAAATGAAACAAATGTGAGCTCAAATCTCAAGCTCAAGAGTCATGCAGTGGATTTGGAGGTCAATGTTTTTGCATTAACCTAGGAATTAAACTGTTTTCTGAACACAGACGCTCTAGGAATCAGCATTCTGCATCATCTTTATAATTTCTCCCATACAACAACTTATATCTAGAACAGATTCTTCTTACATACTTAGTCCCCATCTTACGATCAAAAATACACAAACAGTAAAATGCTATTTTATATCACACTGTATTTTTCTACCAGCTTTAATTCACAGTTGCATTTTCCAAGTTATACAATTTGTAGGTTGAATTCTGGATTCACTGAAGTCAATGACAAAACTCCCATTTTGCAGGAATAATGTCAAGATTTATCTCTGTCGCTGTTTGTTTGTTTCACTTTTTGTCATGGCTTCTCCCTGGCTCTCTTAAGAGTGTGTGCACATTGAAGATCATGTCACATTTCTTTGAATAAGATGAAACACAGATATAAGTCTTTAAAAATAGCATACTCAAAAGAAGTATGAAGGAAACATTGCATGTATTCTGGTTTTTAAAGTTACATACAAAATATAAGTAAAGACTCATATTGTTACTTTTTCTTAATTCTCTTTTTTTAATTCAAATATTGTCATTTCTACATTCACAGAGATCTTCAGGTCAAATGGAAAACTAGAAAACCTTTTATAACTTCCATTACAATATAAATCACATGATTTATATGGTTATATGTTTGACACGATATTTCTGACTCTTTCCATCCCCCCCAAAGTATCTGGTGATCAAATATGACTTGGTGTAGTCCAAATTCATCCCATTCAATTTATGTTAACTGAGAAATTAGGAAAAGAACCACTCTGCAATCAAGAGAGAGGGATAACTCCTGAAGACACATCTCTCCTAAGTGCAGAGCCCAGCCAATGCTAATAAAATGCTTTCATTTGTCCACCTAATACTGTGTTTTCTATGTAGGCAATGTTATTTTAGTGTCACCACACTGGCCAAAAAAAAAAAAAAAAAAAAAAAAAAAAAAGAAATTTCTTTACAAAATGACTGTCTTCCCACAGACTACATATACTGAGGAAGACGATACAAAGACTACTAATCAGTTCTCTCATCTTGACCTAGTTTATTTTAATAGAAAAGTTCTGCTTTCATATGAGGGTCACAGTACCTTCTTCTACAGACAAAAAGAGAGCAGGCCACAGGCACTTGCATTATGAAACTTTTCATCTCACTTCTTCCCTGGACCTGGTTGTATAATTGTCATGATAATAACAGGCCAAAACAAACAAACAAACAAAATCAAAACAAAACAAAAAAAACATAACTATAGCAGGTCATGTCCTATTCTTGTGTACCTGCAGGTACACAAAAACACAGTACCTTCTTAAATACTAGGATTTTAATCTACTGAATTAGAGAACCATTTTGTTCTTAATCTTTGATTTTTAAGGTCAGAATCACTGACTAATGTTCTTTGCCAGACAAAATTTTTCTGAAAATGGCTACTGGAATTTGAATCTATCCAGGTTTTGCCTGGATGGTTTTGCATGAGAGATGAGTGAAATCATCAGTGAGTCAGTAGTTAAATCATTCCCACAAATCTGTCATAACAAATTATATAGGAAACAGTCTCATGGATTTAACAGCATGAATTGCCAAATATTGTGTATCTTTTTCCTGTGATCTTGTAATGTATTTATCTTTGCTGTAAAATATTTTTGTATGTTGCTGTTCAGTATCTGATATTGATTGTCTGAAATAAAGAGAAAGAAATTAAAGAAAATGAACTTATTTCTCGTGAAAGAAAAAGGGAACTCATCCCAAAGTTTCTTTAGCTGGGAAGAAAATAATTTGGGTTATGACTTTTGGTGGTTTAAGATGATGCCTCTTTGTTAGTAAGAGTCTGAGGTGGAGTAAGGACAAATGAAGAGGAAAATTAAGAGTAAAACAATATCTGTAAAGCCAAAAATTGGAGCATCAATAACAGCAATCCTGGGCATCTTTTTTAAGCCTTTGGACTTCACACAGATGAGTCATTTAATTGTGTATTAAATGTTAAAGTGCTGTTGCTCTGTCTGACTAGCCCCTCAATCCTGAAACACAGGTTTTTGCCTCACGTGTCAATTTTATCTCCATTAGTGTGCCTCTTTGTGTAAAGAAGCAATGAATTCAGCCCATGCTTTTTCAGGGCATTGTTGTTCCAATGCCATTTAGTCTGGTGCATCATTGAATTTAAAGTTTACAGTGAATCACTGATAAAAATAGAAGGGAAATTTGTTTCCTATTACTTAATGTACATTAATGTTTCCTATTAATTAAATGTTTCCTATGTAATTAATGTTTTTTATTAATTAATGTAATTGGTGTCATCTTATGAAAGTCCTTTGTCATTCCGAGCATCTTCTACATATCTGAAAATCTGTCTTGTTCATGAATCAGTATCTAAAACTTTTAACAAAGTTATTCTTGCTCCAATCTTTAAGGTGACAGTTCATAGATTTGCTTGTAGCCAAAGACTTGGCCTTTTTTAAGGCATTTCTGAATTTTTCAGCATCAGGGGAGCAGCAGCTGTGGTTCTTTGTGTGGACAGATCAGATATTGTAGCCTGGCCCTGATGCTGAACTGATGCAGAGGACTAAGGCTGAGGGAGAATTTGTCTGAGCAGGTTTCAAAAATTAGTGACAGATTCTTTACTATATTATGCCTAACTTTTTTAAAAAAGATATACTTGATCTAGAGGTGTAGCTACTTAAATCAACATATTTCCTCTATAGTTATAGACTTTGACATCTTTATACCATATCCAAACCTGCCTCATTCTCACTCTTTTTTATCTGTATAAACATTCATTTTCTCTTCTGTCATTTTTTCCTGAGTGGAATTAGGAAAGCCAGAGGAGTAGAAAACTAGAAAAAATAATAATAATAATAATTTTAAAAAAAAAAAAGTGGAATGAAAGGTGGACTTCTATAAAGAATCTGCCATAGAATAGACTTGACATGTTTGTTTGGCTACTCAAACTTAAAAGTCTAGATCTGGTAAGTAAATCAGCAACCAAGTTCCTCTTTGATAGGACTTTAGTCTGTTTTTATGATACTTGGGATAAAGTATACAGTTTCACATCATTTTTCAGTCGTTAGTATTCTTAAAATGAGTGCAGCTGAAAATGTGAAAATTAATAAATTAAACCAATTTGTCTTCCTTTTTCCCTTTTTTTCTTTGTATTTTTTTTGTGCTTCTTTAGCTTGTTCTCATTATGGTATGATTTAAGTTGTAAATATATGTGCATATACACAAAAATCCTTGTGTGTGTGTACATATATACAAACATATATTATGCAAGACAGCTTGAAGATACTATCTTACTATAAATATAATGCACCAGTCAGTTAGTTTGTTGTTTAAGCTACTTTATAATGCCTTTACAAGTGGGATTCATCTAGTCTAGCCTAGACATTTTAATGTTAGCTCTACAAGTCTGACATTATCCTCAGGGGTTCTGTTATAGTCAGCAAAAAGAAATAAGATCCAACAAAAAAAATTGATTCACTTAAAGACAGATAAGTAGGAAAAAGCAGATCAACAGCCATGGATGATAAAGAGATTCATGACTGCCTAGCAGAGCTATGGCGTCTAAATTTTACACATCAAAACTTAGCTCTTATGAATCCAAGTCTCCATTATTCACTTTTTCTGCTTACCTCCCTGCCTCTGCAGACAAGACACAGAAACTGCTTGAGAGACCCTACTCTCTTGAAATGTCAGCAGGCCAGTCCTGCCTCCTGACTGCTGAAAACCCTGTTTTACTGTCCACAGAGACCATGTTCTAACCGAAACCGTGTGGGTTTGCCTGTGAGCAGTTTGCAACTGCCTCCACCTGGCTGCTCCATATTTTGCGCTCATGCTTCCATGCAGTTGTTTTCCTGTTCTCTCCTTGAGCCTAAGGTCACACACTGCCTCACTGGAGAAAGATTCATCATTCTGTCAGAGCTGGTTTTATGAAATAGAAGCCTTAAAATCATAGAAAATAGCTACCAATTTCAAATTGCACAACAACGGAATTCAGTCAATGAATTCACAATTCTTATGATTCAGTGATCAGTTAGTTTCTGTGTGCACATCTGTTTTTGTTAAAAATATCTCTGGAAAGCTTCACTAAAATTTATTTCCATTTTATAATACTGGTGTTTATAACAGGTGTTTATAACACCTTAAAAGTAGTTGAATGCGTGAGCAGCTTATGGCATTTTCAAAAATGTTTCTTAGATATTGCAAATATCAGTTCAATATGGTCAATCGTTATTATAGCTGCCTTTTACAAATATTGACTCTCTTATACAGAAGGAGTTATAATTGAAAAATCAGATTACAATAAATGCAGCCTGTACAAAGCTGCATTTTTTTTACCATACATCATCATGTCTACCTCTTTTTATGTATATTGAAACCATTTCTGCAAAGCAGAATGAAAACCATCATCAATATTTTTGTTTCATGTCCAACTTTAATGAGATTCTCGTTAGTTTTATTTTGATCAAGGAGTTTGCATTATCCTTCGCAAAAAAAAAAAAAAAAAAAAAAAAAAAAAAAAAGCAATGAATGGCAAAGAGCTTATATCTGGGCTATACATTTTAAATTCAAATTAGTTCAAACTATTGAATGATATGAAAAATATAAATGACAGTTTTATCCTGAAGACATGTAAGTCTTTTCAAAACTGCTTTTCAAAACTTCATAGTGCAGAGTCGCATTTTATCACTGGATTTATCATTGCTAGAAATTTAAGCACACCTGGTCTTGGGATCTAACAGCCTCCAACTTGTCAAACCTGGATCCAATTTTACAGTTAAACACTTCTGCAAATATTTATGTGGCATAATCTCATCAGTCAGAACACTTACAGGTTAGAAAACGGAAGGATGGGTAAATTCTTTATATTGTTGGATCCATTGGATACTTCAGCAATTTTCAATGAAAATAAGTAAGTAAATGTATTTCCACCATATTGACCTCCTAACAGCCTGAGGTTTCTTTACTTTCACTTTTCTTCTTTGTCCTTTACTTTCTTGCTCATGTCCTTTGGCATATTAGACCACTTGCCTTTCCTCCTACTCAGTGTTTTGCACCGACCAGTCAACATGATCCTCTCTGGGCATCTGCTGGTCTAAGTCAAGACTTTCATTTTTTTTCTCATAAATGGCTCCTTACCTAAGGGTTATCTTTGCCATGCACAGTCTATCAGTTCCCATTTAAATCAACAGCCACTTTAGCACATTAACAGCCCTCTTTCTCCCTGCTCAGCCATCATATTTTCCCCTTGTGCCAGTGTTGTCTAATCACTTCCCTCTGTAAATTGCTCAGCATATATTCCTCTGAGGGAAAAGTTGTTACCACCCTACATTTTCACCAAGCATAGGACTCCCAGAATCTGCACCCACAATTCCATAGCAGCTCATCCTTGAACTGAGGTATTCAAACTGTAGTGTAAATTTTATAGTTTAATTTTATTAATTTTTCTTTATCTTTCAGATATATCTTAAATACATATACGTAAACCAACATATACAGGCTCTCATTTTTAAACATCTTTTCCTAATGCAGTCCTCTTTTCCATGAGTCCATGCCAATTTCTCACTTTCCTTGCTTCATAAGGAAACTTCAGGAGCTTTTCCTCCATTAGTCTGAATCAATACGTTTTTCAACTGTATAGGCTCAAGGCTGATTGTGTATAAGCCTGCTGCTTCTCTCTGTTGCTGTGTCACTAGCAGGCACACGCATAATTCCTAGACAGTATGTTCCAAAACCATTTTCTTGTCCTTTGCAAAGGTATCTTCACTAAGATCACAGGTACAAAATGCAATTCATTTCACTACATTATTTTCTTGAACTACATGTTGAAGATAGTCTCAGCAATCTTCCTAGCACAGGCCTGAATAATTATTTATTTGATATTCTAGATCGCCTACAAAATATTTGTTTGAGGGTTATCTCTAGTCATTTGTCTGTGTAACTATTTACTCAGTGATTTAATAAGTGCATCCTTTCATATTCCCTCCATGTCAGAGAAAAGAGGCCTGAGGTGTATTCTGTAATTCAAGTGCATGCACATTGTTAGATACTTGTCATCTCAATATAGTGGCACTGTTCTACCTTTGAGGGAAGATCCACTGGTGTACTATTCATATTCTTCTGCAGCAGTTTCAGACCTAGGTGTGTATTTCTTGTGCATCCCAGATAAAATAACCAGCACCCCTGCAGCAGGTTATTTCTGTGTGGGTATGAAAACCCAGACTGCTGTGTAAGCACACCTGTGCTTGTTACTTAGGAAGCCACTGACAATTTGTATCTTTCACTTTGCATTCTGCTTGGTGACATGCTTCAATTTAATCATTTCCGTTTTGGTCTTAACTTGCTGTGTACATGGAAGATATGTGAGCACTCACCAAAATATTTTACTCTATAAACCACTGCATTTGAAGTCTTAGAGTAAATGTTGGAGTGGATTAAAAAGTCATAGGTCTATCGCTCTTTCCAATGATTTCTAAAATTCTCAGATATTGAAAAATGAAACAACAATAATCTTACATTGGAAGGTAACAGTGTTACACTTCTAACAGTGAAGCCATTGGGTTCCAAACTGGGAAATAACATTTTACTAAGTTCATGACTAGCAGAGAAAAGGGTAAAAGAATATGTTTTACTCACCCAAGGAGTTTGACTGAATGTGTTTTCCATTTGGAACCTGCTTTGTAGGAGTGTCTGTAGATCCCTTCTTTGTAAAGGAAAAAATCTTCATACACTTTCATTATAGCTAAAAGAAAAACAATAAGAAAAATAGAACAGTCAGTAAATATTGCTTGTACTGTAGCTTGCTCCTTGGATTTTATCAGTAAGATTTTTTTGTGTGTGTGTGTCGGACTGTATAAATGTACTTTGTAATTAGAGTAATTACTAATTGCTCAGAAGTTTCTTCCTGTGAGTAAATTAGACAAAATATTGTAGCACCTGTCTCTCAAAAGTCTCTTGTCAAATTACTTGGCTTTCCCTGTCATGGAAACTCCCTGTCATGGACTTGTTCCAATACAGTAAAAAGAAATATCTGCTCTTGTAAGCTTACACAAGTTTTGTCAATTCCATTCGAATCCAGTCCAATAAGACAAATCTCCTCAAGTTTCATGCATAAAATCCTCAGTTCTGACAAACATCTGTGTAGTCAAGAAAAATATTTAACAGGCGATGTTTATCCATGTGAACATCCAACATCCTGTGAAATATGGCAGAGTATTGATTTGTATGGCTTTTTCTGAACCTCATATAGAGTTCATTAAGTACACTGGAATGTCCTTATGGAAAAATCGATTTTCTATACCTATACTCATGCCGACTTTCAGCAGAAAGTATTGTAAAAAAGTGGAGCAAAAAACTGTGTGTCAATAACAACATAAGGCCAAAGGGTGGATGAACTGGAAATTTTGTACAAGAGAATGAATATTACAATTTGCATTTGATAACTATTCATTATGTCAGAGGAATATCGGTTATTTGATTTTTAAGGAAAATATTTGGCTTCTTTTCCATTTTTTTCTGCCACCTTAGTACCATTTGTTTTGTTACTTGGTGGGTTACAAGATCCAGAGACAAGAAAATATTTTCCAGACTTACAATACCTATTCAGAAGCATAAATACAAGCTCAAATCCAGCCTCCATTTATCTTATGATTTTAACACACAGACTGTCACACAGCTTTGAACATGAGAATTAAAGAAACCCTGTTTCATAAAGTCTTGCACCTTGGGAGTTCAATAAAGTACTAGTTTCACTGACGATTTTAATGTGGTTGGAGCATTTATAACATATGTGTCTGGTATAGATCTGAATCACCCAGTAAGTCGAGCTCATGCTGCAGTTTTTTCATCTGGAACGTTTTCAAATTACTTTCCCCTACCTGAATATTGTCATAAACTTGCAGGAAATTAACTGCTTTCATGACCTCTTGGTCTTTATCAAATTGGCTGAAAAAAAAAAAATATATATATATATATATATATATATACTTTCACAAATTTTAGGGGGGAAGAAGATGGGAAGCCAAAGAGCAGCTCAAAATATGACAAACCCATGAAACTTGGCTGAAAATATTAATTGCTAGTGAATTCACATCCAAAATGTATGCAGATAGCAACATAGTGAATTAGAAACCATGATGCTAAGTGGCAAGTGTTGGGGAGAATTATATCAGTTACATAAGAATAAATAAATAAATAAATAAATAAATAAAATTGACTTAATGCTACAGTTTCTGCCAGAGCTGTCCACAGAACCAGACACTGACAGCAACAGACCAAGGGGAAAATAGTACAAACTTTACTCTTGCTTTCTAGTTGCCAAGACAGGACTCCCCTAGAATTTTCTGTAAAGGTTTACCTCTGCCCCCTGTCTCACTAGTGTATAGATCTAGGAGTTTAAGTCCTCTGGATGTTCCTGTACCACTATATCAAGATCTATATGTTCAATTTCAGGAAACAACTTACTCTGTAAATTACCTCTAAATCACAAGCATAAGCATGTTCTTGGCTCTTTGAAGAAATATCATACCTAAATTACTTTCACTGAAATGAAATAGAAATTTCTGAAACATGTTTCCAGAATAATTTAGTCTACATGAAAGAATTTCAGCTGATTTTGTATTAAATATACACATATGGTGTGTGTGCAGAGATGTGTATAGTTGTATACATTCTTGTATATATGTATATATACTTATCTGTACATATATGCATACCCTGCAAATTAATCAGGAACTAGGTACATGAAGTGTAGAGTAAACAGAGATGATAACTCAAAATCAACCACTGAGATATTTTTTATTTACTCAGTGACAATGTTCTGATCTGGATTGTGACTTGGGTGGGATGAGATGATTACACTACACCAACCAGCAGTGTACTATCCCACGTCAAAGATTTTTCATTTTCCAAAATGAATGGATTAATTATTAATGAATCAGAAGAGGCAGAAATTTTTAATATCTTACTGTAGCTTATGCATGAACTACCCATCATGCTGAGCTGTCAGGTCCATGCATAAATATAGCAGATTATAAGATTTGTTCTACTATTGATACCTCTGCACAAAATTCTTAAATTAGAATCCATGTGTTTTAGACACATGAAGATACAAACCCAAAAAATTGGTTGCTACCAGAAGAAAAAAAAATAAAAGGGGGGGACACGATGACACTGTACATTAATGTAGCTTAGTGCTTTCTCCAGATCTTTTTATTGTGACAGCAAATCAGATACTCCTTTATTTCCAAAATCACAATAGCTGAAAATACAAGTTTTCAGTCCTTGTTAGGGTTGAAAAATTTATGTATTACCAACAATGTGTTCACTTTTCTTCTGGTTGAAACTGACTAATGCGACAGAAGAGAATGTTGTCCTATGTCAGCACTGAAACTATTCAGATCATTTCCATTAAAGAATGTAGTGAGTAGTATTTAAATGCCCATTTGAAAGTTTTAAAATAATTAATAATCTTCATTGTGTTTATTTGAATACTGATTTTTTAAAAAAACTTTTTAACCATTTGTACCTGAAATTGCTAATCACTCAGTTCCTGGATCACATCATCAAATAAAATAATTATGTTTGATGAGATAAATTGTCATTCAAACTTGAAAGCTGCATTAGAAAGTTTTTAATTACCTTTCTATGTCTACTGTTTCATAATTGCTGAAAATATAAATGTTATTCTTGCTGTCAAATATGCACAAAAATCCAAGTATATTCATCATCAAAAAGATCACTTTCTACGTCATTATCTCGAAAGATTCTTAAATGTTTTCCAGCTATTAAATATTGCTTATTACATTAGATAAGATTAGCCATAAGCACTTTATAAGTTCTTGAAGAATGACAGGTGAAGGAAAAATGGAAAATAATTTTCAGAATGGAAAATAATTTTCAGAAGCAGAAGAACACTTGCAGGGTGCTTTGAGGGGAAAAAAAAAAAAAGAGAGAGAGAGAGAGACAAATTACAAGATCATAACTGTGACTCAGTTAAGATTCTCATTACAGCAAAAAGAAAATATGGAAAACAATTTCACTCAGTAATAGATACTCTCAGATATATGCTCTACTGTGGATCCAATTTTCCACATACAAATTAGCTTTACGTCATACAGACACTTTCTCCAAAAAATCATTGACATACCAAAATCATATGAATTGTTGAGTGGTTTAACGTATCAAATGGCTGGATGTAGATTACTTTATGTGGAATATTTAGTATGGGCAGATTAATTTAGCAGACTGTGTGTACATATTTTAGAAATGCAATATTAGAGAGTGATCTGAAATTTTATCTTCAGGATCCCACATTTTGCATGTTCTTAAAATCAATGGAAATCCTGTGTTCACCAAATGCAGCATGGGAAAGAATATTTCCCTTTAGTAAGCAAAGCTGGGCAGAACATAGACTAATATTATTCATCTTGTTATGGCTGAGCTTCAGATTGCAGCTGCCCACCTAACAAGATTTAAGAAGTAACTTCAACACCATGATGCACTGAAATGAATTATATCTAATAATGAAGATTTCAATAATGAATTGGAGACTATGAAAATTCATTATATGTCAGTAAAAATGTAGAGGTCAGTAAAATTGTAGAAGTCCCCAGATTTTGCACTGGTCATCCATCCATGAGGTAGACATCTTGCATAATGCCTTTTGCAGATCCCCAGATGATGTCAGCATCACCCATGGCTGCAACCAATCAAGCTAAACAACTAACTCTTCACCCTCCCCTCACTCCCTGCTGAAGTCTCTTTATTTCACTAGGACCTTAATTGCAGGAGGGCTCCTTACACACCAGAAATTACATAAATGCTGGAGTCTGTGCATATGCCTCTTCTATTCACTGTAGAATGTAACGTAATTTCTAATACTTTGATACAAGATCATTGTACACTGATTATTTTAATAACAACATTAACATATTTCAAACTTACCATACCTTGCACTGGTCCTTTGTCCATGATTTCTTCCATTATATCGGTTTCCTGAGGGGAGGGAAGCAGCAACAGAGAAAGCAAGATACAAGAAAATACATTGTGTTAAATTACTTTAAAAACACATACCAATTTATCATTTTATACATATGTATATAGATACATAAAAAATATGTCATTGTACTTGTATTTCTGCTACAGAATATTTGGTTTACCAAATGAGCAAAACCTTCAGAAACATGTTTAGGAATCACTAATACACAGTTGCAGCTGCGTAATTTCTTATCTAATCCCTATAGGACCACAAAGCAACATCTCTTTGAAGACATAACATAAAATGAAAAAATGTAGGAAATTTAAACCAATTCTGAAAAGACAAAGGCAATAAAAATGAAAACTCAGTCTATAACTCTCCAAGTAAAACAGACATATTTCCAAATGCCAGATATTTTTTTCCCAAAGGAGAAAACAGAAATGACAGGATGAGTGCACAGCATGAACTTACTTTTGAGGAGACCCTGTAGTGAGAGCCACAGCGGTACAGCCGATTGGATTCTTCTAAATCATTGGGGCATGGCCCATTTGTATAGTTTTGTCCATATTCACTTGACACATAACAGTGATTTTCACCTGGTGGATCCAAGTGATGCTTCCAAAATGATGGATAACAAGCATAAGATACAACCCTGTTCAGTTTAAAAAATAATATAAAATTTAAAACTTGATAAGAGTATTTTTAAACTTGTTTTATTTCAAGTTTTTTTTATTATTTTGCCACTGTAAGTTCACAGAATGAATCATTCCTCAAACATATGAACATGTCTGACAGCTTCAACAAGAAGGTGTTAGCTTCATTTTGTATATATGATGCTTATGATCACGTTTCAGTTGCAGTAGTTCTCTCCCCACCCTTCTCTAAATAGAGGTAGGATAGAAAATGTGTCAGCACTGCCCTTTGTCACCTAGCACATTCACCTCATTAAGAATGCATGAAGGCTCACACTGAATAGATCAATAAATTACCAATGTTTTCAACAGTATCAATATGTCAAAAGTGGCTTGTGAAATGTACATATTTCCAGCAGAAAACTTTTAAGGGAAATGTATCATTTTCTAGTTTTATCTACATTTTCTACGGGAATTTTGCTGAGAAGCTACAGGTCCTTTTGCTTCTTTCAGCTAAAAAGTCTTAGAACTTACATTTTCTCACAAAATAAAGAGAATATTTGCTCATATTTTCTTGTGAACTTTTGTTGACCTAAAAAATCCTATATTAAATTTTTAAAGTTTTGGGTAAAAATAATTGGTCTGTTGGCAAATGAGTAAATTTTTTTGGTTATTCCAAAGAAAGGTACAATGCTTAGTGGTTAATACTAATAGCTTAATTAATAGAAATAACAAACTTCTGGAGTGAGTGCACCTCCTTAAAAGGGAACTTTACTACCTGAAATACATGGGGATAAGTATGTGAGAACATGACCTGAGAAAGGTGGTAAGTACTGAACTTAAGCATCTTAACGAACTATCTGACAGCAGAGACGTATTAGAAAAAGCATTTGATTATGGGTTGATAACTGGGTTGCCTTATCTTGATTCATGGGAAAAATAAAATTCTCTGGAGTGATGCCAACAGAAGGGAATTTGCCCATGTAGAAGCACTGAAAAATGACAGAGAAAGTGTGAAACTCAGTAGGGATCAGAGCGGTGGGACTCTTTGCAATTTTATAATTTTACTATTTTGTAGTAATGTTTTATACTTATAAAGCCAATGCCAGTATGGTTAAGTAAGGTTGCTTTATCTGTAATCTTCATTTTCCCATCACATTGTTGACAGGGTTAAACTCAGGCTGAAGTCAGAAAGTATAATTCGAGGTAGAGAAATTCAAGGAAGCAGAAATTCAAGGAAGCAGGCTTGTGCCTGGAAGTGAACACGAACCAAAAGGACAAATAGGTATAGAATCATAAACCATAGAATCAGAGAATGTCTTGGCTTGGAAGGGACTTTAAAGATCATCTAACTTCAACCCCTCTCCATGGGCAGGGATGCTACTCACTAGATCAGGTTACCAAGGTAAACTTAAATGGCTGGTAAGCATGTGGCATCCAGTGTTCAGAAAAGGTCAGTGTCTATCCTGGGAGGATCAGGCCACAGGGCCTCTTCTGTAGGTTTCTGATTATTGACAGCTGGACCATCTTGAGGAAACTGAAATGAGATACCGTGCTGTGATATAACAGCAGTATGGGTCTGCTCTCTGCAGCTCCTGAACACATCCTATCTATTTCTTAGAAAAGTATCTATATCAAAACCTTTTCCAAATGCTGAGAGTGGTTTTGCTCACACATAAAACAGTTTTTTTCATATCACTCATTATAAATCTGCATTAATGGTTTTGATTTCAAGGTTTTAGAGTTTCGTTATAGAAAATGAGTCATTTGTAACAGTTTTAAACAAACTTGTATATTCTAGAAAGATTATGTTTTTAAAATATTAAGTCCAGTAATGGTTGAACAGTTTCTATTGTTATGAAGATTTCAAAATCACAAATATCAATGTATTGCAAGAATCTTGGAGGAAACATTTGATAGAAAATCTGTGAAATGAATTTATACTTCTAACTTAATCAAAGACAAATCTTTGAACTGAAAAAAAAAAAAAAAAAAAAAAAAAAAAAAGTCCTCTGGGTGACACTTCTCTAGCTTCAGGCTTCAAAGACTCAAAGGTATTTAACACTGATGCTGTCAGAGGAATGATTGTGGAAGAGCTACAATAAATCACCCGAGGTTTAAACCCATGCTAATTTTGGATGTGAAAATCTCCAAAGTGCTAAATCAAAGGAGCTTTGAAGAATGGGTTAAGAACCCTCATTGCATCCAAGAATAGAGACTGGTATTGAAATGAAGGAGTAGTTTAATGGAGAGGTAAGAAGAGGTTTTAATTCTTTACCTTGGCAATACATCAAAACCTTAATTATAATGAACTGCTTCTTCATACAGTAAATTTCTTTCTTTCAAGTAGCTTATCCTGATATATTCAGCCATTTTGACTGACTAACTGAACATCTTCTTTACTTGAATAAAGTGAAGGAAATAAAGCATATATTTAAAATACACTTACTGTAAATATGAAACATTTAAATAAAAGCACCCAGAATCTACCATTTTTAAATATATTTTTTTAATGAGATTTTGGGACCTTTTGGTTTTCTACATTATAGCACTATATGTTTCTAAAAATGTTTCTAAAAAAAACACACTTCTATGATGTTGCTGTGGAAGCATATCAGAAGGGCTCTTCTAAAGAACAGAATAAAGTAGCTCACTGAAACAGAATATTTGAAATGTGTAGTCCTAAGAAAAGGATATGTATTTTAGTAGCTCAACAATTATACTGAACTTACTTAATCTGAAAAAGAATAAACTGCATTTCCATGCAGTTTGATGCATAATTAGATTTGCTTGTATTTACTTAGTCATTAGGAATTTTAGAAGATGAGCACACTAATGCTTCAGCTACTTTGGCATTTTCCCATTAAGTCTTTGGTTATAGAGCAATTGACCCTGTGGATTGTCTTTTTTGCTTAGGAAATTGTTTCTTCCCAAACTAGACCAACACACTAAGGATCTGCAGAAAGCAGTAATTGTGCCTACAAAAAAAAGTACTATCCATCTAAGGATATCCATCTAGTACTAGATTGAAGACCTAAACAATAACAGCCTGACTGCCCCATTTAAGGGCAGTCAGGCTGTTATTGTTTAGGTCTTCAATCTACTTACTGGGAAGTCCTTTTAATTCCTTCTGAAATGGCTGAAGATAGTCTGATTTCCCAGATTTTAACTGGGGAATTATAAGTATTTAAGCCATGTGTACGTAGGATATTATTGTTTGTTTTAAAATATATTATGCTTTATTTCTTTGACTATGTAGAAACAACACTTTGTTTTATATATATGTGTATGTTTTCATATATATATATATATTTATAATGTTTATATAATGTATCTATATATGTAGTTACTCTAGTAACCACTGATCATAGCATTCCAAGAGAAATACAGCATTGCTGCTGAGTGCTGTCAGGCCTGCAAAGCAGGTAAGGTGGGTAAATACAGCCCTTAGAGCACAATCCATCATAAGCAGAGGGGATCTCTTTTCCCCTTCTTTCAGTCTGATTGCCCCATTGGAGTTGTCACAGATTCTGCATGGATGGGTCTTACATTTATGGTAACATAAGTGAAGTGAATGATTAACTAGCATTCTGGATCTGTGTAGTAATCCAGACTTGACAACTCATTCTGAAATAGCAGTTACTTTTGAATTCTTTCACTAACCATAGTTTTTGCCATTATGATTGACATAATTTAACATAAAGATTGCCTTTAACTCCTTGCCAGAACATCCTGAAAACATCAGTACAACATTAAACACTAAAAGCCTTTAAGGGAAGTGGATCAGAGAAGTCCTTGCCATAAGAGTCATAGAAGAAAAACAGAACAAATGTTAATGGGTTTAAGTGCACATATACATAAGCATATAAATAAACACTAGTACTAGGACCAAGCAACATCCATGGAGAAGCAGCATAAGCCTGTGGTGTTCTCATACATTCTTGGTGAATTCATGTTTATGTGTTTAGCTTTATCAAAATATTTCATTTTTTTATTGCATATATATCTGAATTGAGAAATTAGGACATAGTTTAAAATATTATATTATGTTAATAGCAAGTTGGCCAAACTTAATTACAATAGCATCCCTATCAAACCCTGCAACTGCTAAGAGCCCAAACTGTGAAACAGATCAGGTCCAGATTACAAACAGTATTTGTATTCTAGTGTGTAACCGTTTACTTCCTGAAAGTAAAATATTTATTTCTCATTCATAAAGATTGTAAGCTTTAATTTCCATTACCAGATTAAAAAATAAATAAGTAAATAAAATTGTTTCCAAACCAATTTGATTCCTCTGAAGATGTCTTGTAATTGAGACGTCTAAAATTATAATTAGATTTATTCTTTAATTAATGGTAGAAGACAGAGAGCGAGAGAGTTAGAGAGTGATTAAGCTCCTCTTACAGCAGATTTCACTGCTAACTGGGTGCTCAGCCTTTCTGAAAGCTCTCCCCATTTAACTTTATGGAAGTCTTCCTTTGATTTCACTGGCAATAGTTTAGGCCAGCACTATATTTTCCTGAAAATCTATCAAAAACTTGAGATAAGCATACTTCAGAAATCAGAAAACCAGAAGCTTTAAAACAGCATTGAACACCTGCTGTGAAAATTTACAAGCCCACACAGAAAATCAATGCTTTCTGCCTACTGCAAGCTATTGAGATAATGAAAAAAAAATAAATTGATTGCAATATACTGTCTCGTAAAATAAAAGTTACCTGAAAGTGTGAGGAAAAAAACACCATTTAACAGGGCTCATTCAAAAAACACTTTGGAATTTATCCAATAAAATTCCATTTTTTCATAGTCAAAAGTAAAGTGTTGTGGGGTTTTAGCTATAAAAATTATTCAATCATCAGCATCAGTGAATTAATTTATTATTATTATTATTTCCAGGTAAACGTGATAGTATTTGCTCTTGGCCACTGTCAGAGACAGAAGATTAAACTAGAAGGACCCTTGCTCAGACCCAGCCTAATTATTCTTGTGCTCTTCCAGTATGTCTCCTCACTCTTTCGATCTTTTCTTTAAAGTGTTTATTTGTGGCTAGAACAGTTGGAGGAGGATTTGAAATAGTCTGAACTTGAGCAAGAAAAATCAGGATTTAGAAATATTGTTTAAAAAATTGGTAAGTGGAGATATTTTCGTGTTTGGTACTTTGATGGTGAAGTAAAAACTGGGGGTAAGTATGGGAGGCAGGCAAATTTCTGTAAGAGAGCAACAAAGCTGTATGTTTAGGAGCTGGCTCCACAGGGACGAGAAAGCTGAACAATTGGCTAAGAAGATGATCTTGGAATGCAGAAATTTCTTAGAGCTCTAGATAGCCTTCAAAAGATCTTGATGGTTATCACCAGAACTGCCCTGCAAATTGTCAAATTGTTTGCTCAGACAGTCAGCTGCAAGAATGGTGAATCAGGTGAATGAGCTGCACATCTGGTGTCTCTAGTGAGTGAGCAATAATGCACATACTTTGAAATCTGGAGTATAGATACAGCTGGGTAGATAGCAGGTAGATAGATTGCTTTCTTTATAGAAATAAATTAATTCTGGTATGCCTAAACTGCCTCTGAAGAGTGCTTTTTGTCACTAATCACACTGCTTCAGGTGAAAAAATATAGAGTTTCTTTGTATAGGAGGAATCTTATTATTATGGGTTCATGGTGGTTATGCCTGTACAGGGATAACGGTCAGGGGGAGCAGAAACCCAGGAGGCTGCAGGATTCCTGCATTCTTTAGGGCTTTCCCTCTAAAAATAGCTATCTCCAACTGTTGTGGAGATAATACTGATTAAAATGAATCTTTTATCTTATCTACACTAGCAAATCTTGTGTTCCCATCCTTAACATGGTAGGCAAGCAAACAGTTCATTGAGAAAGAGTTATATTTACTCTGTAAAGAGCATTAAAAGTAGCCTGTTCTTCTAGATATAGAAAAGAGTTACATATAATATAAAGTTATAACTTTCATTCCTTCATAAATGAGATGCTGAGAGGCCTTTAACAGGGTGGAATCCATTACTTCCCGCTGTAATCGCTTAGCTAGAGGGCCTGCTGCTCAAAACTAGTCAAAACTAGTTTAATGTTAAAGCCCTGAGATCTTTGTCAGATCAAAAATAGTTCATCTGTTTAATACATTTGAAGACAAGCAGAATGATCACTTTGTATTCTTAGTGCCTGTGTGAATGACAGTGCTTTGGTCTTCACCTGGATCCCCATGCTGCCATGACAACTATGGCGTCTGATGCAGTTCGTCTGACCTTTTCCTGATCTCTTCAGGGTTTGTTTGTTTTTAAACTAAAATTAAAAGTTGACAGACAGCAGACCTGAGATCTCTCTATCTACAGGCATGAGCTACATCAAAGACAGAATAAAGGGTGAGAGTGTATGAAAGTAAGGGGAAGTAGATTATGGTATGGAACAGGAAGCACAAAAAATAACTTTTACAATGTGAGAAACAGCTGAATTTAATTATAGAGTATATAACATCTGGTTATTGCAAATCCTCCTAGAAGCCATTTCTAGGCACAAGAAGGTCAAGGACTTGACTGGGCAAATCAGGTAATTCAGACTTACCAGAGCAAATCATGCCTCACCATGATGAGATGGTGAGATGAAATTGCCAGCTCCGTGGAGAATAAGAAAAACAGATTATGTAATTTACCTTGACTTTAGCAACCTTTTCAGTGTTTTCTAGCTGACCTGGAGAGAGAAGGACTGGATGAGTTGCTTACAAGGTCAGTAAGTGAACTGGGCTGCCATGATAAAAGTTTAGCTGTTAAAGTGACTGGTAGATCTTTACTAGTGACATTCCTCAGGAGTCAGCATTGTGTCATCTATGTTAAAAGCCTTAAGAGTGGGACATAATGAATGCTCAGTAAACTTGTGGAGGATGCCAAATTAGTGGTGAGTGGTCATATGCTGGAAAGTAGGGCAGGGCTGCCATTCACACAAACATTGACAGTTTGGAGAAATGAGCTGACAGAAACCTCATAAGGTTCAGCAAAGACTGAAGCCACATCCTACCACTGAGCCAGAACTGCCCATGCAGCAGTACAGGCAGGGCACCACCACTATAGAAAGCAGTTTTAGTGGAAAATACCTGGGGTCTTGATGGGCAGTAAGCTGAACCTAGGTCAGCAGTGGGCCCTCTTGATAAAAGTGGACACACAATAATGATTTTGATCTTGCTAAGCAAGAGCATTGCCAAGACATAGTGAAAAGTGGTTATACCCCTCAAACTGTTACTTGTAAGGTTACATCTAGAGTACGGTGTTCTTTTATGGCATCCCCAGTAAAGACATCGACAAGCTGGTCAAGTCCAGTGGAGGACCACAAAAGTGCTTAAGGGGCTGAAGCGTGTGTTATACAAGGAGAGGCTGAAGGAGCTGAATTTGTTCAGCCTGGAGAAGAGAAGTCTAAAATGTATTTTAAGTATTGTCTTCAACTATGTAAGGAGAGGCCACAGAAGAGACAGAACAAGACTCGAGGTACAGTGAAAAGCTGAAAGGCACTGATCAAAAGTTTTACTAAAAAAGATGCAAATTAGATAAAAGAAGAAAGTTCTTTACTGCAAGAATGATCAACCACAGAGAAACATAGCAGGAAAGGCTATGGAACCCCCATCCTTGGAGATACTCAAGACATGACAGAGGACATGGCCCTGTGCAACCTAATCTAATTTCAGAGTTAGTCATGAGCAGGACAGTGGACTAGGTGACCTCCAAAAGTTCATTCCAACCTAAGTCACTCTATAATTCTATAAATTGTTACATGTCACTTCAAGAAGCTTCTATCTGTTCATGTAGAGTTTGAGGGTTATTAATTTTGCTGAGTCCAACTTGAAGAAAGAAAGATTCAGGTACAGTCCTTGCTATGGTGTTACATTCTGGAACAATCTTGATATAGTATGATTACAATTTGTTTTTATATAAAGACAACATCTGAAGCTTTTAAATATTCAAAGTATTGTCTTATGCAACTGGTTGCTTTCTCAAGGTCATTTAACCTGAAAAGTCTGTATCTCTATAACTGTAGAGGTTTTGAGTGCATTTATGGTATTTTGCTAGACATAAAAAAACTTTTCTTGCTTTTCTTGCTGTTAGAGAAGTTACCTTTTTTTCTTCAGAGTATTATAACTAATGACAACATCCAGATATAATGAGCCTTGAAGAAGAGATGAGTAGTTTAAGAGTTTTCTCAGCAAGAGCTCCTATCTTTCTCATTCAAAATAGTCTTCATTTATCTCTTTGGGAATTATTCACAGCTCCTGGGTTTCAACAAAGTGTTTTAAAGAAGGTGTAAACTAGAGAAAGTGATTGTCCTGATGAGGTGATACAGGTAATCTGACCTAAGGCAGAGCTAAATGTTTCTATCTTGAAAGGTCAGAAATCATCATTATCACACATGTAAATTAAGTGACTGATTCAAGTTCAGATAAACTAAACAGATAAAATATTTACCCGTGTGTTTTCAGATATCTCCAAGCACCATCAATACTTCCACCATTACATCCATGCTGACTCTTGGTATCACAAGAAATCAAGTTCTGAACAGAAAGGTTGTCTGTGATCTGACCATCAGAATGAATTGCTATTCTATCTGCTGCAACACCTATTTTGAAAGAAATTTTGTGTCATTAGAAACAAATAATTACTCAGTGCTTTTTACTAGTTATCGTGAAAGAGTGACTGAAATTATAGCATAAGTATTTTCTGTCTGTAGATATTTTTGCAAAATAATTTGGATATTGTCTGTCAGAATCTTAAGGCAGTTGTGAAACTGCAAAGCACCATGAGCAACTTCACTGTAATTTTATAAATCCATAGAATTACCAAATACCATCAAAACTTAAATATAAACATCAGATGAGACCTTTAGATAATGTAGTCTGGTAATAATGTGTGTACATGAATATTCATCTACATTCATATTCATCTATCTTCAGCAAAATACAAGTATTCCCCACATCTCTTAAACTGAATTTCCAAGTCCCTCTTCTTTCTTTTTTACCTTTTCCTCCTTTAGGACTATTCAAGACTGAAAATATGTATTGGTTTTATTGGAAAGAATATTTGGAATTGCTCATACTAATGTATAAATATAGGATTCACACAAAACTGCTTCTGGGATAGTCACCTTAAGTGTCTGAACTAGATCAGGTAGTCATGATTCTAAGTACTTATATATTTATTCACAGGTTTAAAGGCAGATTAATTAACTAAATTGTAAATGAAATCAAATGGCAGATTAATTAACTAAATTGTAAATCAAATTACTTCTTTGTAATGTTGTGATTTAAAGAAGAAGAAACCTTCACCCATGAGGACCCACTGGCCAGATCAAGTAATAATGATTTCTTTTATATTTTTTTCTCTACCTTTAGATACTTTAATAGGCACTGAGATTTATTGCAGCATGAGATAAATGAACATAACTGATCAGTATATTTTATTTGGGAAAAATTACATATATATTCATGTCCATTTTTCATAAAACCAAAGGTTGTAACAAATGATTTTATTACTGACATATTTATATATATAAACCTTGAAAATAATTTCTTTCACAAATATCTGACCAATTTCAGGGTTTTCTTCTCATAAAATCAAAGAGATTGCACCTAATACACTTGAATAGGAAGGGTTAGGCAATGGCAAATGCAGATATTAAAGTATATATATAAAATAATGCCTTCCTGTTTTAAGCATTCAAGTCAAGCATGCAGTAGTGCAAGAAAAGAATGCAGATTTGTTTAAAGTTACTCCACCATTCATGATAATCTTTACTAGTCAATTCATTTGTTACTTTCTGTCAAAAAAAAAAAATCATATGACACAAACTTATGAAAAGAAAAGAAAAATCTCTACCTCTTGTATTGGTTTCTTTGGTTTTGGGACATCTGAGAGGGAAAGGTGTAGCAATTTTAAACATTACAATTTGCTGATAAAAAGTTAACAGAAAATGAAAATTTCCATTGCTAAATGAAATTACTTCATTACTAATCATTGTACATTTCATTACATGTGTAACCTAGAACTATATTTTTAAATGGAGGTAAAAACATGAATATTACTTGCAGTTGAAAAAGCCCAGGATGCTCCACAATTTCGTTGATCCAAAGGATCATGAATCCACTCAGGCCATGCATAAGTGGCTGCAAAAAACTCAGGAAATTTTCCTTCTGGAGGTGAACTTCCCTAAAACAAAATGTAGGAGATCTGTATATGCTTCATTTCCTACTTTTGCTTTTGCCTTCAATATCTCCCTCATTTTGTTTTAAAAATTCTTAATGTCTGATCTGAGGAAACCTAAAGCATCGGCAGCTGTGGCTTGCCAAGAATCCACATGGTAACCACCCTGTCTGTGTGCTGAAGCTGCCTTGAGAGCCAGAGGCTTCTGGCACTGCCCCATCTGAGCTGGAAAGCTGAGCTGCACAGCTGCCAACCTGAATAACCTGTCCAGTTTTCCTCTGATTTTTATCTCAAGCAATATTTCCCTATGAAACATGTCAATTACGGCTCAGCTGGCATTTTTGGAAGAAAAAGCCTTCTGCTGTAAACAGTAGTGAAGTCAGGTACCTGCTACCCTATTCTCCTTGACATGCTCTACATATTTCCACATGGCTGGCAATAGGAAATTCCAGTTACTAGTGGTGAATCAGTAGAGTGTATTGTTAATTCACCTTTTACACAAAGCTTTTTCGATTTCCAGCACTTACTTTCATTCCAGACTGAAAAGACATGATTTTCTTTCTGGTTTGCAATCTGATGTTGAGCTGATGAGAATTCATGGCCTGCTCAGTAAAGCCATTTGGACAGCCATTTTTGGCATCTTCATCTCTCAGCTTTAATTTATGTCCTCCACACTTTGAACAAATATCCACATATGCAAGAACCATCTGGTACAATTGCTAATAATCTGTTCTATGTTTGACATATCAAAATCATTGACCTATTTTTTAAATTGTTTAACTTTATGGACTGATTGCTTCTGCTGCACAGGGAAATAGGAATGGCTATACAAAACTACAAGATTGGTCCATCCAGTAGCAGTTTGTCTGAAGCAATTGCTTGTGACATCTGTTCCAGAGGAAAATACAACATACAAAATATGATAACCTGTTCCCAAACAAAACATTTACCGATGTTTCTTTGCAGGCCCACACCCAGAAGTACAAAATCTTCTATCCTGGTCAAAATCCTTTATTTTGTTTTGGTTTACTTATCCTTATTCTTCTAATTCTGTGTGTTCTTGCTGCACAATTATTCTAAATTACTTATGTGACTTACAAGACTAAGTACCTTTTTCTAAGATGATTTGCATATTTGTGCCCAGTTCTTTCAAGCTATCTCAGGACACTTTGGCAACTGAACTTTACCACTTTTGCTGTGTACAGATAATTTTGTGGCTTGTATTGGGAAACAGCAACATCTCCATCCAGCTTGTACACCTGGATTTCCTTCCCACATAAAACCAATAGTTGAGAAGAAATGTGAGAAAAAAAAAGGAAGCTTGTACATCAGGGCCTTATCTGATATTAGACTGGTATACATCACTTGCAGACAGAATGATACAGTCTGTACATACACCCAGATACAGTAACTCTGAAGTGCTTGAGGTTTACCACTTTAGATGCAGGCTGTGAGTCCTAAATACCATTAGTCATTTTAAAAGTATATTGCAGTCTCATATGTCACTTATGTTCTTCTGAAAGTTTTGCCTTCACACATAACAAACCAGTAATCTTAATCTTGTTAAAATTTTAATCTCGATATTTTCACTAATTGCTTTTGAAAGCCTGTTTCCTTCAAAAGCTTGTTGGAAATATGAGACTTGAAACCACAAACGTCATGCACAAAATAACTGCTAAGTTAAAGATCTTGCTAAATTTTCATTAAGCTAATTATTAATGAACAATTACAAGCACAAGATTTACTTTGAAGATTAATCATACTGGCAAAATCACAGATAAATAGTGTTTCATTCATTTGATAAACCTGCTCACTATCAACAAGTCGACAAATAAAAGTTGGCAAATGTTGCTTAGCATGCTTGCCTGAGCAATGACCATTTACAGTCCAAATGAGGTAGCTGAAAAAAAAAAAAAAAAAAAAAAAAAAAAAAAAAAAAAAAAA
>CM021733.1:93924546-93960907 GCA_011075105.1 Heteronetta atricapilla
AAAAAAAAAAAAAAAAAAAAAAAAAAAAAAAAAAAAAAAAGTAGACCTTTAGACCTTTGGTCTAAGCCAATGTGTTAATTTATATATTCCTAAACTATTGCCAAAATATTTAATAGCCTCAAATTATAAATCCCAGAGCAAATCTCTTATTAACCCTTAGCCTTGTCATTTCAAAATGCAAGATTGTCCTGTAGCCAGAAACATTAGCTTTTTCTACCCTGATATTGAGAAGCACTGATGTTCTGTAATAAATAGTAAGTCTAGAAATTTTTTTCTCAATGTATGTTCCATAAACCACCATTAGACAGTACAAAGCAATCAGAAAAATGACTGGCAGACTATTTTTAAACCTTCATATGTATTCTATGCAGTGAAGCTAGCAGTCTGGCCAAATGGAAAGGTAGGGAGATATATAAGAATACTCAGACTTCATCTATGACTTCAGAAATGTTAGATGGCCCAACAGATAAAAAAGGTTACTGAATTTGCAAATGTAAAAATAAGTTTTTTGTTTGTTTGTTTGCTTGTTTTTCCTGAGAGATTTTTTTATGTAAAATTATTTTTAATACAAAAAATAAGACGGGGGTTTGGACATCACAGGGCTTTGTAAAGACAATAACAGATTTTTTAAAAGCTCTGTAAGAAACTTCAAGAAGTCTGTGTTTTCCCTAAGATTAAAAGTAGCTCTATCACAGAGTAATATTATGAAACCAAATTTGTAGCTGAACATATCAAGTCAATAAAATAACTAAAAAAAACTACTCCATGACAAAACACTGCTAAGAACTAAGAATCTGCTGTGGGTAAAGTGATTAACACAGAAGGGCTTTGCATTCTTGAATCTTTTTTTTTTTCCTTGTACACAACTGAGTAAAGAGCTACTTCTTCACAAAAACAGTTTTCTCATCTCTAAAACACAAAAGCAAACAGCAGCCCCTTAGTTACCAAATGCTGTAATTTACATCCAAGATAGTAGACCATTAACATGCTGAAGAAATGGCTTTTATTTCAAGTCAGAAAATGTTGTATTTAATGAATAGGTAACTATGGTTTTCTTTCTCCATTAGAAAAGCTAGTAGCTTTTAATCAGATCAACACTAGATAGAGCCAAAAGCTCCCAAACACTAATTGTAATATTTTTATCAACTAACTATGTGACTTTGGGCATGTGACTCACAGTTTTCACACTAGCAAAATGGGAAAGACAGTAATAATCATAGTGCCTATTTTATCCACAGTAAGTAGTACCTTGGCCTGCAGATAAATTAGTACTCAACAAAGTCACTTGAAGGCCAAGCCATTAAAGTTTGAAGAAAACCTCTATAAAATAATAATAATAATAATAATAATAACATAATTTCTGAATTCTCATCATTTATAGATTTTTACACATTTCTGAGCTGTCACCTGGATACAGAAGCTTAATGAAAACACTTTAATAAAAACTCTTTTTTTTTTTTAATCACTTGGGTGTTTGTAAATGCGTTCGTATGCTTCACAAAATATCAGTTACAGAAAATTATTCATGGAAAGAGAAGCCAAAGCAAGTTTATCTGAAAATCTAGTAAGACACATAAGTGCCTGGGAGTTATCTCCATGACTACTGTTGGTCTGCCAATTGGAAGAATTTGTTTCTACCCCTGGTGAGCCTGATCCATGCTATGAGCTTTCTGGATCATTCAGTGACAGTAGATATTGGGCCAGCTATAAAGAGATAATTTATCACTTCTTTACCCAGTGGGCCTTTAGGTCCTTATAACTGCTGATTCACATGGAATCACCTACTAAGGTGATTAAAGTTTGGCTTAAGAGAATAAAAGCATGTTTTCTTACATTTCTGGGAAGTATTAAAACATGGTAGATTGCAAATTTCCTGAGGCAGAATAATGACGCTTAAGAGCTGATGTTCTTGAAAACTGTAGAAGAGGACAGGATCAGGGAGCTTTGGAGCTTCACCAGAAGTTTCAGAGAAAAACATTTTTAAATCAAAACAATCCAAGATAGAAATCACTGTGGTAGGAATCGAAAGTTTTAATACTTCTGAAGTGAAACCATAGGTAGATGATGGGCTATTGTACAATTCGGATTTTTTTTTTTTTTTTTTGGTAAACTCAAAGAATTTTCCAGAAGCTGGGAAAGACATACAGAGATTATTATTTTATCTTTTTAGCCGTTGTAAGTAGAGAGAAAGATTTCTTAGACTCCTGTGCAAAGCATGTGCTTCCAGAAACATCTATGACTTTCTGAAGGTTAAATGGAAAAATTTGTGGAGCTGTATTTCTGGAGAAGAATACATTCAGGCTCCTAGGGTTTCTGGCAGGGCCAAAGATATTTGGGTTGTGGCTCACAGATTTTGTGAAAAGAGAAAAGTTAGACAACATGTGCCTGAGAAATGTTTCAGCAAAAAAAAGGCCATAAGTAGTGCAGCAGACAAAGAAGCTACAGGAAGCTTAATAACAAAGATGCAATAGGCTGGACATAAAAGAAAGCCTACTGTATTCTGGGCTGCATTGAAAGAAGCATAGCTACCAGATCGAGGGAGGTGATTGTTCCCCTTATGCTCTGCTCTTGTGAGACCCCACCTGGAGTGCTGCATTCAGCTCTGGAGCCCCCAGCACAAGAAGGACCAGTTAGAGTGAGTCCAGAAAAGGGCCACAGGGATGATCAAAGGTCTCGAGAACCTACCCTATGAAGAAAGGCTGAGAAGTTGGGCTTATTTAGCCAAGAGAAGAGAAGGCTCCAGGAAGACCTTGTAGCAGTCTTCCAATACCAAAAAGCTGGAGAAGCACACTTTATTAGGGAGTGTAGTGATAGGACAAAGGGTAACAGCTTTAAAATGAAAGAGGGTAGGTTTAGATTAGATATAAGGAGGAAGTTCTTCACTCAGAGGGTAGTGAGGCACTGGCACAGGTTGCCCAGACAAGCTGTGGATGCCCAACCCTGCAGGTGTTCAAGGCCAGGTTGGATGAGCCTTTAGGCAACCTGATCTAGTGGGAGGTGTCCTAGCCCATGGCAGGGGCATGTAGAACTAGGAGGTCTTTAAGGTCCCTTCCAACCCAAGCCATTCCATAACTCTAACATTGATATGTGTATAATGGTGCACAGCTTCCCAATTGGTACCATTTTCTTTTGCTCCTCCTTGTTGAATGTCCATGGGTATCACTATGGCTAGCAGACTATCTCTGTGGCTAGGAGAACTATTCTGGGAATTTCATATACAACATGGAAGCATTTAGTGTTAAATACCTGAATCATAATCTTATATTTATTCCAATAATGAATATATATTAAAAAAAAATCACCTGATACTTACTGGAGTTTCTTTCATATTCAGCAAAGAATGAGATGGAGGTAATGTGCCCAGCCGCTTTTTGAAACCTTCTTCCAGCGTCATTCCCCAGAATTGACTATAGTTGTCAGCTTTCCATCTTCCTCACAGGTAGAAAACAAGCAAACAAAACCACCTTTGTGATATTGCTCATACTAATACCTTGCTCCTTCCTTATAAGAGCACCACTAAAAATAACATCCAGAAATAAATGTTTCAAATTATGTTTTGAGACATTCTATTAGATATGCATGAGACGATCTTTAATACAGGGATTTCACTGCAGATAAATTTAGGCTGGAGCAACACAGAAGGATATGAAAAGTGATGATTTGAGGTCAGCATTGTGTCAGCCTGCCACAGATGAGCATGCAATGCTTCAGAGGAGCACTAGAAAATAAGGTGCTCAATAAAAACAATTACAGTTGTCTTGAAGTTGTGCTCGCATTATGCTTCAGACCAGATGCTAACAGAGAACAGCTTCACATAATGGGTTACTTTGACTTCAAGCTCTGGTGCACCAGCAGTGTTTGTGAGACACTGTTGAACCACACAGAAAACCCAGCTGTTCAGCCTGTTTTATATTAATATTCAGGAAAAAATAAATAAATAAATAATGATCCCCTCCCTACTCTACCTGAGGAAGGTAGATTAGCCTTAGAATCTGGCACTAACCCTGAAAACCATATGCACAACATGAAAAAAAAAAAAAAAAAAAAACCCTTACATTTATACAATTTTTGAACAAATTGAAATTGTATGTTTTACTGGAGAAGTACTGGAGAAGGACTGAGCCACAGGAGAGAGCATTCTCTTTAATATTTGTTTCTTGCTTGTATATGAGGAAAACAGAGGTGAGATTCATGCTGCCTAAATGAGAAGCCTCATCACTCTTGGTCTGCCTCTAATCAGTGGAAACCTGAAGAAGCTGGGTCATATCTCAGGTGGACTAAGCTACTTTGCGGTTATCAGGCTCCAGATGCCTGACTTAATTGTCTGTCCTAACTCAATTGGTTTGAATCTCTCCCATGAAGTACAACATGTTCTAGCACAGAGTGACAGTTTGAAATCTGTGCATCTGTGTTTCATTGGTGAATTCAGCACCTCAGCTGCTAGGGAGGCAATCACTATACCTCTGTAAATCACCAGCAGGCTGCCAAGGTACTGCTCTGATACCAGGGTGTCCTTCTGCACTACTGCACTTCAGGGAACAAGAACTGGTAACAAGAAAAACACTGAACCTCACAAAATTCTGATATCTTGGTCCTTATCTGGCCCATTCTCTCTTCTTCCAACACTTCCAACACTTCCAACACTTCCAACACTTCCAACACTTCCAACACTTCCAACACTTCCAACACTTCCAACACTACCTAGAGTCCTGTTATGTATATATGTATATATATATGTATATGTATATCAAGAATGATATTCTTGAGGGCAGGTACAAAAAAATATATATATTTATATATCCTAATCATTGAAGTGAAGAATAAGGGAAGATGATCTAAAGATCATTTTGTGAGGAAAAAATAAATAAATAAAATCATATGAATTTTGGAGAGTGTCTTAGATAGGTGTTTACAATATTAGCATGAGACTTCCAGTATCTTTCCACTTAAAATTCTATAATGTGCCAGAGATTTAGAAAAGTTTTACAGATGCATATTTATTACATTTACTATCACATTCATGGGATGTAATTGTGGAAGGAGAAGATAGAGAGGAGCACATAACTTGTAATTTGCACTTATATACTATAAGCAATAAAGAAGATTACAACAAAACCTTAAAATAAAAGTATTCTCACCCATAATCTCCAGAATTGATGTTCTGAATCAAGTCTGGGCGAACAAGACATACTTCATTTGAACATTTCCAGTTACTTTGGAAGCATTTGCTGAAAGGGCAAGAATATCACTGAGCAGAAAATAAATTATCAAAGGAAATATATGCACTTTTACAGCAGAAGGGAGGGGGGGAAAACCTAAACTATAAATGTCACAGTAATTACGAAAACACAATTTTACTTAGTGTCACTTCAGTACCTAATGAATCCTAATTGGAATGAGGTGGGAAGGCTTACAGCTTGTGGAAAACATCATCTTTGAAAAAAATTTGCTTCCATCTTTGTAAGGCCAAGCCTCACAAGAAAAAAAAAAAAAAAAAAAAAAAAAAAGAGAGAGAAAGAGAGAGAGAGAAAGAGTTTCTCTCTAACTCTGGAGAACCATTAAGGAGCTACATGGCTATAGACACTTTGCTACAAAGACCCTGGGACAAGTTCAAGGCAGGTGGATACCACTGGAGCCCACTGGGCTGCCCTGGGTTTGGAGGTATGGGGCCAGCTTTTGGAGAGGAAAAGCAGGTAGGGCTGGGGCAGCTGATTGCCAGGGCCAGCAGCTGAGCATCCTGCTTGCTCCATGCAGATGTCCCAAGGTGGGGAATGGGATGTTCAAACATTTCATCTCTTTCCCACATAAATTATATATTCTCCTCTTACAGAATAATTTAGTGTTCATCTCTTGTGCCAGAGGAAAATGTTATAAAAATATTTTCCAAAATTTGAATGATATTGGTTTTCTCTGTATTCAGGTCAATGTCCAGATCTATACCAAAACCATTTCCACTTATGTCAGAGCCAGCAGATTCAACAGGGACAGAACTAGGCCAGTGGGGAGGAGACTTTAATACTCTTGGTTTTATGTCTTGATTAGAAAACCCATTGACCTCTTGCTATTCTTCCATGTTGGCTGTAGTTTAATTCTATAACATCTTAATACAGAATTATTCTTCCAACCATTGTGATTTGATTATGTTTAATATGAATTTAGGGATGCTCACTGAAGTAATTCCTGTTTCATGACATATACTAAATTAAATTCAATTTGCTGTTCTCTGAAACATTACCAGGAATTGCAGTTGTCTTTAATTACTGTTCCTTCTCCGTAATACCGGCCATCTTTATAGCAACCTGCCAACATAACATATAGATGTGTGAAAAAAATATTTTTTCTTGAACTGAATTAATGTAAAAATTTTGTTACTATTGAATTAATAGGTTATATGCAGTACACATTTTTTTATTTATGTGAAAGAAAACAACTACTTCCATTTTTTTCCCAGTAATGAAGGCAGTTTGGTGAATAAAATTTTTTCCCATTTACATTATTATGCACACCAAACAAAAACAACAACAGATTCAAAACACTCACTGAAAAGTGATTGTAAACAACAACAAAAAATATTTTCTAGTAATAAAACAAAACATTTCTAATAATGATCATTTTGAATAGGTAATTAAAATAGATTTCAGTTTTTCCAGTTATAGAATTTTTTTAAAATACCTGTTTCAAAACAGGTATTGTATTATGTTATTTTTTCTTGCCAGAGTTTAATTCATTTCTGAAAAACAAAGAGATCAGTTATTTTTAAATACAACACTCCTCCTATGTATATATTGTTTTTCGATAATAGTTCACTGAGAAAAGACCTTGTATGTGTTATAAGATCTTCCACATAAACATATTCTTCAGAGTACTTAAGTGCCAACACTAAAAGAAAGATCCAGAATGCCTGCAGTGGGCTTTGGATCAAATCTATAATAAATATAGTATAGTTATCATATGGGTCTCTGTTTTCCAGTCTTTTCTAATGCTTTCTCTACAGATACTGGTGACCCTAAAGGCACAGATTATGTTTCTTCCCCCAGTGAAGGAACTGGGCGAGGAACTCCAAACTTTTTTTTTCTCCTCCTTTTTCAAGAAGCTTTAGCCTCTTTACTCATATTTTATATGAATAAAGTGTTGACTTGCATTAGCATTATATCATGCTTTTTTCTTTTCAAGCATAAGGAAAGTTATTTTCCATCTCACAATGAGGAGTAGAGCTCATACACATTCACTCCTCAGCAACATATACTTTCTTTACTGACAGGAGAGAACTTCATACCAAAGTGCAGAAGTGGACTAGAACCAATTAGTTAATCATAAATACATATTTATCATTAACTAATGTTAGCCATACAGCAGATTACATTAACTAGTACAGACATAGGTGATTTCACCCAAGCAGTCCGAGGCCTAAAGTGTCTGCTCTAATTCAATTTCTGATAGGAATTGAGACAGTTTTCAGAGAATATCCAAGGCAAATTACTTAAGCGTCACAGTTTATCATAGTGTGCCCCAGTGCCAGCATTAGACAGTATCTGGAAGGAGGCATAGAACAAGTTATTTAAAATATAACTAGGAAAGGAAGTATTAAAGCAGTGGTCTCAGAAACAGGATGAAGCTCTGCAAGCAACCTTCACAACCGATGCCTGAGAAAAAATGGAAACCTGAACAAGTACAGAAGCAGCTTTCAAAAAATATATACTTAAGGAATAGAAGGTTAAGAACAGTTTCATTAGCCTAACCAAATTAAGACTTGAAAGGCCAGGAGTGCTGCCTGTAAATTTGTCTAAGATATCAGTGTCAGAGTAGAGATGTCTAAACTAAAAGACACTGGTTGCATAAGAACAGAGGTAATTTGTCTGGCCATGAGTATATTAGGCTGGAATATTAATATAGTGGGAAATATAGTGAAAAATATGTGGGAAATTAATTCATTTTAAAATACAGCCTGATGACTTCAAGGGATTGTATGGTGTGAAGATCATGATAGGAATGAAGTCAACTTGATAAACCAGGACTTCCTTCTGGGTTCAATGTTCCTGAGTTCCTATAATCCTCACCTCAATTGCTCCACCTTTGTTGTAAGTAGTCTTGTAAGTGATATGTTTCCAGATGTACACACTTGTAGACCAGATCCTGACTGTGTAATGTAAAATAAATTAGCAAACTCTCTAGGCATTCCTTTTATACCACTACCAGTGTGAGACAGTGTACTGACTCCGATAATGCTTTTTGTACCATCAGAGTAATTGAAACAAAAAGAATAAATAATAAATGTATTTTATAAATAAACATATTCTATAAATAAAACTCTAAAAATTCTCCTAAGAATAACAACAACAAATCCAGAACTTCTATTCAGTGCCTGACAGGTGAAAGAGGAATGAGTATATACAGCTTGTGAAATGGCACAAGAAAACCATTGAAACACACTGAATTCTGGGTTCATAAAGACAAAGTCAAAGCAGTTCACAGAATCACAGAATCATCTAGGTTGGAAGAGACCTCCAAGATGATCCAGTCCAACCTCTGACCTAACACTAACAAGTCCTCCACTAAACCATATCACTAAGCTCTACATGTAAGTGTCTTTTAAAAACCTCCAAGGATGGTGACTCAACCACTTCTCTGGGCAGCCCATTCCAATGCCTAACAACCCTTTCAGTAAAGAAGTTTTTCCTAATATCCAACCTAAACCTCCCCTGGCGCAACTTTAGCCCATTTCCCCTCATCCTGTCACCAGGCATGTGGGAAAATAGACCAACCCCCACCTCACTACAGCCTCCTTTAAGGTACCTGTAGAGAGTGATAAGGTCACCCCTGAGCCTCCTCTTCTCCAGGCTGAACAATGCCAGCTCCTTCAGCCGCTCCTCGTAAGACTTATCCTCCAGACCCCTCACCAGCTTCGTTGCCCTTCTCTGGACTTGCTCAAGCACCTTGATGTCCTTCCTGTAGTGAGAGGCCCAAAACTGAACACAGTACTCAAGGTGCGGCCTCACCAGAGCCAAGTACAGGGGGACAATCACTTCCCTAGCCCTGCTGGCCACAATGTTTCTTATGCAAGCAAGGATGCTGTTGGCCTTCTTGGCCACCTGAGCACACTGCTGGCTCATGTTCAGCTATCAACCAATACTCCCAGGTCTTTCTCTGCCAGGCAGCTTTCTAACCACTCATCTCCCAGCCTGTAGTGCTGCTTGGGGTTGTTGCGCCCCAAGTGCAGGACCCGGCATTTGACCTTGTTGAACTTCATACAGTTGACCTCAGCCCATCAGTCCAGCCTATCCAGATCCTCCTGCAGAGCCTTTCTACCCTCGAGCAGATCGACACATGCACATAACTTGGTGTCATCTGCAAACGTACTGAGTGTGCACTTGATCCCCTCATCCAGATCATTAATAAAGATATTAAAGAGGACCGGCCCCAGTACTGAGCCCTGGGGGACTCCACTAGTGACCGGCCTCCAACTGGATTTAACTCCATTCACCATGACTCTTTGGGCCCAGCTACCCAGCCAATTTCTAACCCAACGAAGCATACACCAGTCCAAGCCGAGAGCAGCCAGTTTCTTGAGGAGAATGCTGTGGGAAATAGTGTCAAAAGCCTTACTGAAGTCAAGGTGGACCCCATCCACAGCCTTTCCCTCGTCCACCCAGTGTGTCACTTTGTCATAGAAGGAGATCAGGTTAGTCAAGCAGGACCTGCCTTTCATAAACCCATGCTGACTGGGCCTGATCACCTGGTGTCCCTGCAAGTGCCACGTGATGACACTCAAGATATTCTCCATGAGCTTCCCTGGCACTGAGATCAAACTAACAGGCCTATAGTTTCCCGGGTCTACCTTCCAGCCCTTCTTGTAGACGGGCTTCACATTTGCTGGCTGCCAGTTGACTGGGACCTCCGCAGATAGCCAGGACTTCTGATAAATGATGGAAAACAGCATGGCCAGCTCCTCCATCAGTTCTTGCTGTACCATCGGGTGGATCCCATCCAGCCCCATCAACCTGCATACATCTAAGTGCTGTAGCAGGTCACCAACCATTTTCTCATGGATTGTGAGGGCCACATCCTGCTCCCTACCCCCTTCACCAGCTGAGGGTACTGGGTATCCAGATAACTAGTCTTGGCAGTAAAGACTGAGGCAAAGAAGGCATTAAGCACCTCATCTCTCATCACTAAGTTTCCCCCCCGCATCCAGTAAAGGATGGAGATTCTCCTTAGTCCTCCTTTTCATGTTAATGTATTTATAAAAACATTTTCTCTTATCTTTAACAGCAGTAGCCAGATTGAGCTTCAGATGAGCTTTGGCCTTTCTAATTTTGTCCCTACACACCCTTACAACATCGTTGTAATCCTTCTGAGTGCCCTGCCCTCTTTTCCAAAGATCATAAGCCCTCTCTTTTTTGCTAAGCTCTAGCCACAACTCTCTGTTCAGCCAGGCCAGTCTTCTTCCACACTGGCTGGTTTTTGGGCACATGGGGACAGACATCACATTTACGTCTGGAGTCGTCAGCATGGTGCAGACACTTAGGGTGTATAAAATAGCTCACTACTGTTGTGCACCAAGTCACTGAGCTGGGATGCAGAAGCACAGCACTGTGCAGTTTTATTGCATTTCATTCTATCCCTTGTAAAGTACTGAAGATTATTGGTTTATTTAAAGCAATATGACTCAGAAAGCACTGAAAGCAAAACCACAGGCAAACAAAAGATCAAAATCTTCAAGGTGAAGTGTATTTTGGTGTATGTGGTCTGGTAGTTCTTAAATAATTCTTAGCCAAAGGCAGAAGCACAGTCTCAGTTATTAAAAGTTAGCCAATATACTTATGGCATTTCTAAAAATGCCTTATAGTTTGCTTAATCTTCTGACACTCAGTCTTTTTTGTTTCTTCATTTTTTCCCCTCCAATTTAATTCTTTGCTCCCTGTCCCATGGTCATTTCAGTTCTAGAAAGTTCCTTCTTGAGTGATATTTTTACCTGCTGTATTTTGCCTGCTTTATTATTCTCCTTTTACCCTTCAAATTAATTGTATAGCAAATATCCACTAAACAGATTTTTAGAAAGATACAGACTTTCCATCAATGAAATACTTTCTGCACCAGAAAAACATCAGCTTATTTTGATGTGAGATATAAATTAAATAAGATAGAAGCTCACCCATAGAACAACAACAACAACAACAACAACAAAAGTGCTCATATAGATTAAATAGCATTGCCACCTACGTCAGGCTTGTTAACCCAGGAGTTTCAAAACAGTGAACACACATGCAAAGTTGGATTGACTAAAGCAGTAAAAATATTACCCCTCACTTATTCCGTTACCTAAAACTTCTGTTATATTTTTACCTTTCAGAGGTAGGCCTATTGCAGGACCCATATGGCAAACTGCTGCAGGTTTTGTAGTAATTCCCTTCCATGAAGCAGTCTGCAAAATCTTATTCAAAGGCTGTCAGCTCTGGAGCAGAAACAGTGCTCAGGGCTTACGTAGAGCTTATGACAGCAACCCTTCAATCTGTTGGAAATAACATGCAACAGTGCATCCTAAATAAGTATGGAACAAATGTCTTTATTTACATAAATCATAAAACATTCTTTTAGAAGATTAGCAACACTTTGGAAAATCAAGTTTGTTTTGCAGTGTTTGGCATTTTTGTTACTCCCACTTATCAGATTTTGGCTCTGTGCCTGGCTTAAGAGCACAGTCTCATGAAGAGCTTGTGGTCTGAGTGTTAGAGTACAAACAGCAGAGATATCTCATAGAAACAGTTAATTTTTAAAAGCCACGGTGATATTCTTGTTGATTTTAGGCTTTTGCAAGTTTGGTACAGTTTTTACATTTTCAGATATATTTGTCCTAGCAAGAAGCTATAGTGTTAAAATTACAATTCTAAAACTATCACCAGCAGAGCTTTGCCCTCCACAGAAACCATGTGTAAATGCTGCTTGTACATATTTGTGGTTTTTTTTTGTTTGTTTGTTTGTTTGTTTTCAATCTTTAGTTCTAAAGACAAAAGATTAAGACTAGAGTAGTTCTGGAGGAACTTCCACTACAAGCTAAGCAGCAAGAAACTATAAAAGGACAATAGGCCAGTCAGAAATCCTTGTTCTAATCACATCCCTTCAGCTAATCCTGCACTGAGATGCTGCAAGAAAATTGTTGTCCCAGAGGAGAGCTCCAGTGGATCTAAGCCATTACAGAATACCTCATAGCAGTACCATTTAGGATAATCATCAGTTTTCAGAATGATCTGTTTGTATGATGGGTACAAAATTTAGATCTTTCTGTTCATCTTGTGTTTATCTGTGAACCTGAGACTGATGAGATCACGTTAATTTCAAACTGATGAGGTTATCTCTAGAAAAGTTACAGGTGAAACAGAGGTTCTGGCCAACAGAGATACGATCAGGCCAACTCTAGAAATGTATCCCTAGAGGCAAAGAAATAACGGGAAGCATAATTCTTATTTCAGCTTTATAAACAATGTCTTTGCCCACTAAGGGATGGGCACATAAAAACATGTCTTTAGGCATGTTTTTAGGATGTACACACTTTAAAGATTAATCAGCAATTTTACTTCCAACTATATTTTCTTGTGGTACACTAATACCAACTGGGTCTTTTCTCTATACCCACCTGATGTTGGAGGTGGCCAAGGCTCATCTGACCTGGTGGGCTCAACGGTATTGTCACAGACATCCCAGTAGTCAGCACAACAGTCCACAGGGCCAGGAGTACCGGTGGCACAGAACTGGTCACAGTAACATATAGCTGCTCTGGAGGCAATGTTAAAGCTGCAGTCATCGTTTCTTCCTGTGCAGCAGCCTCTTATCCTGCAGGATTTTCCTTGATACAGACTCCTTTTCAGCCTGTCCCACCCTGAAGAACCACCATCTTCAGTAGAGTAAAGTCCCTGGGGCAAATTTCTTCTAGAATCAAGCTTTTTTGCCATCCAAACTTCACTTGCAATGCAATATAAGAGCAAGATCTGACTTTTGAGCCACATTCTTCCACCTCTAGATACCTTTTTTAAGTCTCTCTGTCCTTGACTTTATCAGCAAATATCCATTTACTGCAGATGGAACATCTCCACTTACTATTCAGAAACAAATCTGAACAGAAAGCTGCAGACTACAATATTTTATGAAGGCTCTGTATTCGTTAATCATTAGTCAGACATGTTATAAACTGTTTTATTTGCCCAAGATAAAAAAAAAAAAAAAAAAAAAAAAAAAAAAAAGATATACTGGAAAGTACTGGAGAGAAATAAAGTTGTGATAAAGAAAGTTTGTAGTAAAGGTTTCTTATGCAGAATATACACAGTCCAATATCTTAGTTCCACACTTTAAGCTTCTAAAATCAAAACAACTTGAGGAATGATCACATGGTGTTAAAGGAGGGTCTCTTTCCTCCTGGCTTCATTTACCTGTAACTAATATGTTCTCCAAATAATTGAAAATTATACTTAGATTACATTTCACCTTCATTTTCCTATCTGATATGCAGGGCTATAGATCATTGACTTTCACTGTAGTAAACATATCCTGCATCCCCCCTTTTCTACCTTTTTTCCAGTGATCTAGGTTTCTTTTATATGCTTAATTTTGCACTGTTTTACTGTGGGCACATTTTAAAAGTCAGGTGATATTCAGCATAAACTATTAACCAAAATATATTCTTTTAAAGTTCACATTTCTTGCTTCAAAATGAACTTGTAAATCTATGTAAATAGGGTAATAAATACTAACTAGTGAGTCCTCATTCCAATTTTAAAAGTAAATGGCTGGAATAATAAAACCATGAAGACAAACAGTAGATATCGAAAGACATGCATAACAGCCTTTACTACTTGTTCTGTGCTCTCCAGGTTTTTTTGACTGCAGACTTAAAGAAATATACATGGTACTGTTGCCAAAACCTAAAAGATTCAGAAAAAAAAGAGCAAAGTATTTTGAGGCTGCTACCAGAGATAACTTGTAAGGCTAAATTGCAGAAAAATAACATACTTTGTAATATGAACAGTTACAAGACAATTTAAGTCCTCAAAACTGAAAAAGCAGAGGTAAAAAAAAAAAAAAAAAAAAAAAAAAAAAAAGTCATTCTTCCTTTTCCATTTTGTAGTGAATGAGAGGACCCTGAAGAAGTTAATGGCAGGGAATGAAGGAAATCTTTCCCTTTGTGATTTCTACTGGATTGTTCAGTGCTGCAGAAGGTCACTGAATCAAAGGACAGCTACTTATGAAAGCACAGCTGGCAGCACAGCTGGTCTGGATGCATTGCTGTGAATGGCAGAGTGATTAAGGGGAAATGTGTGTGTGTGTTTATATACATAGGATTGTAATACAAATGCTCAAGTCTTTAATAAAATTTCTTGCCAGCAGAGCTTTTATTGGACCTGCCTCTCACACTGTCTCTGTCACAGATAAAGAAATGTGGATGAGGGAAAATTGCATCAGACCACATGATTTTTATTTTCCTTTTTTTTGCAGACAATCTTCTGTATGGGAGTCAATTAAAAGGCCAAGGTCAGCTACATACAATCATTGTACATCACATAATATTACATAAATCTTTACCTTCAGATTTGTTCTGTATTTTTTGATTTTGTTTTTTTTTTTTTTTTTTTTTTTAATGTAAAAATTTAGGTATCTTAATCAGACACTGAGATACCTAGTGCTATAATGCATCAAATATAAGGTGAGGAAGGTTCAACCAAACATAATCATGGAAAAATCAAATTAACTTCTTGGTAAAAATGATACTCCTTTTCCTTAATCCTTCTTTCTATGTGGTTCCAAGAAAAAGGTTCTCTTGATTTGCACTGCCACCTGCAAAATGCAAATCTTATTTGCTGTTACAGTTTTTTGGACATCAATTTACAAAGTTATGTCCTTACAGTGGTCAAGCATAAGAAAGAAAGAAAGCTTCCGTATGTGATATTACCTGCCTTTTAAGTTACAGACCTCTGTCTTCATTTAGTTTAGATTTTAGTTTGGTTAGGTGGTTTTCATTGTTTGTTTTTGGAGTTGTTTTTTTAGCTTTTAAATTTTTTAAGACTTGCTGAGGATAAACCAGAGGCAAAGGATTTGTTTGGAAAAGAAGTGAGCTAGTTTACACAGGAATTAACTTCCTTTAAGCAAATTTAAAAATGGAATTAATGCTTCTGAACTGCTTTGTTTTTTGACACACAAAACTATGCTGAAACTTGATAAAATCTTATTCTCCTGTCTGCTGGTGTATGCTTAAACTTTTTTTTTATTATTAAAAAAAAAAAAAAAGGCAATTTGTTATGGTTCAGTAAATATTTTGTTTTCAGTAGTTTCCACTGTAAGCAAAAAGTAGCTCTCTGTAAACTGTAGGAAATCATGTGCTGACTTATCTGTAACTATTTAGGAACAGTTAAATATAATCCTTATTCTCTATTGAAGATTAACCTATTCCAAGCAGACCAGCTCTGCTATGTTTTTGAGTTAGGAGCCCAGACCTAGTTCTGGTCTTCACTGTTAAGTACAAAACTGTCTGACTTGTACCTGTGTCAGTACTCCCTGAGGTCTACTCTTGAGCTTAAAAGCACCAGAAAGCTCTTTAAAGCTAGAACAGGATTATCCCACAGGTTTTCTTCCAAAATTCCTTCTGATTTGTTTGAATGAGCTCATTGCACACCCTAAAACCTCATTTCTGATCACCTTACACATTAGTGGTAAAAGCCCTGAGCTAGGTACTGTTTGCTGAAGGTCATTCCCAGGACAGACCTCTGAGCCTACCCCATCAGAAGACTGTGCTGCCTTTCCTTTGCCTGACTTTCAGCCAGTTTAGGAAGCAAACAGGACACCAGCCTCCAGTCCTTTTGTCTGCTAGTAGGCAAAAACTCAGTGTGTCATAGAGACCATGTAGTTGCTTATCATTAGTTTAAACTCTGAAATTATATGGGCCGTCCCTTTCTTTGAACTCAAAGGGAAACGTAGCTGGTGACTCCTTGCACAAAAGACACCGCTCCTTTGTGATAGCTGCAATAGATTATACTTACTACTTTTTATTATTAAAGGCTGCAATGAGGAAAAAGGTTTTGAGCCAACCCATTTCATCAGAAGTGTTATACAACACTATGTTCTCTTTCCTGTGTGGATTCACCCTCCCAGGTGGTGAGTGCCTACATCCTAGACCTGTTTATGCAGAGAAAAATTGTGTGTTAAAGAGTTTTTCTCACCAGCATTTTGGCCTCCTTGTGTTTGGGGAAGGCTGAGCTTGAACCGACCCTGAATGTGTGCGGGATTTGCTACTCCACCTGGATCCCTACAAGTCCGTGGGTCTGGATGGGATTCATCCCCGGGTGCTGAAAGAGCTGGTGGACGTCATCGCGGAACCTCTCTCAATTATTTTTCAACAATCCTGGGAATTTGGAGAGGTCCCGGTAGACTGGAAGCTGGCAAATGTTGTGCCAATTTTCAAGAAGGGTCAGAAAGAAGACCCTAGCAATTACAGGCCTGTCAGTCTCACGTCAGTGCCTGGTAAAATCATGGAGAAGATGGTTCTCGAACTTATTGAGGCGCACCTGGGGGACAAAGCAGTCATTGGTCCCAGCCAGCATGGGTTTGTGAAGGGTAGGTCCTGCCTAACTAACCTGATTTCCTTTTATGATAAGATCACCCGTATGGTGGACCAAGGGAAACCAGCTGATGTGATTTTTTTGGACTTCAGCAAGGCTTTTGACATGGTTTCCCACAGGATCCTACTGGACAAAATGTCCACCATACAGCTAAATAAAAACATCATCCGATGGGTGAGCAATTGGCTAACGGGCAGGGCCCAAAGGGTTATGGTAAATGGGGCTGTGTCAGGCTGGCGGGCGGTCACCAGTGGGGTCCCTCAAGGCTCCATTTTAGGGCCAGTACTTTTCAATATTTTTATAAACGATCTGGATGTAGGAATAGAAGGTATTTTGAGCAAGTTTGCTGATGACACCAAACTTGGAGGAGTTGTGGACTCGAATGAGGGTGGAAAGGCCTTGCAGAGGGATCTGGATAGGTTGGAGAGCTGGGCAATCACCAACCGCATGAAGTTCAATAAGAGCAAGTGCCGGGTCCTGCACCTGGGACGGGGAAACCCTGGCTGCACGTACAGACTGGGCGATGAGACGCTGGAGAGCAGCCTAGAAGAGAGGGATCTGGGGGTCGTGGTAGACAGCAAGTTGAATATGAGCCAGCAGTGTGCCCTGGCAGCCAGGAGGGCCAACCGTGTCCTGGGGTGCATCAAGCACGGCATCGCTAGTAGGTCGAGGGAGGTGATTGTCCCGCTCTACTCTGCGCTGGTGCGACCTCACCTCGAGTACTGTGTGCAGTTCTGGGCACCACAGTATAAAAAGGACATGAAAGTGTTGGAGAGTGTCCAGAGGAGGGCTACGAAGATGGTGAAAGGCCTGGAGGGGAAGACGTACGAAGAACGGCTGAGGGCACTGGGCCTGTTCAGCCTGGAGAAGAGGAGGCTGAGAGGACTCATCACAGTCTACAACTTCCTCGTAAGGGGGTGTCGAGAGGCAGGAGACCTTTTCTCCATTAACACCAGCGACAGGACCCGCGGGAACGGGGTTAAGCTGAGGCAGGGGAAATTTAGGCTTGACATCAGGAGGGGATTCTTCACAGAGAGGGTGGTTGCACACTGGAACAGGCTCCCCAGGGAAGTGGTCACTGCACCGAGCCTGACTGAATTTAAGAAGAGATTGGACTGTGCACTTAGTCACATGGTCTGAACTTTTGGGTAGACCTGTGCGGTGTCAAGAGTTGGACTTGATGATCCTTAAGGGTCCCTTCCAACTCAGGATATTCTATGATTTTTTTTTTTATTTTTATTTTTTCACTCTATTGGGCAACAGCCTGGAACCTGACTGGTGTAGGTAGTTGTCACAGTATCAAGCAGTACCACTGTTAACTGAAACCTTTCAGGGCTGCCTATGTCAGTTATTACCATGGTATTCCAAGTTACACGCAACTCAGAATAGAAGTGACTTAGGTGACAAATTTCATCGGTACAGTCCTGGCACAGGGCACTTTTCTACATGCAGCCTCTGGGACCAATGTGTTTGGTCCCAGATATCTCTCAGATATTTAATTAAACAGTTTTAGGGTCAAAGTCATAGGCAGAGGAAAAGAAAACAACCCCAATTTCGTGTGCCAAACCCTGCTGTTCTGTGAAGAACTCTGTTCTTCACAGCTATAAGCGCTCACATACACACAAGTGCTCAAGAATTCAGAGTCAGCAACCATAGGTGAAATAAGATGATATAGTATGTACTAGGTAGTTGTTACAGCCTCATAGCTGTATCAGTCTTCCCAACACAATAATTCACTATGCATGCTTCCTACCTCAGTTACATCCCTTGGCCATCTCCGTGCAGCAGGTGCCATCTCATTCTTGTTCTCAGCCACACTCCAGCCTTGACCTGAGGCCATGGTCAGCCCATTCTGGGCTCAGTCAAGTAAATACATGTGAAGAATGGGAAAATCTGTGCATGAACCAGCATATTATGTCACAGAGCCATAAGTGGCCTCCTCAACAGCACTTCACTAGGGCTTGCCAAATGTATGAAGAGCAGAAACTTCTCAGGAGCCCCAGCTGGGATGGAAACCTTGATAGCAGCCCCATCATATCATATGTCACATGCCTCCTTGGTTATGCTGTTAGCAACACTGATGTGGACAGATGAGCTTGTGCACAGCTGCACATGGCTTCAGAGAGGTGATGCCTTCAGTGAGCTTATTAATCATATATTGGTTCCTCACCAGCCAGTTAGAGGTGAGGGAGAAGAAAATCTAACATCTTTCACAGTCAGTATGAGCTCTGAGATGTTGTGCTGGTGTTGTGTGGCTGATGTGTACCCACTCATATTTGTCTTGAATGTGAGGCCCTATCTGATCCTATCAGTGCGTGATGCCACCCTAAGCCTAAAATATTCTCTTGACTATGGATAGACTAACAAGGGCAGGGGTAGATGTAGAGGTATTTTCCCAAACTGATTCCAGAAACCTTACCAGGTTGTCCATGTGCCTTACCTGCAAGCAGGTTCAGAGGTGCTTGGGACACATACTAACTTTGGCACTGTTGCAATGTGAGTGTCACTAGTTCAATTCTAGGGGAGCCAATCCAGAGCAGGCTCATTCCTCAATTTGTAAAATACTCCGTGCCATTTGTCTTGTGGTGAATCACTTGACCAGTGCAGAAGTAGCCTAGGATTGCCCTGTGTATTGCTAGATACTACTTCTTGAATAAATGAGAGCAGTCTAACCCAGTAGTCACCAGCTCATTTTTGTTCAGACATCTTTTATGATGTACCAAGAGACACTGCAAGGATGATACATGCAGCTTATTGATATAGAGAGTATGCAGCTTATTGATATGATTAGCCTTGGCTAATGGACTCGTTAAATGGCTACAATGAATAAGCTACTATTAGTATCCTCATCAGCCCTGTTAAGATGTCTGGAGTCTGTGCTGGGCAGGCAAACATCGGTCAGGTGGGGAAGGATTGTGCTTCTTGATCCCCAAAACAGGCTGGTCCTCTGTGTTGCTGAGTTGGCACTTTCTGATTCTCTGCTCTGAGAGGTTTTTTATACCTTAAGGCATAGATTTTTTCCTTCTGAATCCTTGAGCCATTCCTATTACCCTTTCAACAATATGCTTCTCTCTGTGATTTTACTTTTCTCATTTTGCATAACCTTAGTGGGTGAACTTTATGATATTTAGGCAATGTTGTCATTAAAACTGAGTCAAGACCACAGAGGTGTCCCACACCAAACCAGGCTTTGGATCCCACACAGCTGAAGCCTGGGGGCAAGGGCTGTCCTTAATTTGAGGCAGCAAATCACATTTTCTCAAATAATGAGTTCTGTCCCTTCTACTCATGGCCTATATAAGTCACTGCCCAAATACACTCCTTGTGCTAGCCCAGTTTCACTTCAGACCACTTGGGCCAAGCGTAATATGTCGGGTGTTTGTTTTTTGTTTGTTGTTTTTTGTTTTGGAGGGGGGTGGGTGTTGGTTAGCTTGGGTTGCAGCACATCACAACAGCAGTAATACCAGCTGCATGCACAGAACATGATGAATACTGTGTATCAGACTGCATGTTAGCCTGTGAACAAAGATAAAGAAAAAGGAGAATATAACCTCTCAATAAACATAGGCAGTCATTGGGATCCTGACAGAAATGTGTACTTTAAGGAAAAATATGAATAAAAGCAGGGTAAAGGCATCAGAAGTTGGACTAAATATATTACTTTATTGAACAAGCAGCATCCATTAATTTTATAGTACTACTGAATAAGCAATCATTTTTTTCATGTATACTTTTGCTCTTTATAATCTCCCCTTAAAGGATTTTTTCTCTAAATACTTTTCCCATTAGTATCTGAGGGATAGACTTCCTAGGCTGTTATTGCCAGTATACTCTCAGTTTACATTCACAGACAGAAGCTGTTTGAGTAGATAGGGTTGTTGTTTTTTAAAATATGAACAGATGAAGAAACTCACAAAATGAGAGGTAAAGGAAAGGATCCCTCTTTTGCCTTTCCTACAGTTTTGGTACTTCTTTCTTTTGCTTTTGTTCCTTCCACCCATGGTCTTTGGTCTGTCACCTGGGATAACTTAAAGATAAAAAGTACCATTTGAATAATCCTCTCAGTTAGACATGCCAGATGGGATTTGAGCTTCACAAAAATGAAATTCAGGAGGAAAAGAAAGTTGGATTTGCAAGAAATTCAGAACAAAGGAACTGCTTTGGAAAAATGGGCAGAAAAACTCATTAAAGTTTGGGGGAATTGCACAGATTGCATTGGTTCCAAATTTCAGTTTTGCCCAGTTCAGTGTTTGACTTTCAGTCAAGAAATACTAATAGATACTTTTTGGGTGTACCTATTACATCTTATAAAATTTATAACATATGTAGAGTATTTATGTATTAAGTATGCATTAAGTATGCATTTACATCTTTCTTAAAAAGGTTTTCAATACATTTTTCTTCTGTTTACCTGTATGTGTTGATTTCTGTACCCAGGAACTGTCTCTTGAAGTTAGTGAAATGCTTTTCACTATAATTTTTTTTTTTTTTTTTTTTTTTTTCCCCTGGCTAATGCATGTGCTGTCCACAAATTGTACACACTTAATTTCTACTTCTTTTTCATTGAGAAAATAAACTAATAAATATATAACCCTTATATGTCTATCAATCATTTAATGATATTGTGAAGGATGTGTGTGCTACAGTATCAAGGGAAAATGTATATTTTAATCTGTATAAAGAGACTCATAGATGGTTGAACTTCTCTTTCATTTTTACAGTTCCACAGTTAAACAGCTTAAGTCCACACCCAGTAGTACAAGGCCTTAAGACTAGTCCATTTAATTTGACGTTAATTTTAATATTTTAATTGATGATTTTATAAATTAGTTCATCACATTAATTTTAATGAAAGCAGCAGCACATCTCATTACAATTATTGATCTTAACTTCAAGTTGTAGCAGGTTGTCAGGAGGCGAAGTGCTCCCACATACCAGGTTGCAATGCAAAGGTCCCTGATGTACACATACCTGTGGGCTGATTTATAAGGTCAAAAGATCGAGGGAGAAGCCAGTGACTCATGCAAACATAGATGAACAGTGTCCTTAAACTTTTACAATGCATTTTGAAAAAATATATATATATATTGTTTAAGATTGTTTAGGATTCAAGCTCAGGCAACACTCAGTCTGTGGAAACAACTCAGGGTCAAAAAGAACAATGCAAAGTAGACAGGAAAGCAGTGGTTATTCCATGTTTGCTAGCACAGAGTTATTAGCTCTGTCTGCCCTCACCAGACGTCACAAGGCTATGAACATTTCATGGCAGAGAAGAACTACTGTGCTTGCTGATTGCTTCAGGTGCTGACACAAAAGTGAAAAATTCCTTGAGCATTTCACAAAGCCCCTGCATGATGGCAAAACGTGACCAAGGTTAAGAGCGTGGGAACATTCCTTTCCCAATGATGCTGACATCCAGTCTCAGCTATTTGAACTATGCAGAGCCAGATTTACAGAAGTGAAGATAAGAATCACAACAAACACTTTGCAACAAAAATACAGCTTTATTCAATTTCAACATTTGTATTATTTCTAAATAAAATATGCTGTGTTATTTTGGGCCTATCTTAAACTGGCAAGCACTGCAAGAAGTGGTACATAAATATGGCACATTCATGTGTGTATCTCTGGGTTTAATTATGCTAGTACATAAGATTATCTCATGAAAGAATATTTGATTGTTATTGCTGCTTTACAATTAGCATACTAGAAGCAATTTTTTAAAAAATGGTGCTTCAGATAACATTAGTGTCATGGATTCTTTCTCAGTATTGGAACAGGTCTGAAAATACTCTATGGTTTAGCTCTTGATCCTAAATTGGGGCTGCAAAAGAAGAGTTTTCACATGAATACATGTAGCAAAAAAATAAAGAAGTGTAACTGTATAAGTAGCATGCACCAAGCTCACTTGGTTTTCCTGCTTTATACGACCTGATGGTCTGACTGATAAATGTAACTCATATTTTCACAGGGAAAAAAAAAAAAGGCATGAAGAAAATGAAGAAATATTCAGAATATTCAGCCACTTCTCTCGCCTGCCTTTGCAGCAACCTGAGAAACACTTTAAGTCCTTAAATTCCCATGTAGCTGCAACAACCCTAATTCTAATTAAATCCCTTGTTCTGAAACTTAGGCCCATTTCTTTTCCTCCTACTCTCAGGGAGAATAGAGAAGTGACTAATATCCTTTTATAACACATTATAAAGAGATATAACCTGTTGTGCCTCATTTCTGTATTTCTTTTCTTCTGTGTGAAGAAACTGAAACCTTTAAATCTTTTCTAAATCTCCCATTTGTTTTCCACACCTCCAGTCTCTCTTTCTAAAATTGTTAAGGACAGAACACAATACTACAACTGATTCTTCACTAACACGACCAGAAATGAGTAATTACCTCCATTATACTATAAACACTCCTTTCAGTGTTTCCCTTGAATGACATTTTTCATAAGAACATTGCCTCTCCAACTCAGATTCATTGTGGTCCTTTGTAATCCTCAGGTTCTCTTCTGTTTTATTATTGCCATTCAATTTCTGTCTGTGCTTTGCATTGTTCCTTGTAATTGTCTTTAATTAATTTTATAATTTGATTTCTAGCCATCCCTCTAATATAAGTGATGTTTTTGGATTTTAATCCTGTCTTCGAAATCCTGTCTTGCAAATCTTCGCAAATGAGGATTTTCTGCAAATCTGGTAAATTTACTGTTCATTCAAGTGAGCAAGTAGTTAATATTTTATAGTGCTAGAACTTGAAGATGACATTATGGAAGTGTCTGTGAGATGTTCTCCCATTTTAGCAGCAAATGGTTGTTCTCAAAGTCCAGCTTTCCAATCAGTTGCACATCTACCTTATGTGAATTTAATTTAGCCCATTTCTGCTTTGCTTGCTTATGAATTTCATGTGGGACTGTGTCGAAGATGCACTGTATCAACCACATCCCCTATATCTGTTTTGCTGTCAAAGAAGGAAATGAGATCAACTTGATAGGATTTGTTTCTGACATGTCACTGTGCAAGTTCTCTTATCTGCTTGCTATTGCCTAGATGCCTACAAATGGTTTGCCTAATACTTTGTTCTAGTATCTTGGAAATAATACTAGGACTGGCTTTTCTATAATTCTTTAGACCTTCATTTCCTTCTTTGATAGATATGACATTGTCTTTGCCTTTCCCCAGTTTTCTGGGTATTTGCTCATTTTGCTAATTGCTAGTTTGAGAAATAGCTTTGGTTAAGTGTTTAAGGGGGTTTCACTGGGCTGTGCCATCCTGAATACATCCATTTCACCTCAGGATTCCTTGAAGTGTTCTTTTCCTGTTCTCTCTATGTTCCTACTCCAAAACTGTTAATATTAACTGAATCAAATTTTTAGTCATAATTAGCCTTTTTTGTGAAGACTGAAACTGGGAAAGGTATTGAACACTTTAGCCTTTTCTACATTACCTTTTTGCTGATCTTCCAAGTTGAGTACTATATTGTGTCAAGTATAGCATATTATTTTCAATATGGTATTGTTTAATTATAGCACCCTATTCATTTTAATGGTACTATGTGGTTATGCACTCAAATATAAATAATATTCAACTTATCTCAATGATATTACCACACAATCTAATCCTAGCCCATACCTCAGTTCTTTCCAGCTGTTTGATTGCATCCCACTTACAATTAATTAAATTTTGACTTTAAGCTAAGAAGTGGAATTATTCAGTATTAGTAATTATTAAAAGAAAACCAGCCACCAAAAATAGCCAGCTTATTATCCAAACACTAAATTGTGTTGCTAAAGCATCCTACCATCTTTTCAAAGCAAACACATATACAACAATTTATGAAAGTGACACTAAAGATGTAGTTACATATTCTAACTGTGACTGTAGTCAAGTCATAAAAATAGTAATACTCACCACTGTAGCTAAATAGAACCTCTTTCATTGGTGACCTGTATTAAGAACAAAAAGAAAGAAGTGAAAACAAAGTGGAGAGGAGCATAAAAGCTGCCATAAGATAACCAGCTACAGGACTACAATTGTTTTGCTGGTGGACAGACAATTTCATACATCTTGTCTTTTAAAAATTTTGTTTTCCTGCACTGTTAATTTATAACTATGCTTAGGATGTTTTCCATGCATTGACAGGTTTAAGGAAGCAAATACACACATAGCAAATTTCAAAAGGTAAAACATTACCTTGGCTAAATGCACATGTTGGGCTTCCAATCCCTTGTATGACCACAGCCCAGGAAGACACGGCTTGTGGCCAACCTTACAGTCACATGGCACTGATACTGTTTTCCTGTACCTTAGAAAGGCTTTCCACACTCTTCAATAGAAGCCTTGTACCCAGTGAGGAGGAGGGTGTATTACAGAGGTCAGTACTTGTTTATAATGGATAAATAACTGGTGGGCCCACCAGAAAATGTAGTAGTAAACTATTCAAAGTCACTGTTTCAGGTGTCATTTCATGGGTGGCTTAGGTCAATGCAATCTGACAACTCCAGAAGGGACTTGTGTGATGGAAGAGCATGCAAGCCCCTGATGTTTGTGGATGTTCCTAACTTGGAGAGCGGACACAGTTTGCTAAGCTGAGGGTATGGCTCCTATTCTGGAGCACTTTGCCAGGCTGGAGGAATGGGCCAGCAGGAGCTTTATGAACAAAGGCAAATGTAAAGTCTTACATCTAGGTTGGGTGAGTGAACAATCCAATACAAACGTAGGCCAGGGACTGACCAGCTGTGCAGTCACACAGAGACTTCAGAGCTGGCAAACACCAAAATGAAGGAGAATCTATACGTCTGCATGGTGATGAAGGCTAACTTCATATCAGGCTGCATTAATTAGAGCATAGCCATATGCCATTCCCCCATAGGTTGTAAGGGAAGTCATTATTTTCTGACAGGCACTGGTGAGGCTGCATCTGGAATGTAGTTTCCATTTTTTAGATAGAATAGAAAAGAGACATCAACCAACCAGAATAAGACCAATGGAGAGCAATCAGGGTGGTTGTGGGAGTTTCCTGATTTCTGGGAAAGGCGTATCTAAGAATCATTAAGGTTAGAAAAGACCTCCAAGATCATCTAGTCCAACCTTTCCCCCGCCACCAGTATCACTCACCAAACCATGTACCTAAGCTCCATGTCCAAACTTTCCTTACATACCCCCAAGGACAGTGACTCCACCACCTCCTTGGGCAACCCGTTACAATGCCGTATGACATACGAGGGGACACTACAGGGCTTGTTTAACTTGAAGAGTAAGCAAAGGGTTATCTGTTCTCCCTCTCCAGCTACTTAAAGAGGATTTAGAGGAATGAAGGTTATTATAGTGAAAAGATAAGAGGCAACCAGTGGGGAAATTTTAACTGCCCATAAGGAAAAATATTTTCATAATGAGTGGTGAAACTCTGTAACTGATTTTTCTGTGGTTCTATGATTCTAATTATTCATGAATTACATGAATATTTGCATAATAAAAAATCTTCGTCAAACTACACTTGTGTTCTGACTACATATTCAGAGCAATTTCTTTTCCACTGAAATTACTGTACATTATTCCTGGTATTATTTAAAGAAGACTAAATACAACAGATTTTTCTTAAAGCCAGATAGAATTAGATTAAAATGGCAGTTTAAGTGACATGCTGACTTTTCATATTTTCTCCATATCATTTGAAATATAGCCTGTGCATTAGTACACTTTTAGACTTTTTAATGTAAATTCAGCATGTAGTACACTTACTGTAATTTTTTTTATAGAGATCACATTAGAAATAATACCCCATAAATTCAGAAAACATTTTCCCTTGTTAATGCTTGGTGATCTAATATGCCCTTTCATGTCAATAGGCTATAGCTGAAACTTTTTAATTAAAGCAAGGAGATATCATTGAAGCTGTCAAAAAAATATTGCCCAAATACCTGTTGCAATATAAATTTCCCATTGTGAGTATAAAGTATTAAAATTTACAAAGCTTAAAGCATTATAAAGTATAAACTAAATATAAATTATCCGCTGTTTTTTTTTTTTTTTTTTTTTTTTTTTAATTTAAAAACTTATGTCATTTGGACCTGCCTTTCTATTTGTAGGTATCAGAAGACTGTAGCTTACTGTTCCTCATTAGTAGCCCATCCATTATGAAATTAAAGAATTTATCCCAGCTATCATTTGAAATTCTTGCTCCCTTAGTAAAAGCAGTAGGCGTTCTTACTTGTAATGTTCCTTTGCAATATAATTATATTTTCAAATAAATGAAACTATAAAGTTAAATGAAATGTTATGATGATATGGAGACAGTCTAGTGTCCTTGACTTGGACAACATAAACTAAGGGCATTGAGACTATTGATTCAAAGAGGTCTTGTTCATTTTCTTTCAAAATATTTTGGAATATTACAGGTCAAGTCAAAACAGGTTTTTTTGGAGGAAAGTGACATCAAAGGATTTTCTAATTTTCAACATCTGAGAGGTTTTTTTATTTGTACTATGGTGCCCTTTCCTTTATTTGCTGCCTTATGCTGTTTATAATCTCTATGCCTAGTCTCTGTCTATGCATTGTTTATGAACAACCAAATACACTCTAATTCCTTGGATAGTTTACAAACTCTGCACATCAGCATTGCTACAAATGGGTTGGATCTTTGGTCTAACACAAAAAACCTTACATAAATTCTTCAGTACAAGGATTCTATCATATAATGGGTCCATTTTCTCCTTATATGTAGAATCTTTTAATGATTAATAGTAATTTTGACCTCTGACCAGGAACATTTCTTAAGTAAATAAAGATAAAGAGCAATGTATAACAGAACCTTGGGCCTTATTGACATTTTCATAGAATTCATAATTTCAAGAACTTTTGGTATTAAATTTGATTAAAGCAGAGCAAGGCAGATTGTTTCCTTATTAAGAAAAAAAAAATGAAAAAGGAGGAAAGAAAGATGGGGGGTGGGAGGAATCTGCACAAAAGTGTCTCTGTGAAATACTGAGACGTCTCCTCTGAAGACAATGGAATCAACATTTTCTCATGAGGTCTTTTTATGAATGCTGACCTTGCATTAAAAATGCTAGGTCTCAAATAATTATTTCAGATTTTTTAGGAATAACAAGTAGATGAAAGAGAGTAACAGCTGCAGAAAAAAAATAAAATAAAATAAAATATGTGAACCTAAATTAATTGTATAATAAATTTGGGATTTTGCAAATTGTATATGAATGAGGGGAATGAGTAGGTACATTTAGCACCTGTATGCAATGGCTTTTTATAACTCTACAGGGACATATGCCCTATGTTCTCTCTAAATATTCTGACAGTACAGTTCTCAAAGTATTTTTTATGTTAGTCACACACCATAACATGGGCAAACACTAGGTTAAAGGAAGACCATAAGTACTGGAAATTACTGTCATATCTCTTGGTTAGGTTTTACAGGTATATCCTTCAGATCTCCTCCAACTAAAAAGTGCTGGTTGTAGAGAAGGATTTCATGGGGAGGAAAATCTGTTATTTGTTCTGCTTTCACAAGAAAGTAGAAGATCTGATTTGCTTCATGTTACAGAAAGAAGCTGAAGCTGCATGAGGAATAGAATGCTGTTCTTCTAAACACAAAGGTAACAACTTTTTTTTTTTTTTTTTTTTTTTTTTTCCAGTGAATACTTCACTTTGAGGAAAACAATGTGAATTATTAAGTACACAGTAGCAACATCTTCCCTTTTCTTTTCCCTTTTCTCACTCCTTTCAAGGAACCAAGCAAATGCTTATGTTTCACCAAGCCTTTGACCACCCATTCTTTTTCTGGAACTGCATAAATTGCACTGACTTGCTCTCACACTGTTTCTTGCTCTGAGTGAGGAACACCAAAGAGGAAGAATTTAAGAAGTTGAGCTTACAAGTAATTTTAGATAAAGAAGAAATGGTTAGTGAGGGCAGAGACAGAGAAATATAAAGTTTTTATTGCAGCAGTAAGAGTAACATTGGCCTTATCACTTGACAGAACTATTCCTAACCAGTTCAGCATCCAAACAGGATTTCACTGATAACAAAGGACATTTTAAATTAGGTGGAGCCTTGTGGGTTATATAAGCTTATAAAGTGTAAATTCAGCAGAAACTGTTAATAGAGTTAAGAGAGGTTCCTTTCAGAAGTTTCACAGAAGAAATTTTTTTAAAAAAATCTGAGAAGCTCAGCAAGGTGTTAATTGTCTAACTTTATTTTGTGAAGGCATCTTGGGGCTTACTTTGGAAAGATCTACAATATAAACATAGCAACTGTATTTGAGAGAACCAAGAAGTGGCTCCTGGGAGGCAGAGTAGGGGGAATTGGTGGTGTAGAAAAAAGAGGGAAGGACAAGGAGAAAGGGAGGCACCTGAAAAGCTGCAGTGAAGATTCAAACAAACAAACACAGAAAAAGATGAAGTATCTGTAAGTCCCTGGATCCCTGACCAGAGAGGCTGGGGATGCACATGAGAATAAAAGGCTATGTTCACATCTCATTCTCCTGGTGCTGAACAGAAGCCTGTTGATCAACCCTACAGATGAGATGTCTACCTTTTTTCTTTTTCTTAACATTTTCACAGTAGAAACCAAGATGAACGGTAAGGATATATTGACAGGCTCTGTCATCAAACTCACAACTCAGGCAAAACTTCTGCCTCCAAAATGTGAAGGTCTTGCACTCAAAACTCCGTCAATATTTTGCAAAACTACTCAAAAGTCACACATTTGGTAGCAATTATTGACAAACATCCATTTAATTTATTTAAATGCTTATTTTGCTGCTTTTAGCAAGATTAGAATCTAGTTTTAAAATAAGAAAAGAAAAATAATGTGTTAAAAAAATACAATTATTATTCTTATTTATATTGTTAAACCCATCTAAAAGCTTGTGATTTAATTGTGAGAATGTACCCAGTCACAGTAGTAAAAATTTATTACTGTGTCATAGCTGTACTCATACTGCTTATTCGTAGTAAGTGATGCATTTTTATGTAAATTTCTAAAATAATGTAGAAAATGACTTTTAATTAAGGATGTTCATTATATTCTAAAGCCTGCAGTAAAGAATATGATAGTTAATTAAATTATATGTGTTGATTTCAATATTGAGGCAATAATTCAGACTCATCTTCATGATCCTGTTAGGAAAAATAAATAAATAAATAAACTCATTGTTTGTTCCAGCAGAATCTTTTTAATTTTTATATGCTCTGTCTCGAGAGAAAAGTAAGAATGTGTAGCATATCAGATTTTCGCTTCAGATTTCTTTGAGTGAATTATCTATGGTGATAACCACTGTGGTCCTAGAAAGTAGAGATGTGAAAGTAGTAAGGAATCAGCCACTGAATATAGATTTCAGGAAGATTTGTGTCCTCCTTCAAAGTCAAATAAAACTGGCACTGAATTTTGATGTTGGGCAAACTACCTCTTTGCATGCTGCCTAAAGGTTTCTTGACAGTCCTTTACAAAATTCTCAACAACTAGTTGTCCTAAGAGATTCTGGCAGTTCTTGCATCTGATGTTTAAAACATGCTATACCAGTGACCAGAAATTGGGGATTGTATGATTTAAGTGGGGCTTACTGCATAATTTAACAAATCCCACTTCATATCATCCCAACAGCACATACCAGAAACCTGAAATGTAAATGTTAGTGTTACCTCAAATTCAAACAAACAGCACAGCCTCCAAAACAACTCTGTTTTTTGGTGTTTGTCTTTTCCTTCCTTCTTTCTTTCCTTCTTTCTTTCCTTCTTTCTTTCCTTCTTTCTTTCTTTCTTTCTTTCTTTCTTTCTTTCTTTCTTTCTTTTTTTATCATTAAGAATAATTAATGTTTATCTAGCTCATGTACTGGACAAGAGTAGGTTTGTGAGCTAAGCACATTTTTGCTCATCAACTCATACATATGCTACATAAATAAAAGATTAAGCTAGCATTCAAATGCATAAACCCATTAAATGTCAACTGATTACCTCCTCAGAGCTGAGTGTTTCATTTTCTGGAATAGGCACTATGGGATGACTGGGCTGCCAAGCCAAGATGCCACAGGTTGGAGGGAGCATGAGGTTAAAAACAGGAAAAGAAAATCAGTTATCAGTTCAATTTCTGTATAAAATGTCACACCGTTTTAACAATGAAAGACAGTACCCTCAGTCATTCAAAGGACAGCAAAGGACAGAAAAAAAAAAAAAAAAAAAAAAAAAAAAAAAAAAACAGAGTTCCTACTTGTGTTCAACAGTTCTCTGTATGTTTACTGCTCCTGTCTATTTCAAGGTATGGCCTGTTCTCTGTTACATCATATTCCCATAATTAAAAGGGTGGGGAAAGATAAATCGCTTTCCAATTTGAAAGAGTCATCTCAAGTCAAAATCACAGCAAGGGCATCTGCCTTACAATGAATTCAGTATGAGACAATGCACATAAAGTTGGTTAAAACTGAAGTCATATTTCTATCACTTTGAATAAATCTTCTTAAATCACCTCTAAAAGACCTCTCCTTAATCTTACATTTCAGATACACAAATCACGCAAACAGTTAATTTAAAAATAAATAAATAAATAAATAAATAGCTGTATAACTGTAATTAGTATGTGCAGAAAGGACTTTATAATTTTCCAGTGTGTTTTGAGTACTATAGGATTTGCATCTGAGTTATGAAGTTTGATGGATGATATTCAAATGAAGAACCATACCAATTTCAAGAAGATTTGAAGAGAATACCGGATAAGACAGAACGTATATAGGCAATATTAATATCACAAGTTTGTGAAGTTTTCATATTCAGCATCCTCTTTAGAGCAAAGATCACAGAAAATATTGGAGCTTTGGTATTTTAGAACTGTAGAAAGATAAGGTTGGAAGAAGCCTTCAAAGTTCAATGTGTCAAAAGCACTACTTTGTTTTGGTATTTAGAACAAATAATAGATTTGCAAATGGTGTGTTGCTTAAAAAAATACTGGTCTTGCCCTAGAAAATTAACTTTGAAACTGAGCTTCTTAAGGTGTAAAGCTGATCTGCCAATCTAACCCTATAAAAAAAAAAAAGTGACATTGAAGTGTCACATACTGTCTATAATTACATTATGGATCTGTTCTGTATTGGCTTCTACTTTTGAAAATCCATCCTGCTTCATTTTCAGGGAATCAGGAGCCAAGTCTTACAACAACAGCAGCAATTACATTTTTCTCATCTTTATTTCTTCCTCAAAATGGAAAGGCAAATTAATAACTATGGCAATACATTTATTTAATGTATTTATTCAATAAATTTAGGCAAGGAAATATTTAAACAAATGAAAGTTAAGGAAGGGGTAAGGGAACTAAATGTCAGCAGCAATATCCTTCCCTCCATCACAGACCTGACTCCTGATTTCATCTGGCACAATGACCAAGGCAGCCCACAGACCTTCCACCACCCCACTGCTGCAGCACAGCTCTTTACAACAAACACAGGAGATGTTTAACAGCCCACAGGGGGACAGAAGTCCCATTTCCAAACCCAGCATTCTGCAGCTACTGAGGTTAGACAATCCTTGATGATATACAGTGACAAAGTTCTAGCAACACCTGCAGTGTATTAGCAAACTTATTTCGTTTAAATGAACCCTGTGTTGAATTACTTATTGTCTCAGCAGAATATGGCATTTCTGTGTTCCAGAAAAAAAATTAAGAATCACAAAAAGGACACAGGAGTATTGATCATGTTCTGTTTATTTTCTGATGTGCAGCTAAGCCCTCTGAGAAGTACTTCCACTACTAGGGTAAGGAAACCTACCTAGTCAGGCAGTGAAATGAGAATACAGCAACTTTTTTTTTTCTCAAATTGCTCATGCAGCCAATCAATGAAAAAATCACTTTTATTGTATTATCTAGTCCTAGTCTTTCTTGCTGGTATTCATTGCCTACTGTGCTTGCCTGAAATTCCTACTGATTCTGCCTTACTTTGTTCCTAGAGTATGAGGTCTTGATCCCCCCCTTAGGCCTGAAAAATAATCATCTTTTTTTTTTTTTTTTTTCCTCCAAAATGTATCTTTGTTTGTTTTATTTTGATAGCATAGTGAATGCAAATAACAGTCCCCATGAAGACAGAAAGTTATCTATATTTTCTGGACAGATATTGTTAATACTGAATACTTTGTAGAGATTTAATTGAAAGAAAAGAAGTGAAAGGATTTCAAGAACTTCACTGATTAATGACAGGAAGAAAAGTTAAAGCAGAAATTAAGACATAGCAAAAAAAAAAAAATAATAATAATAACATACAATTTTCTGAAGTCTGCTTTACTAGTCTTCTCGCATGTAAAAACCTTGAAGAATTATTGTAAAAGAATGCATACTAGTCAAATGTCTGAAGGCCTGGTTTTGCCATGACATGGGGCCTAGAAAGTCACAGCTATTTAGATTTATAAATGACTTTCAGTAGTACTTGAGTGAATATGGAGAACATCAAAAAAGTACTCCATCCTTGCTGCTGAAATAACACTTAGTGTTGCAGGTCCCTAAAAGGAAGGTGTTGAGTTTTTCCCTCATCATATAACTCTATCTCTGCCAGATGTGAAGGAGATGAGTGCTTTGGCCTGGGTGAGTTCATCTGAACAACCTGAAAGCCTATTCCTGTCTTATTTCCATAACGTGTCAATATAATGTGAAACATGTCAGCCTTCTGTGGAACAGGACCCATGCTTTGTCTCCACAGTTAACCAAGAGGCCACAAAGCCTTATCCCTTCCTCTCTGATTTTTCTTTATGATTTTTGTGTTCTTGAGTGCACATTACTAGAGTCCCCCAGGCAGGATACAAAATGGTGTCCCAGTGCACTTGTTTTCTGCAGCTCCACGTGTAAGTATTTGATTCTTTTTGAAGAAAGTGAGAGAAGTTTGAACTTCTGCAAGCTGCAATGGGCACTATACTTGGTTATTTCAGGTGTCTGGGCAAGTGTTAAGCAGGGCATTGGCACCTGTTTCTTGTTCTCTCTGCATGGTAGTCAGCCTAGGGTGTTCAGAGGACACTTAACAGCACATATAGCCTAACTCATTAAACTCAGCCTTGTACATGGATCACGGTACAACATACAGACTTAAGCACAGGAAAAAGATCCTCAGAATATGAAGGTAATTTCTTTGCAAATATGAGCTATCAAACACATAGTACCAGAAAATCAGGTTAAAAGTAACAGAAATGCAAGGTAGGCAGAACAAGGTAGGATTAACTGTTCTTTACTAGACATCGTGTGACTATCATCCTTCAGAGTCATAGAGGAATGTGCCCATGTCCACAAGATCTGAAGTGTGAATGTAATTTGGACTCTGTACTTTTTACTGGTTTGTTGTCTTCATGAGACCTCATCCTGTTCTGTCACTGGCAGTCTTCCATCCCCAGGTCAAAGCAGCTGGCAGGGAGCCCTATTTGTTTTCCTACTAATTTAGAAGAATTGCATCTGTTTATGTTGGAGGATGATAATATGCTTTTATAATCTCTGTTCTTGATTCTTTGGTCTGTTATCAAATTCTACACCATTCTTATAAAGTTGATTAATGATTCTTAATTTTTCTGAGTCTCACACTTTTTGGTGAAGTGACACTTGATTATTTCTAAGAACAGTGAAAGAACAAACTAAACAAATCTGTATTTGTGGCTGTGAAAATTGTACTGAAGAGATTAGAATATCCTGACAATATATAAGTATTAGCAGCATTTAAGTTCAAAGAGAAATTACCTACCTGGCCAAAATAACCTTATAAAGACTCGGCCAAAGCTTAGAAAAGAGGCAGTTATATAACATCTTAGTTAGACCTTTGTTCATTTAGCTCTGTAGAGTAATCAGCAAGACATATTTGCCTTTAAAAGGTCAATTTACTTTTATTGTGCTATGAATCACAGCTGCCTCAACTAATATAAAGCTTTCTGAAGTGTTCTCAATATAAGACCTTTTTCACAAGTCTAAGTCACTCTCTAGAGGATCTACAACCTTTGATAATTGAGACACAGGTTTAAAACTGGAATCTGTAAGAGGTAATATACATACGAAATAAGAATGTTTCCAATAAAGTAGCCAGAAAACATTAACTTTTATACCATTCTTTCAAAATACTCCATTAAATCTTTAATCATAGAATGGTTTAGATTGGAAGGCACCTTAAAAACCATCTAGTTCCAGCCTCCCCACCATGTGAAGGCCACCTTCTGCCAGACCAGGTTGCTCAAAGTCCCATCCAACCTGGCCTTGAATGCTTCCAGTGACTGGGCATTCACAATTTCTGTGGGAAACCTGCTCCAGTGCCTCACCACCCTCTGAGTAAAGAATTTATTCCTAATATCTAATCTAAAACTACCATCTTTTAGTATAAAGACATTCCCACTTGTGCTATCACTCCACTTCCTGAAAATGAGTCTCTCCCCAGCTTTTTCCAAGGTACTGGAAGGCTGCTATCAGGTCTCCCCAGAGCCTTCTCCAGGCAGAACAAACCCAGCTTTCTCAGCTTGTCCTCATAGGAGAGATGCTCCAGCCCTTTGATCATCTTTGTGGCCCTCCTCTGGACTTGCTCTAATAGGTCCATGTCCTTCTTTTGCTGGGGGCCCCAGAGCTGAACACAGCAGTCCAAGTGAGGTCCCCCAAGAACAGAGTAGAGTGGGGCAATCACCTCCTTTGACCTGCTGTCCATGCTTCTTCTGATGCAGCCCAGGATAGAGTTGGCTGTCTGGGCTGCAAGAGCACATTGCCAGCTTATTTTGAGTTTCTTGTCAACCAACACCCCCAGATCCTTCTCATCAGGCTTGCTCCCAATCCACTCTCTCTGCCCAGCCAGTATTTTTGCTTGGAATTGCCTTGGCTCAGCTGCAGGACCTTGCACTTGGCCTTGTTGAACTTCATGAGGTTCACACAGGCCCACCTCTCCAACCCATCCAGGTCCCTGTGGATGGCATCCCTTCCCTCCAGTGTGTTGACCGCACCACACAGCTGGTGTCATTGGCAAACTTGCTGAGGGTGCACTCAATCCACTGTTCATGTCACCAACAAAGATACTAAACAGTGCCGGTCCCAGTACTGACCCCTGAGGAACACCACTCATTACTATCTCCACCTAGACATTGAACCGTTGAGTGCAACTCTTTGAATGCAGCCATCCAGCCAATTCCTTACCCAACAAGTGGTTCATCCATCAAATCCATGTCTCTCCAATTTAGAGGCAAGGATATCATGGGAGACAGTGTCAAACACTTTGCACAAGTCCAGGTAGATGATGTTATTTGCTCTTCCCCTATCCACAAATGCTGTAACCCCGCTGTAGAAGGCCATCAGTTTTGTCAGGCATGATCTGCGCTTAGTGAAGCCATATTGGCTGTCCCCAATCACCTCTTTGTTTCTCATGTACTTTAGCAGAGTTTCCAGGAGTATCTGCTCCATGATCTTGCCAGGCACAGAGGTAAGACTGACTGGCCTGCAGGTCCCCAGGTTTTACTTTTTTCATTTTTAAAAACTGGGGTTATATTTCCCATCTTACAGTCAGTGGGAACTTCACCAGACTCCAACAGCTTCTCAAATATGATGGATAGTGGCTTAGCAACTTCATCTGCCAATATCCCTCAGGACACACAGATGAATCTCATCAGGCCCCATGAACTTTGCAATTTTAGGTTCCTGGTCTCAAACCTGATCTTCTCCTACAGTGGGTAGTTCATCATTCATCCAGTCCCTGCCTTTGCCTTCTGGGTCTTGGGCTATGAGGTTACAGCTCTTGCTGGTGGAGACTGAGGCAAAAAAAAAAAAAAAAAA
>CM021733.1:93961428-94011944 GCA_011075105.1 Heteronetta atricapilla
TGTATATATATATATATATAATATATATAAAATATATAATATATAATATTATATTATTATATTATATTATTATATTATATTATTATATTATATTATTATATTATAATAATATTATATAATATTATATTATTATATTATATATTATATATATATAATATATATTATTTAAAAAATATATATATTTTTAAAAAGTCAATGAATACCTCAGACTTCTTCATATCCTGGGTAACCAGGTCTCCCATTTCCTTCCAGAGAGGGCTCCATTTTCCCTAGTCTTCCTTGTATCACTGATGTATGATGTATGCCTTTTTTGTTGCTCTTGATGTCCCTGGCAAAATTTAATTCTAATAGGGCTTATAGGGCTTTAGCTTTCCACTAACACCAATCCACGTTGACAGTAAATTAGATATGCAAGACTCTTTTAAATATAGTCATTCCTTCTCACTAGGAAAAATTGCTAATTTCTTATTTCAACGACTAAAAATGTTTATTTATGCAGGCATAACCAGTAAACGCTTTTATAAAACTGTTTACTGAATAACCACTTTTTCTGAGTACAAGTGCATGAAATCTAGAGTACTAATAAATGGTATACGCCCAAATCAGCAGAGCAAGAACTACCCTCAACTAAAGAGAGAGAAAATAAATAATGGAAACAGACAATTTATAATTATGATGTATGTAGTTTCATTATTAAATTACACTATAAAATCACTTTCAAAGATTCAGTCAGTTAAGCAACCAATTCTTTTGCAACTTTCATCTCTCTGTAAGGAAATATAAAGTAGAAATGGTTATTGTAACAAAGACTGATATTGTGCCTTCAGCCAGGTATGCAGTACAGAATACTGGTTATTGCAAATTATTACTATACACTACTGTATTTTTGCTTTTTTTTAACTCAAAGTTTTCCAAACTCTTTCCTGATAGCAGTAAGGACCTGCACAACAGGGACAACTAATGCAGACACTGTTTCCTGGCAGGTTCTCCAAGGACAGAGCCATGGAGGGGCACCAGAGCAACATGCAATGGAAAGATTTGCATATGAATAACTAGAGGCTACAGGAACTGTAAATCCTAGTGGTGGAGGTTGCTTATCTCAGAGGTAAGTGAAGCTGGTAGGGAACTAGTGAAATAGACAGAGGCCCAGAAGTGCTTCAGTTTTCCTTGGGCTGCCCTTTCCCAGGCCAGGTTCAACTTCTCACACAAGCCTAGTCCAAGAGGGAAATGGTTGAGGAATTTCTGACAAAATTATTTTTCAATGAAAGAGGACTAGCAACAGGAAAACAAAGCTTTCTGTAAAACATTTTGATTTCTTTTGCAGTCTTTAATTACTCACTTAGAAAATAAAAAGTAAGTGTTTCAAAATAATAAATCCTGACTATAACTGGAATATTGTGTTTTCTGACCTAAATGTTTCATTTTGGGTAACTTCCATAAAATATTAAAGTGCATTTCACTGACATTGTATTTTGTAGAAATTATGGGAAGTGTCTCCACTTTCTGCTGTGGGATAGTTGAGTTCTGTAGCTCCTTGCAGGGTTAACTTCACTAAAGGTGATGATGGGAGCTGGTTAGCAGGCAGGGTACCAGGCCAATATGGAAGACCTGAGGAATCATATGGAAGACATGAGAATCCTAGCCTTCACAAGAAATGGAGTAAGGCAGCAGAGGAGACAAGCACTTTCTAATCACACAGTTTAGTGTTATCTGCTTTGGATTAGTTCACATAACCCCATTGATGCATTTTGATTTCAGGAGTACTTAAATGTTTTCAAATTTTCATCTGTATTGGAAAGAAAACAAATGTTTCAGAATTTCCAGCAACTTGAAAGTTTTAAATTTTCTCAGCATATTGACTGTTACATATTTGTGAACTGACAGAAATCAAGCCATTGCTTAGAAGAGATGGATGCTTCCATGCCTCAGGAAGGAGGTCACTGCTCATTGAATCAGAACAGCTGAAGAACTTTAAACATCACTACTTTCAAATTCCAGGCAAAAGCATGAAATGAAATGGATTTCAGAGCTGACTTTCCTCCACCATGTTTACTTCCCAGACTAGATGCATAATTGAACAAATTCTGTTCCCTGATTGAGTTTCCAATGCAACCGAGATTTTTGACCTTAGATGCTTTAAGTCCAAGCCCCAAACTTTGACTGAATCTTCATGAGTATATATGTGTAACTGTCAATAAATATATTAAAATTTGTATTATGATCATATTCTCCCTAACTACTAAAATGATAGCCACTGTTTACATATGAAAAATATAGTATTATAATTTAGTTTATAATATATGACCTTCATCAAAGTTCAAACATTTTTTTCCAAAAATGAAAAAAAAAAAGACACTAATGTCTTGAAATTGATAGCATCTCTGAAACACAGGTAAATACCATCTTCCTTATACCAAGCTGTAAGTACATACTTGGAATTTCACCAGAACTAATTTTATTATACTTTTTTTAAACATAACTGGAAGTGGAGTTAATTAAGGCCATATTTCAGAGTACACATTATATTAATACCTGCAATAAAAGTTAAGTGAATTCTAATTGCATCATTTTTTCCTTTAAAATGTAAAGTTTCCAAAGGTCCATCAGCTTTTAATGTTTTTACTTTTTCTCAGTGCCTCAGAAGAGTTATTTACAATGTGAAAAAGCAGCAGGAAATTCTCTAGAAACATCTGTGTTCAGTGAGGTCTAAAATACAATTTTCTCTATAGCTCTCATTGTTTTGGAGTAGCTTCAATTTATTATGTGTTTGTTTGTTTGTTTTGTTTTGTTTATTTATCTTTCCTTTTGTGTCTGTTTGACTCCACATGCTTTTTGACTGGTTTTTACTGCCTTTGATTAAAAGTATGTAATTATTATTTGTTTACCCACCAAATCTTGTTTGAAATTTTTCATACAAATTTACTTCTGTTCTTTTGATATTCTTGTCTTTTGTTTTTATTACTATCTTACAAGAAAAGACACGGCCCCAGGTTGCAGCTCCCATTTGCAAACTATTTATAGAGATTATTTTTAACATTCCCATTTTTTCTGGTTTCAAATTGCTATGGATATGGAGTTGTATCCAGTCCAAAATTAAACCATCAATTAGGTTCTTAGCATCAAGACGAGCCCCCACGCTATGGCAAGTTTGTCCCCATCAGCACAGGACATGTCATAGAATTAAATCCTTTTACAAACCAACATTAGAAGCAGATATTAGGAGTGTTGCTGTATTTGGGTTTCATTTTCTTGTCCTAACATGTATTAATCTGAAGATACAGAAGGTTAAATAAAGGTTACTCAGAAATGAGTTGCTAGCTAGGGCCAGACTTTGTTGTACGTGTTAAAAATGTCTTCCTGAAATCTACTTTGCAGAAAACTACACACATTCATCCTAGAATGCCAGACATAACTCTGAACTCAAGTTTGAAATTATGTAGAAGCTTCTAGGAATGATGACAAAGTATTATAAAGCACTTTTTGGTGTTTGAGAATGTTTTAGGCTAATCCAGCAGAGGCTGTCTGTGTAAATGTGAAGGCAGAAAGAAACAGAAGCAGCTGTGTGTTCCAAGAGGAAGTCTGTACACTTCTAGGCACAGCATTCCGTGCACAAATTTTGATTTCTAAGTATGGACAGGGCCTGCTGGGGTTTGATCCTACTGTGTTCATGAAAACAATGCTTTTTGTGTGTGTTTTCTAAGTGAACAGAATTACACTGAAGAAATACCAGGCTTCTACCATTAACAGCTTCTCCTAGTGGAAATAAAGACAGGCTTTCAAAATTGCCTAACTGCCCAAGCCAAAATGAGTGATGCAGTAATTGATTCTTTTTTTTTTTTTTTCATTTTTTTTCCCCTTGGGAGAGCTGTCTCTGCATGAGTGGGTAGCAGACCTCTTTCCAGGTGGTGCAAGACTAAGACATCCCATTAAATGCGTGCTGCTGTGGCTTCTGTTAAACCTAAACTACCTCCCTGTTCTGTTGTTAATCTGATGGCTTCAAAGAAAGCAATTGATTACCAAGTTAAGATACTTCAAAAGTGCTTTAGTCAACTTTTCTTTGAAGATGTGCTGAGCAAAAACTCTAGAGTCATTTTCTGCAGACATTATCAAACTAAGTCCAAAGTAATAGAAATGTCACCTGAGCATGATATGATTAAAATGGCTCACTAAGCCCAAGGAATGCAATAAAAGAATATACAAAGGAGAGACAATAATATTAAATATTAATACTTTCCCAACTAGGAGGTCCAATTTGTAGCAGAGCAATAATTAACTGGCTTGTTTGCTTCTGATTTTCTTTTCCTATACTAAAGCAATTGTTCTCAGCACAGATAGTCGAAGGATGATCAACCACAACATACTTAACACAAGTACAGATGTGGAAATTCAGTATTTAAATATCAAAGTTCAAAAGAGAGAAAGAAATTCACTTCTGGAAATAAAAGCAGTCTGGGAGAAAAGTGCTTTTCCATGGCAACCCTGAAAGGCTGCTGCATTCACAGGATGTCAATTCCCACTATGCAACTATTAATCAAATACAAACTCCAGTGAGTAGGTGATTGGATGTTGAAGTAAACACCACTGATTTCATTAAAAAAAAAAAAAAAGAAAAAAAATAAAAAAAAAAAGATTCCCTTTAAATATTCTGCTTACATGTGAGCCTGCAGACCTGAAAATGATTACGGAAGGCTGACCCTTCCAACATGACAATACTCAGTGATTTCAAGAAAACTCCATTTAGGCCCAGGAAAAGCAATGAAATTGGCTTGAGCCCAGATTCGTATATTAAAGAAAATTAGTCCTCTGAAAGACTGGTCCTCTGACCTCTTTTCATGTGTCTGTTAAGGTACAAAAATGGCCATTTTTTAACATTTCCCATACTTCTTTAAAAAACACCTTCCTTGCAACCCATTTTCAAGACTGTGATGCTAAATATTTAAACAACAGGGAGACTTTTGGATGGACATACTCATCCTTTGTGTACTCATCCTTTGCTGACAGAAACAAAAAAGGGAGTTTGAAAGTCAAGAGGGACAAAGAGGCAGTCTCCAGTTATGAGAGCTGCACACCATAGACCCCATTCCCAACCCTGGACACTAGGACAGTTCATTGCCTTCTACTTCAAAATGACTACCAGTACCCAAAATCTAATGCTCTCTGCCCTGACAGATACCCTGCCCTTCATGTTCTTCTGAGCTTTTGCAGCTGACCTGATGGCTTGAAAAAAAAAAAAAAAAAAAAAAAAAAAAAAAAAAAAAACCATCTCCTTTCTCTTAACAGAGTAGATGACTCAGGTAGAGCCTGCAGGAGAAGGGACTGGGACTGATCCACTTCAAAGGATCAACAATGGAAATTGACACCTGGAAAATGGAAGCTCATGTTCATCAGGCCACATGCTGTCCTGATTTCTTGCAGCCCCTCTGCACAGATGATGCCTAGATTATCTGATTGTCGTGAGACGTCTCAGGATCAGAGATAATCAGGATCCCTTGGCATGCATGTATGTGCATGTATGCGCAGTGACATGCATGTATGTGCAGTGGGGTCCCTCTCTGGGGTCCACCTCAGGGAGGCAATGTCAGTAGCAGAGGCCTATTTCCCTTCTCAGGAGGAGACTCCACTTCGTCTCAAGAGCCCCAGGGAGTACCAAGGGACCTGTGCTGGCAGCTGAGCTCTGCCACCCAACACAGTCCTCTGTTAAAGGCTTGGGGACTGCCAGAGGAATCAAATTGCTAAATCAGTCATGGGTCTAAATGGTTCAGGCTCTCTGTTACTACAAGAGTTGCAGTCTCATCCAGCTTTCGGAGCTATTTTATTCCAATGAAAGAGAAAATGAACTTATAATATATACAGATCAACTCATATAAATATTTTGTTCCAGAAGATACCAGAGCAGGACTCCTGTTTTCTTTAACTGGTCTGTTAAGTAAGAGAAAAAGACACAGTCACCCACAATCCATCATAACAGTATGTCCAGTGATAACTGTGTCAAAGCTGTCACTTTTCAAGACCAAGGAGTGTAGAAATCCTGTCAGAGCTATCTTTCAGCTTCATCTGTGTAATTCCATCAGCTATAAAAATTCAGGTACCTGGTGGGGCTTCAAACAAAAACAACTTGGTGCTGGGTCTAATCTGCCTGAACAACAGCACAGTACCCTTTCTGTACAGCATTTCAGATAGTCAGCTGCCACTTTTTTACACCCTGAGCCAACAAATGAAATGATACTGATTATAGGAGCTCACTGTATCTACCTTCCCTAATACAAGTAGTAGAAGGTGATCATTCTGTTTTGTTGTTGCTGTTTTGTTTAGTTTTTCTTTTTTAAAAAAATAAAAAAATAATTAAAAAAAATCTGAGCAAGTATTTGTATAAGGTAATTTTGAAGTGAAAGTGCAGATGGAAATTATCAAGTCTACTCACCATCACATCCTGTCAATAGTATAGATACAACGTATTTTAAATGAACAAAAGAATTCATGGCAGTAGATTTTGCCCTCTAGTGGAAGATGAAGCAAAATACAACACATAGCTAGCAATACAACTTCCTTCTTAACATTCTCTTGGACAGTTCATTGAGATCAAACTTTAATTATGTTTACATACAGAAATAAGACTGACACGTATATACATCTGGACACCGAGAGTGTTTTTACTGGATGACTGGAGTATCATACAATCACAGAATATGTTGAGCTTGATGTGACCCACAAGGATCATCGAGTCCAAGTCATGGCAAGTCATGGCTCGCATTATTCCTTAACCCAAAGGATGATGTCTGGAAAGAGGGAACCCTAAGAAATTTTCAGATATGACAGTCCAGGTTTAGTAGAGAATAAAAAGAAATTGCTTAAATATTTATGCCTTTTACACAACAGGTCTAATAAGTTTAAGTTTCAATAGATGATACTCTGTCTACTGTGCTAAGTTTTCTATTACTTAACTATTTGTAACAAATTAACATTTATTTCTTTTTAATGAATAGCTCAGACTGTTGTTGTGTGGTGCAGGAGACAGGGTCACTGCATGTTTTTAATCTACATATATTGACTTGTGTTGAAAATCAGTCATGTGAATAACATCAAAATCAAACTTCCTTTGATCACCAAGGAACATTAACACTGTAGACCAAAACAGAACCATTAAAAATAACTTTAAATGGTGAATATTTCCTGCTTGTGTAAATAAAACTCTGTTTCTATTAAACAAGTCCAATATCAAAATCTGATTATTCAGTTTCCTAAACCATTGGGCCACACCCACATGGAGGGTGACATTAATTTAGAAATACAATGCATTTTACTGAAGCTATTTACTAGTATATTGTTTTTTTTTTCACTAATAATGGTTAACTTTATAGGTTCCCATGGGTTTTCACTAAATCTTAAAGGACTGGAAGAAAGACTAGCTCCTTTAATTAAGGAGCTAGTCTTAAGGAGCTTGTTCTCCCATGGAGAACAACAACTATTATCATTTTACATGTTCTTGATAAAAGCTAGGAACCTAATTCACTTACATAAGAGGGATGATGATTGGAAGTTAATCAGAAGCCCAAATATAACTGTTTTGCATGAAAAAATAGCAACTTTTTTGCATGAATCCTCACAGCAACTCTGTATTAGGGCCTCATCTAAAACACAGAACTCCCAATTAGCAATATAGCACTCACTGAATTATGGGCTATGGATGATGCTGCTCAACCCTGGAAAATTTCAGACTTAAAGGGAGCCCAAGAAAATAAGAATATATAAATATATTTATTAATAATAATAAAAATAAAAGCTGTTTACAGATGTATGAAGCTTACAGAAAAGTTCTGGGATGTACCTCTGCTAACGGTAAAAAATGATCCAAGTATGGGAGACAGTTTATGATGTATGAAGAATGAGAGAAATCAAAGAGATGGTGTAACTCTTGGATTTATATTGTACAGGAAGAACCTGTTGACATCAAAGAGGAGTGCCTACATTTATCAGTTTGAAAAACTCACAAAGGTTGCTTGGAATGACAAAAGTTAGTTGAGATAAAACTTGCAGTTGAATAGGCCTTGTAATAATCCCTGTATGGGTAGAACACAAATACACAGGCTGGGCTGTCCTATGACCTCTGCATTCAAAGGAAGTGTTTGGGGTGCACAGTCCTATGAGAACTCAGAAACAGCAAAAATGTCCATATTTAATAAATTATGCAGCAAAAATATCCCTGTTTGATAAAGCTACTAAGTTGAAATTAACAAAAAAAAAAAAAAATACAATCTTTGTAGTCTTCAGACAACTTCTCCCTGATTTATTCACCTTCTTATATAAATCTAAAACACTGAGTTTCGAGCAGTGTTTTCATTATCAACAGCTAACACCCATTTTCATTATAAAAATTGGCTTCAGCAGTCTCATGAACTGTTTGTTCGTTCATGTAAATACCCTGCAATGAACCAGGACAGTTATTGAATGAACCAGGACAGTTATTGTCCTGGTTTCAGTTAGGACAGAGTTAATTTTCCTCCTAGTAGCTGGTAGGGTGATATGTTTCGAATTAGGATGAGAAGAGTGCTGATAACATGCTGATGTTTTACTTGTTGCAGAGCAGTGCTTACACTAAGCCAAGGACTTTTCAGCTCCTAGCTTTGTCCTGCCAGCGGGCAGGCTGGGGGGGCAGCAAGAGCTGGGAGGGGACAGACCCAGGACAGCTGACCCCAACTGGCCAAAGGGGTATTCCATACCATCTGACGTCATGCTGAACAATATATAGGGGTGGCTAGCCAGGGTGGGGGGCCGGCTGCTCGGGGTTGGGCTGGGCATCAGTCAGCGGGTGGTGAGCAATTGCATTGTGCATCACTTGTGTGTACATATTATTATTATTATTATTATTTTATATCTTAATAAATTGTCTTTATCTCAACCCACAGGCTTCACTTTCCCATTTCTCTCCCCCATCCCAGAGAGAGAGGGGGGAGGGTGAGCGAACGGCTGTGTGGTGTTTAGCTGCCGGACGGGTTAAACCACAACAATACTTGATCATAAAATCACTACTCCCTAAATAAACATGTCAGCCCAGCTTAGTAAAAATTAAAATAGAGAACAAAACCCAGCCTAGCAGATGTGAAAAGGTGTTTTTTCCCAAAATGATTCAAAGACAGAATGGAAGGATGTTGTTTTTTAATTACTGTTGTTATTTTGTGTCCATCCCAATACATGAGTGAAATTGTAAATTTTACTATTAGTCTCACAGGGCGGTAGGGGATAACATGGGACACTCTTTGTCTATTAACCCAAATTCTGTTTATAATCAATGAGGACAGAAAGACTTTTTCAGATGCTTCCTTCAGACTCTAACTACTGATCAACACATGTTTTCTGTGGAGCTGCTACTTTTCTCCATAGCTGTCTCAGCTCCAAGTGGGCCTGAAACTAGTCATGTGGGTTTAACCCTTGTGTTCGTTCCCCTGCTGAGGAAACCTTGATATAGCCTAAAGTAACAACACTTAATGCCTGTGTTTTAAACTCTTGTACTCCAAATGAAGTGCACCATACATTTCAGAATGGAATTATCTCTGCCAGAATGAAGGACTGAGTGTTTCCAGCCATATTCTCTGCTGGGAAAATAGGATATAGACAGGATGTATCTGAGTGGTCCAAACAGCATGTCTTCTTTGGGCTTCCACATCTGATGCTGATGCTTTTCTAACAGTAGACTGGGGCTTTCTTGATATATTATAAGGACCTCATTCCAACAGCTCTTTGAAAAGACCTCAGTTAAGATGTAGGGCCCAGTATTTGACCTTGTAAAGCTTATTAGCCAGCCCTGTCACTCACATACCTTGGTCTACTGACATTTTATCTAATTCCTTCATTGTTGTTTCAGAGAAGATGGAAATGTCAGTAAGGGTGTGATTTCTGTTGCATTGGCAGGAGACAACTGCTTGTCAGAATGATAGAAAAAGATACTGGAAAAAGTTCATATATCTCTCTAGTCTTCCTTCCCTAAGTCCCCAAGAATACAGATCATTACTTTGGTATGGGTAAATGTTAAAGGACTTGAGCATGAGGGATGACATAGATTATTTCTCCTTCAGAGAAACATCATAAATGAAGAGTGGAGGAGCCCTGTCCTAGCTGGTCTGGAGGAAGCAAACCCCAGAAGAAGTTCATTGAGGGAAGGAAAAGCAATACTATCTCCAGGGACTGGAGGCATGCGCTCTTCCGACAAGCATCTCCCAGACCACCCACTGGCACTGAATCCTAATGACCCAGCTAGATTCTGCCTAGATTATAAGGGACAAAAGGCTGACGATACTCTTGAGTCACACCACACTTGACGCTCACCTTATTGTACAAAGAGTTGTGACAGTAAGGGCTATAAGGATTCTCATGAACATCACACATGACGGAGGACAAGTGGCTAAAAGGTCCAGGGTTTAAACAGCAAGGGAGACCCACAGAGGATGCAAAGGGGGCTTATTTGGAGGGATCGGTTTAGTAGGATACAGAGGATGTAGGAGAACAGTTTCCTATATAGAAAAAAAAGAAAAAAACAAAGAAAAAAAAGGAAAAAAAAAGCAGCTTTGGACAGAAATCAAAGTGCTTATCTTAGACCCTATTTACATTTCTTATGGTTTGCTAATTAACTCAGAAAGACAATGTACCTTCATGCCAATAAAATGGCTATACACTAAGCACTTTTATCAGCATGTCCATACCAACCAATACTTACAGACACACACAAGTAAAACTTCTGCAGATATCCCATTAAAGCTGTTACGTTTATAATGGGGCCCAGCACATCCCCCTCCTACAGTTCAATTAATGTTAAGGTGACAGAAAAGGAAAGCCTAGAAGGATCTTGTGTTAAAATACAATGGGGAGGTTTTCTGAGAGCATGTATTGGAAGTAAAACCAGCCTGAAAACAAATACAAAAGATGCAAAAGAACACTTGTACTATCTATATACTAACAGGAACACTTCAGGCTTTTTGACAAGTTTTTAACAAGCCTTTCCAGACATTCAAAAGTTAATCTGGGTAAATAGTGATGTTCACTACTGAAAGCTGTCAGCAATAGTGGTTTTGGAAAAAATAAAAATAAAAATGTATGTGCTGTTTGCATGTAAAGCAGATAAAAACCTTTTAAAAATATTTTTAAAAGATTTGGGATAGATGCAGAAAGGTTACTCAGATTTTGGCACCAGTCTCATGCTTAGGTTTAGTCAAGGTCATTGACACAATACATCCTGAAATCTCACCCATTTGGCTGGCTGTCTTGATCAGACTGCGCTGTTATTGAACTACAAATGCAGAAATTATGTGACAAGAAAATTAGCTCCAGCAGAAGCTAATGCGAGTGAGTATGAGCAAACAATGGATCAGAGGCCTGGCAGCAATGAGAGTGGTTGGAGGTGACCAGGAAACCATCACTCAACATTGACCTTGCCTCCTGGTGCTCCTCTTCAGCATCACCAACTCTACTTCTGTTAATGATGTTTGGCAAACTGACCTCACAGCTTCATGACAAATATAGCTAATACCTCTTTAGGGCAATCTTGCTCTTCTGTTGCCCAAAGTGCTTTATTTTTAATGACACATGAGCCCATGCCCATGATCGTTCATTAATATTTGTAAACATATGAATTCTCTAGCTCTCATTATGAGCCATTTTCACATTACCGTGTAACAAAAATCCCCAATTTTCCCAGACAAAAAAAAAAAAAAAGAGATTCAGTTTCTCCAGTTTTAAATGGAAACTTTTGTGAAGCCATCAGGTTGGTGCTTCTCACAAACTATATATACATCTGGGATATTTTTTCTTTTATATTTTATCTCTTTTGAACAAATTGAAGCTTACTTGCAAAATTCCTGTAAAAAAATATGATAAAAATATTTCTCATGTTAGGGAAATTACCACCTCCAGTAAGGGCACCTAAATATGTGACTAATTTGTGTCAGTTTAAAACCACAGCAATGTTAAGCTCTGTCTATAACACGTTTGACTTTGACATGTCTACTGAATAGCACACACTACTAGTTACATATTTTTCCTTATGAGGAAAAAGAAAAAAAAAGAAAAAAAATAGTCAATAATAATGAGGTATAATGAGGTATAATGAGTCAATATGAGGATATAAATAGTAATAATATTTTTTAAAAAAAGACTGGCTCACTAGTCATTCTATATACAGCATAACTAATACAGATAAACAGAGCAAAAAATAATGGCACATCATTTCAATATTTTTAACATGAAAGCTCATTCAAAGTAAAACTATTTATTATTTTATCACTTTGCACATTATCATTCAACATATGTAGAGCAATGGGAAATGAAGATTAATGATGAAAAGAAATATATACTACTGTTGTGGTTTAACCCAGCCGGCAGCCAAACACCACACAGCCGTTCGCTCACCCTCCCCCCTCCCTCTCTGGGATGGGGGAGAGAAATGGGAAAGTGAAGCCTGGGGGTTGAGATAAAGACAGTTTATTAAGATAGAAAATAATAATAATAATTATAATATGTACAAACAAGTGATGCACAATGCAATTGCTCACCACCTGCTGACCGATGCCCAGCCCAACCCCGAGCAGCCGGCCCCCCACTCCGGCTAGCCACCCCTATATATTGTTCAGCATGACGTCAGATGGTATGGAATACCCCTTTGGCCAGTTGGGGTCAGCTGTCCTGGGTCTGTCCCCTCCCAGCTCTTGCTGCACCCCCAGCCTGCCCGCTGGCAGGACAAAGCTAGGAGCTGAAAAGTCCTTGGCTTAGTGTAAGCATTGCTCTGCAGCAATTAAAACATAAGCATGTTATCAGCACTCTTCTCATCCTAATTCAAAACATATCACCCTACCAGCTACTAGGAGGAAAATTAACTCTGTCCTAACTGAAACCAGGACAACTAATATGGATTACCTGCATGAAAACAGCTGTCTGCTACAGCAAAAATTATTATTCTTGTTGAACAGGAAATGCCTTTTTTCACATTAGAAGTTTTATCAATAAAGTGAAAAATAAACAAGCTATTCTCTGTCATGCAAAAGAAAAAAAAAAACTGTTCAACAGAGGGAGGTGAAGCTGAAGGTCAGCAGTTATGGCTGACTGCATAGTTTTGTCTCAAACCCAATGTCACACACATGGCTACTAGTGCTCTCTGTCACACTGGCAGGCTGGCAGGTAGGGGCGATACTGTGGAGGTCTAAGAAAAATCACAAGAGAGACGTTAATAAATCTGTTACTGTCTGGAACCGCAGCTAACCTGTGTCAACAACGGTATTAGAATGAAAAGGAAAGAAAATGCAGATAGGGGGAATTGTGTGCAGGCTGAACAACCCCAGCTTCCTCAGCCTGTCCTCATAGAAGAGGTGCTCCAGCCTTCTGATCATCCTTGTGGCCCTCCTCTGGACTCTCTCCAATGCATTCGTGTCTTTGTTGTGCTGGGGGCTCCAGAGTCTAATGCAGAACTCCAGGTGGGGTCTCACAAGAGCAGAGCAGAGGGGGACAATCACCTCTCTCATCCTGCTGGCCACATTTCATTTGATGCAGCCCAGGATAGGGTTGGTTTTCTGGGCTGCAAGCACACATTGTTTGGTGTCCTCATAAGCTAACAAACCTGTGGCTGGAGATAAACACTGCAATTTTCAAGCAGTTGTGTTGGCACTGAGCCCAGTTTCACAGGCAGTGCTGCAGCCCTGTCACTAGAAACTATCAGGAGAGCTTTAGAGATGCTGAAAGATTGTGAAAGTCCTCCTGTGGGCACCAAATTCTTCTCCACTCATAAGGAACTTATATCAGCACTATAAACCTACTCTGAGAGGCAATAGCTGCAATCATGACTGTATGCTGTGATGTTCAGCACTGTAGTGCTTTCCCCAGATTTGGCTATCATTGTATTATTATTATATTCGACCACCTCAAGAATTGTATAACCTTTTCTTGCACAAACAAATTCAGTTTTTGTTAAGTCAGTGAATCCATTTGAATAAAGGCCTAAGTGGTAATTTTTTCACAACAAAGATGTCTTAATATATATTTAATATATCTCTTCATGTCCAAAGTAGGACAATGAAGCTGGTGGAGGGTCTAGAGAATACATCTTACAAGGATGGAGCTGGGGTTGTTTAGCATGGAGAAAAGGAGGCTCAGGGGAGATTTTATCACACTCTACAGTTGCCTTAAAGAAAGTTGTAGCAGGGTGGGGATAGGGCTCTTTTCCCAAGCAACAAGTGATAAGACAAGAGGAAATGATCTCAAGTTGTGCCAGGGGAGGTTTAAGTTGGATATTTGGAGAAATTTCTTTACAGAAAGGGTTGTGCAGCATTGGAATGGGCTGCCCAGGGAAGTGGTGGAGTCACCATCCCCGGAAGTCCTCAAGAAACGTGTAGATGTTAAACTTAGTAGCATGGTTTAGTGGTGGACTTGTCAGTCCTAGATTAAAGGTTGGGCTTGATGATCTTAGAGGTCTTTTCCAATATGAATGGTTTTATGATTCTATGATATATAAATATATAAAATAATTTTAACTTGAACAACCACATGTATTCATGTATCACATTTATTCATTTATCATATCCTCAGTCCTTCAGTAATACAATACTTAAGTAATTTATACCATACACACATAGAAATTTAAGATCTGAAAAATATCATATATAGATAATATTGTTTTCCATAAATATGTACCATAGTTCTGAAAAGCTGCATACCTAGGACTTTTTAGATCTGATTTCAAGTCAGGTTAGCCATGTTCGAATACCTGGTGTCCAAAAACCATTCCCCAAAATGACATAAATTAAGTGGTCTCCAAGATTATCTTAAAATGTTAGAAAGCATCTGAGTAGGGCAATAACACCAGATCTGTCTTTGTCTAAAGATACAAAGTTTGGTGATTGTGCCATTCCTTCATCAGTGAAACTACAGCCTGCAGAATTAGTGCCTAGCACTAATGAAGGGAGATCTGAACTGATTGTTTTTGCAGCAGTCCCCTACTGAGATGTCCTAGGCCAAAAGTTCTCTAGCAGAAACTCCTGGTCATCTCTCCTCTTCTCCCACCCCAGGTGAATGGCACTGTGATTTTGGCATCAGAAAGCTTTCAGTAAGTTCCAGCATGAGAAGCTCACTGTGAACTCACCTGTCATCTCTGAAGTGAAATGTTCACTGCCAGCTTCAAAAGCTCAGAGACAAATTGTAAATGTTTTATTTTTTTTTTCTGCTTTTATAATAAGCAAAAATGGCATGAAAATCTCTGAGTCTGAACAAGAGGTTTACAGCCTAAAAAGATTGAAACAATTTCCTAGCATTGACCTATCCTTTGTCTCTGTCCAGGCACATTTTTCCTAGATGACACATTTCTAATTGTTATTTATTGAAGCAGCTGAGGTGTGACTTCTAGGTGCATTCATTAATCCATGGACTCATTAACATATGTGGATGGAAAGCAAAAATTTAAAACAAGAAAAAGTGTTCAAGACTGTGGCCATCTCCTAAGACTGAATACTGGGTAAAGATCCATGAAATGGCTGAGCCAGTCTGACCACTCTCTGCTCCCAAGAGGGGTGGCCTTGTTTCCAACCCTCCCTTGTCCTTCCTGAGCTTGGAAGGACACTTTCCCAAGCTATCTCACTTGTTCATATAACCAGTCAGAAAAAATTCTCAGCCTCCTCACCAACTACTCCAAGAGAAAACACTCTTTGGTTTGGGTTGCTGGTATTTTGGTTTGTTGAGTTGTTTGTTCGTTTGTTTGTTTGTTTTTGCTGTGCTAATTTACTACCATGTTAAAATGATGACATAGAATCATAGAATCATAGAATTATTTAGGTTGGAAAAGACCTCTAAGATCATCAGGTCCAATCATCAGGCACTGCCAAGTCTACCTAAATTTAACTCCTAAGGACACAAACCACTCAAAGCAAGGAATTTGAGAAGAAGGAAACCTTTTTGTCAGAAGCAGGGAGGGAGCTGGAGAAGCAGATTTGCCTCTCTGAAGGGCAGGGGCTTGTCAGGGGCTGTCAGGGGCTTGTCCCATCTGGGGAGACTTCTTTCTCTGCAAGTATTAGGACTCGTACCTTTAGGTCTTGATATGTAAATAAGATATTTGTATGGTTGGAATCAAAACAAGTTGATGAGATTCAATGTTTTAAAAAATGTTTGTTTGTTTGTTTTTTTAATGATAGTGCAGTTATTAAAAACCTTGCTACTTACATTACTTGGTATTTAAAGAGTAACTAGAAATCTTTTGTCATTATGTACAAAGATCTTCAGCACTCCAAATGAGCTCTTACCACAAAGCCACCACAAATGTTAATATTACTATAAACGACCTTAAATGTTGGGTGTTTTATCTCCCACTGGAAACTTATTCTGGCTGCAAAGACAGCCTGTAGTTAAAAGTGTGATTTTATATTTTACAGAAACTCTACATTCTATAGAAATATAGAAACTCTACATTCTACAGAAGAGGAAACATTCTGATTCCACCCATATATGTTGCTGAAACCCAGTGATGCTACAGATTAATCTTCCCCTGTTTATAATGCTGCAGTACTCCTGAGAAATGTCAGAATTGTCCTACAGCAAGTCAGTTTTGAGGAGGAATAGAAAGAACTAAAATGAAAATATTTTAAAAAATCAGTAACAAGATGAGAAAAAGAGGGCTGGCATTGCTAACTTCTCTCTCTAAGGGGACTGGAGAGGCATAGAAGTAAGAAAAATTCGGTAAGCAAGGTATTTTATTCACATTGTTTCTGGCAAGAAGACTATTGTTTTCATTTTACTGCTTCCCAGATAAAGTTCAGAGCTGGATGGTTTATATATACTGGATAGTTTAATAATAGGCTCCTACACATTCAAATTATATTTATGTTAAGATTTAATTCACCATAATGCACACAGACACCATTGCACAAGAAAAGGCCAACAGAACCATTTATCTGTTGTTACTCAGAGGTAATTCCTCATAGAAGTATGTAAAGTTCAAGACACATTTTTGCAAAGGGATCTTATGGCTTTATGCAGACATCATGGGATAAGAAAGCACTTCTGCTGCCCCATGGGCTGCCCCTTAATGCCCCCTCATGTGCAGTTCCCCAAAGCTGTGAAGAGACCTGAATACAGACCTAGGGGTCCTGCACATTGGAGAATTATATGGAAAGTCATTGGGGCTCCTCAGTAGTCTCCCCTGGGGAGAAAAGAGTGAACCTTGCTCATTCCTTGCTGTCCTCAGTTCACTTTGGAGAGGATTCAGGTCTAGACCCCAAATGAAACAAGCCCTTTCTTATAGATCCAATCCAGACACCTGCTTTACAAGCTTGCACAGAATTTCTCTACTTTATTTTGTTCAGCTTTCCCTATGGATATCATTAAAAGGTACTCTCCTCAACATATGTTTTCTTAGATCACCAAAAAGATATCACTGTTAAAAACCTAGATGACCCTGTCCATCTTGGAGATACTCCTCCCGGAGCCAGATAACTCTCAGTGAAGAATCTGCTGTGTAGTTTCTTTACAATTAAACTTGAAAAACAAGAGACCAGGATGAAATGAGGATCTAAGTCTATTCCATCAGGTTTGCAGAAAATAGCTAAGACGACAAAATCCTTCAGAGGGAGTTACTTACCTGCTCAGTATCTTGATCACTGATTTCTTCAAGGTACTTTTTAAAAGGGTTGGGTTGATAGGGCTCCTCCTTTTGCTGTGCACTCTTTGCTTTCACCAGCACAGGACGAATGACACCAGGTTTTGTCTTGACAAAGGGATGGAAAAAAATAATACATTATAATACTTTATATTGTATGGAATATTTGTTAGGCAAGTCAATTCCACTGAGGCTGTACTGACTAGATTAATATATATATATATTAATAACATATTTCATCACCAGAATTATTCAGGTTTCATGCTACCTGGCCTAATTTAAATATGGACTACAGACAAAAATGGCAAGAGCTGCTTTTATGCGTAGAACCTCATCACTAACATCTGTTTGTCACTGCCACAAAAATAGATGCTGGGCTGTCAAACTATTGGCTGTAGTTTTTGCTGGCTGTTTTGGCTAGCTGTTCAGCTGCATCTTGATAAGTTCATCAAGTCACAGTTTATGCACAGCCACACACTTGCTTTCATGCTGCAAATTCCTATTTGGGCTCTTCAAAATGGTAACTGCAAAGTTAGGAAAGGTAATGCATGATGCTGTTAACATACACTCAGGTAGCAATATTTCAGGGGAAAGTATTTCTGGGGAAAAATACCAGTGATTGTACACTGTATTTTCACAGTATCTTTAAGAGTTAATTTGGAAAAGTACAAGCTAAGAGAATTTAATCAGTATGGATGTGTGACACACCTCATTTCAGAAAAATCTGATTATTTAGTCAAGAAAAGAATTCTTGGTTAACCATCAGCTAACAAACAACAACAACAAAAAAAAGACAACTTGTCAATTTAGTATATCTGTGATTTACAGATTTCTTAAAGTCTGACTTGATGGATTATGGCATAAACAGGCTAGGGAATAATTTTAAAATAGAACTAGTTCAGTAAGCAAAGAAAAGAAGAAAAAAAATGTGCATTTTCTCTGGTATTTGGTACATGCTGAAGTACTGTGAGGCTCTGTAATTGAATATAAACTTCCAAATAACTCAATTATATTTTTCTCTGTTATGACTACACCATAGAAAACAGGGACTAGCACTACTGATGTAGATAACACGACTGCTGCTGAGCTCCTTCTGTAGTTGCAGCCCAGAAAGGCTGCTTGTCTGGCTGGGACTGAGATATAGGCATTGTCACAACCCCCCATCCTCAGCACCTAGCAGTATATAAAGATGCAAAGCTTGAGTCGCTATTAGATTTATTTATGAGATTAGCAGTTACATTTAGTAATGCCTTACTGCCTATTTTCAAGAGCAATACACCTAAGCAGCATGTTTGGGAAAAAAAAAAAAAAAAAAAAAAAAAAAAAAAAAAGAGGTACCTACAGAATAATTTAGGCATAGATTTAGGCATAGGACAATTGAGCTTACACACATCACATCCCAGTTGTTTATACAAAGGGAGAGGGACAAAAAATGACCTTATTTAGCATTAAGCAACCCAGCCATACATTCCTGCCCCATTGTTTGCACTGGCAATGGGGCTCATGCACAGCTGTCTGGATGGAAACCTTCTTCTTTGTTAGTTGGGTGCTTTGTTGGATCAGCTCTCAGCTCCATCCACAGTCCAGCACTGCTTTCTCACCAGAGCTACACAACAAGACTCTGGAAGAAAAAGAAGCCTGGGAAGAGCTGGAGGAAGGTGTCTCCTTGCTGTGTTGGTGTGAATGTATATTAGTACAAGCCCAACAGCAGAAGTGAACCTGAAAATATAGTGAAAAATATAAAGCTGATGCAACTGAAGTGTTTTGAACAGAGCTACGAAATCAAGCTTAAAATGAAGTAGCTGAGATTGCTGATTGTATCATGCAAACTGAGGTATGGATCACCTTGAAATAAAATCTGCAGGCATCCAGAAAGAATAGAGTAAGGGGGGTGGCCTTGGGAGGCAGAGGGTGCAAGAGGCAGGGAATGTCCCCACATCTTGTGCTTGTGCCCCTGCCCTGGGAAAGAAACTATGGATCAGGGCTAGGGGCTGAGTGGGAGAAGGCAGAAGCAGGGAAGAGCATGGTGTCTGAGAACAGTGAGGTCATTGCAGCAAAAAAAGCTTCCCTTAGCTTTGTGTTACATTGCCTCCCTCCTTTACACAGATTGGGGCACTTTCGCCTGCCTCATCAAATACGAAGAAACATACTGGACTGAAAACAAAAAATAAGCCATGAGGTGACATTAGATTTTTAGAAAAAGTAGTGACTGCTGAGGTGCATTAAAATCTTAAGCATTTTGATTAAAAAGCTCAACTTGGTGATAGATACAATGCTCATTTAATGAACTTTTAGTTGAGAGTAGATATGAGAGTGGATGAGAGTGGATACAAAGTATAAAACCAAATTTAGAAAGGGAGGAAGCAAAAACAGTAAAACCAATCTCATTGTTCCAAAACTTAACAAGATTTGGTTTTCTTCTTACTGACTAACTGAATTGCAACATACCAACCATATTATAATATTCCACCTTTAGAACAATCCTTTCTGGTCAGGAGATCAGTTCTGGTCTCGCTGACAGAAATTTTCCCAACTCAAAACCCAACTCAAACCCAGCTACTATCATCTTCCTAGCCTGGGGCTCTGATGAAAAAATCAAACCCTCTGAAAACTCTTCTGGCTTAAAGTTTTCCATTGTATCAGAGTTCTTGTTCCATGCCTAATACTCACTCTTCTTCTCACCCCCTCACTACTTATCAACCTACTCTAATTTTCATACTATTTACTCTGTCAGCCTTGAATACATTTTATCTAGTGTTCTTTAAAACCACCTTAGTATCTAATTGAACATACCATCAAAGATCTTTCTTAGAAAGAGCAAACCCAAAGGTAAGATAGGAGTACTCAAAATCCTCTCTAGTATGAACTGGAGAAAATGTCTTATGAACATCTGTCCTGGTTTCAGTTGGGACAGAGTTGTTTTTCCTCCTAATGGCTGGTGAGGTACTATGTTTTGGATTGGGATGAGAAGAGTGCTGATAACATGCTGGTGTTTTAATTGCTGCAGAGCAGTGCTTACACTAAGCCAAGGACTTTTCAGCTCCTCGCTCTGTCCTGCCAGTGGGCAGGCTGGGGGGGCAGCAAGAGCTGGGAGGGGACAGCCCCAGGACAGCTGACCCAAACTGGCCAAAGGGGTATTCCATACCATCTGACGTCATGCTGAACAATATATAGGGGTGGCTAGCCAGGGTGGGGGGCCGGCTGCTCGGGGTTGGGCTGGGCATCGGTCAGCGGGTGGTGAGCAATTGCATTGTGCATCACTTGTTTGTACATATTACTATTATTATTATTATTATTATTTTCTCTCTTAAATAAACTGTCTTTATCTCAACCCACAAGCTTCAATTTCCCGTTTCTCTCCCCCATCCCAGAGAGGGAGGGGGGAGGGTGAGCGAACGGCTGTGTGGTGTTCAGCTGCCGGCCGGGTTAAACCACAACACCTAAGAATTTAGCAACAGACATTCTTGACTATACTTGACTATACCTTGAGATAAACTGGGAAGGACAATATTTTAACTTCTCTTAATAATTGCATTTCACTGTGTGACTGTTAAAAGCTTCTGTGTCTAAGCATACTGCTATCTATATGTTTTTCCTCCTTTTAGAAAGGCCTCAGAAAAATGGAAGTAAAATGACAACTGCAAATGCATTACTTTTGCTAAACATTCAAGAACCATCAACAGTGAAATAGTGAATCATCAACAGTGAAAAAACTTATATTTCTAGATTTTTCTTCCTTTAATGACTATTATATTGTAGTTAATACTGAATACATTTACATTTTTTGCAGGCCAACCTTTACAAATCAACACCTATGATGGCAGAGAGTCAGATGGTATGTATTGCACAACTCTGCTATGCTGTTTATCAACAATTGCACAGGCACAAAATCCAGTCATTATTATTTGCTTGCTTGGTCATTTGAAGGAAGATAAAGTCAATATCTTCCTACAAAGTTGTATTGCTTCCTACAGAACTTCATTGCTTTCTTCTGTACCAAACACATATCTGTTTTAAGTAAATGTAAATCCTGACATTATGTAAATCTATGGGCCAAATGACAAACTAGAGAGTCTTGCTAATTTATGAGATATATGACAACTATACAATCTACTGGTGTTTGTTGAACACTGTTAATATTCCATTTTTACAATTTTGTTTATATGCAACAACATTTTGGCATCTATTATTTTTCTTATGCACTGATATAAATCAAACCTGGTTTAACTTGTTGTCAGCAAGAATAAAATCATAGAATCACAGAATGGTTTGGGTTGGAAGGGACCTTTAATGTCATCTGGTTCCAACCCCCCTGCCTTGAGCAGGGACACCTCCCACCTGACCAGGTTGCTCAAAGCCCCATCCAGCCTGGTCTTGAGCACTTCCAGGGATGGGACATCCACAGCTGTTTCTCCTTGTCATATCACTACAATCCCTAATAAAGTGTATCTTTTCAAATTCAAATAAAGAAAAGGGGATTATGCATGAGATGTTCATGTTAGCTCTGATTACCTTTTAGTCCTGTTGTAGCCAAACTTTCTGAAGAAGCAGGAGAGAGGTCCTAGAGCCTGTCCTAGTGACAGTGGCCACTAATGAATACTTAGAGAAAAAAATGAGATGTGAATGAGAGAATTTTCCTATTGTATTTCATTTAATGAAATTTTAGGGACTTCCTGAATCAATTTCTTCTGTTTATTAAGCATGTACCAATGTTTCTTTCGTGATCTTTTTCTAGTTACTTTTTGTTGTTGTTGTTATGTTTAGGTCTCTACAAAATTCTATGGCAAAACTTTACTTTTTAATTATGCATTGTGTGAAATAGTACTTTATTTGTTTTAAAGCTAGTGCTTGATGTCAGTTCTTGTCCTGAAACAAAGTAATTGCATTTCTTTACTTTCCAAATATCATTTATGTTTTTCTAGACATCAACTTAAATACACTGTCACTTATTTTCCATACAGAAAACTCAAAATTGCTCAATCACTCTTTGAGAATTATTGATGTTGTCCATTCACATGATCCTTGGTGTCCTTTTCCATAACTTTTTCATTTTTTTCTTTAAATGGCAGACTAAAACAATAAACTGCTCTTGTCTAGCTCTGAACACTGCATTTCCTATTTACACAAAAATGTGATATGTTTCATTGTTGTTATTTCTATTCCTTTTCTTAATGACTCCTCGTGGAGCTATGTTTAAGTGAGAAGGGGCATGATTTATTTATAATGAGCAACTCAGGCTTTGAAGGACCGTGAAGATAATGTGGGCCCAGGTCTGATAACCTTGAATGATGTTATGACTAGAATATGTGGAACTATATGCAGGTGGAGAGATAACATTATTCCACGTGAAAAACACCATTGTACCAATTATATTAGTGCTAGAGACGCATGTACAGAGAAGTTAGACCAATCATAAGTTGTTGTTGGCACATGCTGTTGTTAGTAGCCTATATATTCTTTGTTAGAACTTGCAATAAATGGAGAACGATTATACTCACATTGAGGTTGCATCGTTACTCTGGGACAATCTCCCACTCCAACAACTTCTAGTAATATATTTAGTTCTTACTTGTATTGAGCCATAATACCATGTTTGCATAGAACTGTATACAGGAAATCCAAGATATATTTTCTGAGTAGAAAGAGGTAGTTTCTGAGCTTACTAGTTTATGTGTAAATTTAGGATGTAGTTTATTTTTCTCCTATGAATCAATGTTGAATTCAGTTAAGTTTCACTCGTCTTTTTATCATTTAGTCATTCAGTATCATAAGACCTATCTGCAACTCTTTGCACTGCAATTTTGTTTTTACCTCCATGAGTGATTCAGTATTATCAGTACACATTGTCACCTTATTATCCACTCTTTTCTGGCTATATTTATAATTCAAAGCCCAGACCACATGCCAGCTCACATATCCAAGGAGCTCAATTTGTGACTTCTCTCCACTGTTAAATTTAAACATTCATTCCAACATATTGCTTCCTGTCTTCTAATTGGTCCATAGGATATATTCTCTTTTACTATACATCAGTTTCATTTCCTAAGTGGCTGTTGCTGAAAGAATCCATGGCTGGAACTCCACTAAAAATTATGCTCTGTGAAGGGCCTTTGTGGAGGGTACAATATGACTGATTATGGGTCAGCTCTAGACTGAGAATCTTTCCTCTTGGCCCTGTGCATTTTGATAATAGGACACAGCCATAGGATAATAGTTCTTCACTACAATAACAGTAATGATTTATTTTTATTTTACCATTTTTCAGTGCTGTTGTAGGATGGCCAACACCTTCCTTTACAAAACTAAGCTTTAGCTTGATTCTCAGCAAGGTCAATTGCAACCCCCTACCAAAAGAAGAGTTCAAGCTTTTACTTATGGAGCAATGATTTTGTCCAGCTTGCCAGGTAGCTAATAAAGCATTTCAAATTCTGGTTGCTGGCTGATATCTTTCACTCTTTCGGTTGAGTCAGACACAAACATATGACTCACTCAGCACTTGAGTGCACAATGATGTTTAGAAAATGCTTCCTTAAAAGCATTTCTACAGTGCACTTTTGGAAGAGGTTTCCTACATAAGGAGAGTAGCTTATCCTTGATGATTGCAGGTACCTCAATGGGCTTTTAATTGCATGGTTACATGGTACAGAGGAGTGCTAGAAGGCCACAGGCCTGCATAGCCATGACTTGGTAACAACTGTTGCTTCCAATTTATATTTATGTTTACTTTTGCATTGAAAGCCAGGAGTCTTCCAATTTTGCTAACTCTTCTCAGAAATCTTGGAGAAGACAAGTAACAAATGGAGTTTATGGTGAATCCTACAAAGAAATAGTCATGATCTTAATGTTCATAAGTTGTTGATAAGACATTGTAATATTATAAGATGTTGTTGTGGTTTAACCCGGCCGGCAGCTAAACACCACACAGCCGTTCGCTCACCCTCCCCCCTCCCTCTCTGGGATGGGGGAGAGAAACGGGAAATTGAAGCTTGTGGGTTGAGATAAAGACAGTTTATTTAAGAGAGAAAATAATAATAATAATAATAATAGTAATATGTACAAACAAGTGATGCACAATGCAATTGCTCACCACCCGCTGACCGATGCCCAGCCCAACCCCGAGCAGCCGGCCCCCCACCCTGGCTAGCCACCCCTATATATTGTTCAGCATGACGTCAGATGGTATGGAATACCCCTTTGGCCAGTTTGGGTCAGCTGTCCTGGGTCTGTCCCCTCCCAGCTCTTGCTGCCCCCCCAGCCTGCCCGCTGGCAGGACAGAGCGAGGAGCTGAAAAGTCCTTGGCTTAGTGTAAGCACTGCTCTGCAGCAATTAAAACACCAGCATGTTATCAGCACTCTTCTCATCCTAATCCAAAACATAGCACTCTACCAGCTACTAGGAGGAAAAAAAATAACTCTGTCCTAACTGAAACCAGGACATTAGGGATACTTTTTCCCAAGTGGAATAAATAAATAAATAAATAAATAAATAAATAAATAAATAAATAAATAAATTGCTTGATTCAATTCTGAAAAGTAACCTGACATTTCTGAACCTGTCATTGTTTGTTACTTTGCAGCATCAATGTTATTAACTACCAGTTGTATGGGGATCAAAATTCAACCTTCTCATCCTTCTGACTTCACAGCATGAAAAGCAGAACAATCCTACTCTCCAGCATCACATTTTTTCCAAGTATACTCTGAAGAGCTGAAGCCCTGTTTTCAAAATCATGGCTTAATGTGCTAAGTGCAAAGTATTTATGTGTGTTTGTGAAATAGCCGTGTGCCACACACTTATTTGCCCTCACTATGGTAAGATTCAGGATTTCTAGTGCATTGATCATTTCCTCCAAACACTGTAGGGGATTCTAGTGGATAACAGAATGCTTCTGTATAGATGGTATGCCCTTCCTTAACGTAGGAGCGATTAAGATTGATTTGAACTCTAAAAGGTGAATGTTCCTCAGTAAGGGTGCAAAAAAGTGTACTGTAGTATTACATAAGTCAGTCTGTACCTTCACAGCCTGGACCCTCCTTAGAAGGATCACTATCAATGCAGTTGGACTCAACTATATCTTCTCACAGTTTAAAACAGAAAAGCAATTTGAGCACATTTTGGAGAGGGAAGAACACGGTCTTCCTTTGTCCACCCATGACAAAGACCTTGCAGAGATTTGGCCACAGAACACTAGATGTGGTCTCTGAAGTGCTAAACAGAAGTTTAATCACTCCCTGAACCTGCTGGTTCCAGTTCTGTGTCAATGGTGAGAATGATGTCACCAAAGGTTGCAGGAGAGGACCACACTCTGAACTCAAAGCACTCACATCTCTGAACACAGCCACAGGTGTTGGCAAGCTTCACACCTACAAAGGGACAGCTGTGATTTAATATTAAATCTATATGAAATATATCTTCTGTCAAGGACAGAGTAAACTAGAGTTTGCTCTAGTGGCTGCTTACATACTAAGGTCACTCTTTCATGCCGTTAACCAAGTGTGATAACCAATTTCACTGTGAGCAAAAAAACATCAAAGCACTGCAGAACAAGCTACAGATACAAGAGTCTGGAATTAAATTATGTCATTTCCAGGGGTACAAATTAAGAGTAAACATCATAGAATCATAGAATCATTTAGGTTGGAAAAGACCTCTAAGGTCTTCAAGTCTAACCATTAACTATGTAGTAGCAAGTCTACCACTAAACCATGTCCCTAAGCACAACATCTACATATCTTTTGAATACTTCCAGGGATGATGACTCAACTGTTTTCCCTGGGCAGCCTGTCCCAATGCATCACAGCTCTTTCAGTGAAGAAATTTTTCCTAATATTGAACCTAAACCTCTCCTGGTGCAACTTGAGGCGATTTCCTTTTGTCCTATTTCTTGTTGCATAGGAGAAGAGATCGACCCTATATCTCACTACAACTTCTTTTGCCTCTTTTGAGGTAGTTGTAGAGAGCAACAAAGTCTCTGCTGAGCCTTTTTTTTTCTCCAGACTAAACAACCACAGTTCCCTCAGCCACTCCTCGTAAGACTCGTTCTCCAGACCCTTCACCACCTTTGTTGCCCTTCTCTGGACTCACTCAAGCACCTCAATGTCCTTCTTGTAGTGAGGGGCCCACAACTGAACACAGTACTTGAGGTGCAGCCTCACCAGAGCTAAGAACAGGGGAATGATCACGTTCCTAGTCCTGCTGGCCACAGTACTTGTGATACCAGCCAGGATGCTGTTGGCCTTCTTGGCCACCTGAGCACACTGTTGGCTCATATTCAGCCAGCTACCAGCAAATACCCTAGGTCCCTTTCCTGTCATTTCAGAGAGGTTGCCTGAAATTTGTATAAACATAGCAGATTACAGATAAAGAAAAACACTACTCATTTCTGCATGTGTGTGCACTTTTAGATGCTTTGTGTGCTCCCACTTTTTTTCACTTCTTGTTGCATGTCCATGACACTTTAAAAAGATTTCTTTAGACCAGAACTATAAAGAAGAGCAAAAACATAATATGTACAGTGATTACTCCAGTTAATCACCAGAAGTTATTTTTTAAATAGTTGTAAGAGGGGCCACATGACAAAATTATAAATTTTCTAGAACTTGAAATTGAAGTATTGAAAGCTTTTCTTGGTGACAGTAATTACATGGAAACAAAATGGCTAAGTAGATTTATCAGGGCACTCAATACCCATAAAAGTCCTTTATTTAGAGGATGATTATGTTTATACCACTACATTCAGCAATATCACCCCAAAAGCCAACAGAGATGCACTAGTATAAAATGGAGAATGGGACGATTTCAAAGACCATGCAGTTTAAAAAGCTGTTAAACTAAAACTACAGTACATTGCCAGCTGGTACAAACTGCTGTAATTTCACTGATGTCAGACTTTTTTACACATTTCCTTGCTATTTGTACTGTCATTTGCATCCTTAAAATGTTCTTAAGTAGGTGTGAAGACAAAGAGTAACTGTGGTCAAGGCAAATTTAAGATATTTTAATTGTGAAAATGCAGGATATTTCAACATTTTTGTGTAGTCTACTAATCCATATAACTGATAGAAATAATGCAAGGTGCATATACATACACATATGAGTGTGTGTTTATAAATCAAACTTTAGCATGATGACAGATATTCTTATCCCTGAATCATAAACAAACTAAAGTTTTTCTTTCAACTAAAATCACCCTTAAAGCAACATATGATTTTGACAAGCACCTCAATATCCGACATCATGTGTACAGAAGATTAAGAAATTTGTATTGCTAAATTGCCATATTATTTTTTTCTAGTAAATTTAATTCATTTGCATAAACAAAAAGCCTACTTCTAAAAAAATGTTTGCTAATAAAAGGCTGGCTGAAGATCATTACTCCAGGACAGGCCACATGACACAACATGGCAGTGGGAGACTCCTGGGGGGGACCTTCCAGTTTGACATTATGATAACTATTTTCCATACTATACTCAGTTCCTGATATCTACCAATCAGAGACACTGATAGATTGTCTCAATAGAAGCATTTCATTTCAAAACAAGCATCATGTAAGCATCTTGTACCTACTACTAAAAAATGTTGGTCCTGAGCCAAAAGTTCTCCTCCAGTCAATGGAAGTCAGCAAACAGACTGGCTCAGGGACCACTCAGCACTCTCACTTGTATGCTTTGGTCCAGACAAACTACTGCTCTGGTCCAGACCAACTACCACTCCTCCAACTGTGTCCTCCATGATCTGGATGGTAGCACAGAGCATGCTGCTCCCATGGGTTGAAGGGATGAGGCCACCCTTGGCCTTGTGTAGGGGTTGGGTCTCACTTTGAGGGGAGGAAAGTGGATGGGGAAAAGAAGAAGAAAACTCTATGAAAGAACACATCACACTGGAGGACAGAGGACAAGCCCTCACCTGGTTTATATGTTGAGACAGATAGAGCCTCTGTAGGTCCTACCAAGGAGGCAGAGCAAGAGAGTGGGGAAGAGCTGCAATGTAGAGGGTCTGGTGGGGATACATGTGACTGCTGCAGCATACTATCCCTCGTGTGACTGCTTCAGCATGCTATGACTGTGGAGTCCAGAAGAGCCTGGACCCACCAAGCTCAGTGCACCATGGAGAACATGGTCTGTTAGCACAGTCATCTGATCTGTTACCAGGCTCAAAACAACTGAACACATTAGTACAATGTATAAGAAAGGTTAGCCTATGCGTAAGTGTCTGCATGGTTCCCAAATGCATTTTTATATATTGATTTGCTTCAATTATCTAGAATGTTCCAGAGGAGACTGGGAAGAAAGAGTTTTATAGTGTGATTTTCTATGTCAGTGAAGAAAACCTAACTGTATCTCTAGGTGTATAAAGTGGATGCCTAAATGTATTGAAAGGTGTATGTCAGGCAGAGTTTTGGGTGCGGAAGACCTGTGCTGGAGTGGTAGTAATATATATTCTGTTCTCACAGACTACGTCCTTTATTTCATTAAAAAAAAACTCTTCCAGTATCCTTTATAATTAGTATGAGCTAGCACAATCTGTCAAGTAAAAATCACAGTATGCAATAAAATATGCATACCACCACATTCAAGAAGCAAAATTGAATTGATCAGTCAAACATTGTGCTGGCATAAAACTGGAAGGCTTCCATTGCTTTTGCTAGCACTGCTTTGATCTGAGGTTCAATAGAAAGTCTGAATGATGAATAGTAAGCAGAGATGTCTTACCATGTGACTATATAAGCTGTAAGTAAAATATGGACCTACATTAACTGTCTGTGCTAGTGAGAATTAGAATGTTAATTGGGTTTAATATTTCACTAATTGAAATGATGATTCATTATAGAGATTTTTATGTTGGAATGTGAGTATACATCAGAAAACAGCTTCTTCTTCTAAAGCTAAACAGTGGGTTTTCAGCCATCTCTACACCTTAGAAGGAAAAATTTGGATCATCTCCAAATTCTTATGGATAGGCAGGAGACAAAACACTTCTTCAAAAGTAAGTTCCCTACAGTTCAAATAAGTACGTCCTTCAGAACTTGTAATAGCCTTGCCAAACATCTGAGCTCTTGCCCCACACTTCAAACAAACAGCAACAAAGAATTGTGTAAATAAATCAACTTTAAGATCATATTCTCATAGGTAACATTATGAATAGACACTGCACTGAAGAGATTTCAGCTATGATAGATTTGGAGCAGAGGTAAGACATCTCAGCAACTTTCTAATACCTAAAGAGGTCCTACTGTAGGAAGCTGTGGAGGGACTCTTTGTCAGGGAGTGGAGTGATAGGACAAGGGGGAATGGCTTTAAACTAAGAGATGGTAGGTTTAGATTAGATATAAGGAAGAAATTCTTAACTATGAGGGTGGTAAGGCACTGGAACAGGTGTGGATGCCCTATCCCTGGAAGTGTTTAAGCCAGCTTGGAAGTGACTTTGAGCAACCTGGTCTGGTGGGAGGTGTCCCTGCCCATGACATGGAGGTTGGAATCAGGTTGTCTTTAAGTTCCCTTCCAATCCAAATCCTTCTATGATTCTATGAATTGCAGTTGCCCTAACATACTTTTATACCAGGGACAGCACCTCACATCACATGTAGCCTATATCTGCTACATGCCAACAAATCAAGTATGGCAGTAAGATGACCTTCAAAACCTACAAAATTAGACATTTCTGCATGCCAAATATAGACCAATTATAAATGTACTTACATATCTGGTTTCGCGTCCAGCTGCTCTCTGCAGTGTCAATGGCACCTTATACAAAATAAATAGATATCTCAACAGCAAAAAGTGGAGGACCAACTCAGAGAGATTTTCATCACTGAGACATTGTTTATTGCTTAAATTCAAGAAAACTTCAATTTTCTAAAAGAATTCATGAGATACGTGAAAATAAGGTATATTAAAGTTTCACTTGATGTGTTTATGTTTTAAAATATTACTTCATTTTAACTCAAAGACATCAATCACACTCCATTGTAGTTGGTCTTTAAATCATCTCTGAGAACTCTCATAATAAAATGTTTATTAGTAAACAACCACAGATGTGGTAGCACTGTGGAATTTAACTTATATTTGCTCACAATTATAACCTGAAACTGCCTCTTTCCATGTTCTTATTTTCTTTCATCTGACTAACCCATACTATTTCTAACCCATACTATTTCTATACTAAGGCATTTACTTTTAACAAACACTTTTTTTTGGTTCTTAGGACTCTCTTTCACCCTCAATTCAAGCACTTTGCTTAAACTGAGATTCTCATAATATTTCTCTTGTTTCCTATGCTGCATCCTGTCAAGCTCACCTTCTGCTCTCTTTATTTGGTTTTCTTGCTGATTACTGATATCTTCTATTTGGTCAAAAATCAACTCTCAGTTGCCCAAGGAAGTAGGTTGTGGATTCTTTAGTTCGGAAGTCCAGCTTAGTAGCACTGTTTCAACCACACAAGATTCAGTGCAAGTATTAGAAAATATTTCCTCAATACCAGTCTCTGCCTGCTTTTTCAGCTGCTGTCCTATTTCCTCCTTTCAGCTGCCTGAAGCCTGATTCACCACTGCAAGCTGTTTGACAGAATTTCAAAAATGAAAATGAAGTTTGAAGTGTATATTGAATACACCTACTCAGGAATGCTGGTTCTGTGCCCTATATTTTTCCATGGTAGACTGGACATCATGAAGGTTAGTTTGAATTCATTTATTTTTTAATAAGTTTTCCTGCCAAAAAATCCTTTTTTCCATCCCTTTTCTCTTTTTTTTTTTTTTTTTTTTTTTTTTTCTGACAGATTTCTGCCACTTTCTGTACTGCCTCCTATAGCTGCCAAGACCAAATTAAATTTACCTGGGGCACACTGAGTACAGAACCCTCCTGCTATGGTTAATCATCCATTTTAATCCAGAAGACAGACCAATATAACTTAGTGAAGTTTAACACCAGTATAGAAAGCTGTACATGCCTCTCACTACCTGTTTCAGAGCTATTCATGTTAAGTGGACAAAGATATCCAGTTCCCAGGAGCAGCAAGATTTAAAAGGAAATAACGACTTAAGAGCAATTCTACTTACTCATTTAGCTATCCCATTATTTGAAAACCAATACTGAATATAAATAATAATAAAAATAAAAGTAAAAAATCAGAGAAATGTTTTCAGTCATTGAAACCATTGAAACATGGGCTCCTTTGTCATAAGAACCAATAGGTAGGACAAAATCTGGGAGATAGCCACAGACCCTGTAATGTGGAAGGAAAGGTATGAAGGCTTTCTTCCCTGTGGATCCAGTGTCTGCAACACTAATAGACAGCTTCTATTTCATAATATATTCTATTTCACTTCCCTGAGGTGGTGCCCGTGCCCAACCACCCTCTCAGTGAAAAACCTTCTCCTAACATCCAGCCTGAACATCCCTTGTTGTTCAAGGATGTTGTTCATGAACAGCCCCATGCTGTTCTCTCAAGTCAGAATGACTCCTGACTTCAGGAAAACATCTTGCATTAGAAACTGCAGTAAATCCAAGGCTAATGTTTTATCCATCCAAACCTTTTAAATCACCAGATGCTTTACTGGTGTTGAATCTTAACTGCAACTTTCTGTTGCTGAAGGCTTTGTAGTTGTGCTTTTGTTTTCCTTCATGTCTCCCTGGAAAGAGTTTCTATTGTGTGGGTGGGCTTATTCACCTACCTTGCCACAATCTGATTCTGTGTTCATCTGCAGGAAACCTGGAGAAGATTCACATCGGCGCTGGAAAATTATTTTTAACAGAGAATAAATTTCTTAATGACAAGACAAAAATAAAGGAAGAGGAGAAAGTCAGTCCTACATACTGATGGATTACCATGGTTAATGGGTCCTGCAGGACTTGATCAATGACAGCACATAGCTCTTCTGTTTGTTGTCTGAGCTGGGCAGGGGAGCACATCTGAAAAAGGAGAACACATCACTCACTAAACAACAGAAAACAAAGCTTTTGTTTTCAAATAGATATTTGAGAGATAAAAGAGCACTACCTCTGAATGGGTGTCCACAACAGTGCTTTCAGTCACACTAGCAGTCTTAGTTGGCTCTTCTAATGCCTGCAATTCAAAAGATTTCAGTTACACCAAAGGTTTTTTGTTGTTTGCTTTGTTTTGTTTCATTTTAATATAGCAATCATGGAAAAAGAAGAAATTATAGTGGGGTTCTTTGGGTTACCATCTTCTGATCTGGAATTTGAGTTGTGTGTTGGTTTTTTTTCAGAGAGAGTATATTCAAGCTAGGTGACTGCTTTGAAGATCAGAAAATACCATTAATTTAATATAACTTTGGGGTTTGTAATGTTTATATTGTCTTCTCCTTCAATAACATCCCACCTCTCCTACAGTGAATGTCACACAGTGAATGTGCTGGACAACAAAGGTGCTGGGTGTCTGCCTGCCATGCACCATTGGAAGACATCCATGGGCAGTAAGCAGGTGGGTAGGGCAGGGGTCCAAGCACACAGGAGGCTTGTTTGTTTCTTTCAGTATCTGTCTTCTTTAAAAAGTGCCTACTGTTTAAAGAGGATAGTGATAGTACATGGCAACAAAAATGATGCTTGACATTTATGGATTTTAGCTTGAAAAGAGAATCATATAAAGGAAAACATTCACAACACACTTGTGGTACCATACAAAACATGACTAGTCTATGCAACCACTTAATGCGGCTGCCACAATCTCTCCAAAACAAAAGGATCTCTTGTGCTTGGATATACCTCCAGCTTTCCAATGCCCACACTTGAAGCAAGTGTGAGAACAGTGGGAATCATTTTGCCAACCCCTCTATTTAATCAGGAAACTCACAAAACACCCACAAAAGCCAAACTTCACTTCAGTGCTCAGTGCCCTTTTCATCTTGTCCCTGAGTTGGTGAGGCACATTCTTACTGCCATCACCCATTTTTTCTTTGAAGCAATTTTCAAATAGACTCCATACTGAGACTCAAAATTGCTCTGGAAGCCTGCTGATGCATGCAGCTGTACTACAGGAGAGGGATCAGCAGGTTTGTGGATTTTTTTGTTTAACACTTTTGTTTTTATGAAGTTTCATATTTGTCAGTTATTTGCAAATATATATATATGATAAGAGTAAAGAAAAAAAAAACATTCCTATGCATATTCTGTGGCAATAATATCTATAGAGTAAGGTACTTATTTGGGCTGCAGTTACAGAAGACGTGTGCTGGGAGGAAACTGGTAGAATCTTTTAAGGAAAAAAAAAATAGACATACACTATAGACATACACTTGAGTAACTATTTATGAGTTTAATTTTGCTGAGTATAACTGCTACTGGAAAAATACATCTATGTACCATACATAAATGATCCTGCACAGAAGCATGTTTGTGATGTCTTCTATTCTTCTATCAAAGAGAAAGTTCAGTAGGAAACAATGAAGAGTACAATGAGGAGTACTTTCTTTCCAAACACATTTCTTCCCTCCTCTCTAGCTGTAGACAAACCTGTTGGCTTTGAAGTAGATGTAGTTCAAAAGGAAAAAAAAAAAAAGTTTTTTTTTTTGAGCTAAATAAATTAATGTAATATTCTTCTGAGACAGAAAATGAAAAGATAAATGATCTTCCTCATTTCTCCTATCTCAGATCAACAGACAGACCTGTAGAAGAAGAAAGCTCAGCTAAACAGTTCTCAGCACTACACTCAAGTGCTGTGTCCCCAGTTCAGTTTCAGTCAGATTACGTCCTCCAGTTAAATGTAAAATGAAGTGGTAAGATGTGAAATTAAGTGGTAAAATGCAAAATGAAGAAGAAGTCTTTCCAGTACCTATCAAGGGCAGGACTGCCAAGGCAGCCTGTTTTAGAGAGATGAGTCTGAATGTGAATTAGGAAAAACAACCTGTTCCATTAAGAAATTGTCATCAGCCACATGTTGAGAATAGAGAATTTAAGAAGTTTCTCAAAACCCTTGAGAAATCAGTAGGGTGATGAACATAATGAAGTAATTGTTTACAATATATATATGAAAATCTTTCCAATTCACTTCTCTAGGACAGTAGCAGAGGGTGAACACAATTAAGGGTAGGGCATAGCTGCCCAGAAGCTTTTGATGGATCTTCCTAGATTAACTACAGACACATCCACATGTCTATGTCAAGAACCAAGATTCTGGATAATTTAAGTATCAAACATCCAGCAATTTCAGTAGAAATTAGAAACCCAAATATCTATGAAGTTTGGAGCTTTCATTTACTCAGGTGGTTGCAACAACAAAATGAGAAAAAGAGAGTGAGAAGAAAAAAAAAAAAAAGATAACTCATTTTTAAGCATCCCTAACATCTGTAAATAATAATAATAATAATAATAATAATAATAAAATAAAAGGGGGGAGATATAAATAAAAATAAAAAACAAATTAAAAAGTAGGGAGATTCAATTTAATCCGTTGTTAGCTTTTCAAAACACAACTTGTTTTTATAGCGGTATTTTTTTGGTTGTTGTTATACATTACCACATAGAGAAAAATGTATGATTTAAAAAGTATTACTGTCATTTCTGAACTCATTACTAGAGTTACAATTCAATAATATTATGATTAATTTAAAGCATTAGTGTTATCAACAAAACTGTTGATTAGCACTATCAACAGTATTCGAGCTTTGCTTTCTATGCCAGTGGCTTAACAATACCAAACGTGGAACATTCCAATTTTTTGATTATCTGAAAAATAATAGTGAGACCACAATTTAAAAGAATGTCATTTAGAGAATGAACATTTATTTCTGACAGAACTTAAATGTGCAGATTAAATAGCCAGTTGCCTTCTTGTAAAAGGCAACTTAGAGGGTGTGAAGCATACACTCCACTGATGTCAGTGATTACTATAACCCTTCCCTCTTCTTTTCCCCAAGCTATTTGATTGCTGAAGCTGTATCAGAGCAGAAAGGACACTAGTAAATTATCTGACTAGGGTCCTCAGTATTTTTTAGAAGAATTAAAGCTCTTCGCAACATACAGGAAATGTAGAAATTTGTCTCACTCACTAATGAATAATATCAATGTTGTAACCTCAATCTGACATAGCCTCTTTACTGTCTTGTGAAGACCCTGTGCTGAGCAAAACCAAAGAATTTTCCTTTTCTTTTATTTCTCCTCCATGTTTTTCCTATTAATATGTTTTTGAAGCCCTCAGTACATGCAAAAAATGTATTCTCTATAATGGAATTTCATGTACACCCTGTTCCTACAACTTATTCCTTAAAGATCCCGGGAAATTATATTGTAAAGACCTGTCTATACTTCCTCTTATAAAATTAATATTAAAAGCTGCTTTAATTAAAAATAAAAAAATAAAAATAAAAAAATAAAAAAAAATTAAAAGAAAGAAAGAGGGAGTTTATAGCCTGATCCTCTATTGTGATGCCTGGTTATTATTAAAGACAAACTAGGTCCTTTAGCACTCTAGAACCGCACACATGATTTTGTTTTTCTTACCATTAAGTATTAAATTCTAGCCTTCAGAAGCCTTTTTACATGAACATCTAATCTTGAAGCAAGAAATTCACCTGTTAAGTGCATAACAGAAGTAATTGATGAAAAATACAATCTTTTATATCAAAATGTTCCTAACAAAAGGTTGTCAGAAATGCTTTTTGAATCCAGGATGATCCTCACACATTCAAAAATAGCCAGTTGTCTAGCTGTTAGGTTTATTATTAAGATCTTTTTTTTTTCTACGTTTATTTAAGAAATTATAGTCCTCTACTTGTACTTTGTTGATAAATATAAGACAGATAAGCCACAGCACTTTCATTTGCACTCCTTCCATCCACATCCAGCTCCATATAATGATTTTCAGAAGACTTAAGTGCCCAGTTGTGAAACAGGTGTACTTAATAGCAAAACCCATCATCCTTCTTTCACCTCATTCAGATACAGGTGAAGTCTGAGCAGAACACTTGCAGCCAGCCCAAAGCTTTCATAACCAGTTTTTCTTTCCCTGGGCAAACCTTCCTTTTTCTGGACAAAAACAGCAACCCTAAATACCGCATAAACTTTGCTGTAGACCACAGACCACTGAATTGTTGAGAGAATACTTTTTTTTATTTTGCAGTTCCAAGAAGTTCAATAGAGTGTTGGGGGTACAACTCAAATATGACATAGTTCTGAAGATGAAATAGTCTGGAGTAAGGGACTGTCTACTTAAAGTTAGGAATTTATCCACATCTCCCCGAAATAGACTCTTCATGATAAACTTTTTTGAGTGGAAGATATTTTTATAGGTATTTGATAAATAAAATGTCTAAATAATAGATATATTACTTTTGGAAGGTATATACTACCTGGTTAGGACTGGAATTTTGAATTGGATTGTGATCTCATCTCTATAACTCTAGAGGCTATTCAAGACTGAATGTCAGTGGAGGGGTGACTCATTGACTCAAAAATAAAAAGGCCAGAAGGAACCACAGTGATCACCTAGTTCGACCTTTTCTTTAAACCACAGAACTGCCTAGAACTGCTGTATGAAATGCCAGAAAAGTGTCCTGTCTTGATTGTTTAATTTCCATGATAAAGCACCCATTTCAGTCTCTGGATTTTTTTTTTCTCATGGTTAATTAATTCTTGCTCTTAAACTTTTGCCTTAAGCCTACATTAAGCATGTTCTGCTTCCTCTTCTAGCCAGTGGATGCTGTTACCTGTTAACTCTTCTGCAGAAGAGTTCATTGTCACTGTCTGAGGACCTGCTGCATCACTTTGAATCTGTGTGGTGACCATGGCACTGTTGGCTGACCATGGACACCACCACTTTGTTATCACTATCTCTGCTGTCCTTGATCAAGCACTGTGTGACAGTGCCCATACTGGTGAGGGTACTTCCTACCAGCTTTGCTTCATGCTAGCTTCTAGCTCATCTTTCATGAGGAGCAGCACACTGTTACTGCTTCCAGACAGAGCTTGAGCACATGTCCCTTAAAAACAAGGTTTTGCTCTTTTGTCTGTGAAGGAATTTACAGCTGTATCCTCCAAGAGATATCCTGAATTTGAATTTTCCTGAGAAGACCATGGATGATAACAGGAATATCATGTCCATACAAGCTAAAAAAGTTAGAAAGCATGACAGCTAAGGGGTTTGATGATATTAAACAACTTCTGGGCTTGCCAAATTATATGTATATGTAGTCAATGAGCTTCTTCTTTGCTGTTAATGAGCACAGATATGAACATTTCTCTTTTACTGAGAGTACTTAAGAATAAAAGTGTGTCCTAGATAAGCTGTTAAGATGATGATAGCCTAACAGTTTCATAAGGAGAAGTTAAAAAATTCTGGCTGAAATTAAAGCATTTACACACACATAAAAGAAAAAGTTACTTGAGAAAGAAAGACACGAGGAGATAATTCAGGGGCAAAGCATTTTACTTTATATGACATATCACTGACAGTTTTCTTTCATATGATCTAATTATTACTGCATATAAATTGTTACTAGATCACCTGCATCATAGATCTGATTGAACCCATTTTCTCATGACCACTCATATTAAGTAACATAATTACTTACACAGTGCAAAAAGGTTCACTTTGGAAAATGTTCATTTCCAGTTTGATCACATAGTAAAATACTTTTCTTGCATTTAGGAAGATGATTTATTCCTAATCATTAATTCAGTTCAGTAATATCTGTCTTGCAAAACTTCCTTCCTTGCTAAAATAAATATCACTCAAAAATATCTTCTCCAAATAATCTTTATCTCAATGTTAATAAAACATTATTTATGCAGTTAGAACTTGTTGTCTTGAATTGCTCTCTTTTTAATCTGATGTTTCCATAAAATGGGAGCAATATAAATAACTACTGGCATTGAGCTACAAAGTGGCATGAGTTCCTTCCAAGCTCCCTCCTTGCTACTCTAAGGATAATACTTGTACATTAGGGCTTGGTACAAGAGGAACTGTATGTGTCATATGACTCCTTTATGCTTCCTTTAAGAGACACACTATAAATGCATGTCAGCTAACACAATAGGACTATCTCAGGAGCACTATACATAGCTGCTGGTCTGGATCAATAGGATGTTAATATACATAATCTCCAAAACAAGGGAAAATAGGGAAGGAGTTGTACACCAGAACTGCCTTAGACAGAATGCCCAGGGAAATGCACCTGATATATCAGCTGTAGTCAGGCAATGCTAAAACATGCAAAGTAAATTCATCCTGAATGTCCTGTAGCAGAAAAATGGTATCTTACTAGTTTTACATGACTGTGCCGTCACTACTGAAGGATACACTAAGGCTAGTATTTTCAGTAAATTGGCAGATAACAAAAAGTCTCTCTGTAACCATAGATTTCTTTGATGTCATTCTTTTTCTACAGATGCTGGAATAAGACTGTACAAATCAGTTTTATGTTTGGTGGACATGTAACATACAGCTCATGAGTAAATGCCCAAGAGAGTCAGCAAGACAATCCCTCAAAAGGAATCGCCTTTCTTCTAAAAAGGTGCAGTCACATGGCTGTCCTTAACCCACTAGTTTAGATCAGGAGTGTGCCCTCAAAGTAAATCCCCCACTCAAAGTCACCTACCACCTACTGACCTCTGCATCTGCAGAGCAGCACAGCTTAGTGCACAAACTGCATTCATTTCAAAGTCAGCCCTGAAGTGGCACCTCAGTAGTCCACCTAATGCTTCCAGACACTAACAGGCTCTCTGACCAAAACAAAACAAAACAAAACAAAAACAAAAACAAACAAACAAAAAAAAACAACAAACAAAAAACTACAAGAATGGGAAGAATGCATACGGATATAGGATACTTTCTTCTACTGAGCCGTTTCTGATGCCTGTTAAGGCAGACATAGTCTTACTTGGTGTGTTCAAGACTTAAGTAAGAGAAACCTCATGTTTGATGTAAATGATGAAAATATTCATCCAAGATTAAAACTGTAAAAGAAATGAATCTCACATTTTTGAAAATAATGAACTTAAGTTATTTAAGAGATAACGAGTAGGTCACAATTTTTGTTGTTATTATTTTTCAGGGGCAAAATGATAATAAAATCATAGAATCATTTAGGTTGGAAAAGATCTCTAAAATCATCAAGTCCGACTTTTAATCTAGCACTACCATATCTAGCATTAAGACATATAACTAAGTACCACATCTACATGTTTTTTGAAGACCTTCAGGGATGGTAACTCAACTGCTTCCCTGGACAGCCTGTCCCAATACCTCATAACCCTTTCAGTGAAGAAATTTCTCCTAATATCCAACCTAAAGCTCCTCTAATGCAACTTGAGGCCATTTCCACTTGTCTTATCACTTGCTGCTTCAGAGAAGAGACTGATCCCAACCTTGGTACAAGCTGAGGTAGTTGTAGAATACAATAAGGTCACTGAGACTCCTTTTCTCCAGGCTAAACAAACACAGTTCCCTCAGCTGCTGCTCGTAAGACTCGTTCTCCAGACCCTTCACTAGCTTTGTTGCCCATCTCTGGACACTCTCCAGTGCCTCGATGTCCTTCTTGCAGTGAGGGGCCCAAAACTGAACACAGTATTTGAGATGCAGCCTCACCAGAGCTGAGTACAAGGCCACACTATTTCTGATACAAGCCAGGATACTGTTGACCTTCTTGGCCACCTGAGCATGCTGCTAGCTCATGTTCAGCTGGATATCAACCAATATCCCGAGGTCCCTTTCCACCGGGAAGCTTCCCTTTCATCTTCAAAATCTTTTATGCAGAACTAAATTCACACTCTCCAATGTCTGTAAACTCTGTAAAATCCTAGGGAAATCAGCTGAGCTTTGCATGTAAATGCATATGTAGGCGTGTACATAGGAAAGCTTAATCTTACAGAAATTCATTAGAGGCTAAGTTCCTGAACTGTGTCCACAGAAAGTTTTTTTCAGATACAGTTATATTTGTGATGTCAGAGTTATTAAGCATGTCTTTAAATATATTTGTGGCATGTTTTGTGTTGCTAAGGTACATCATTTAGTGAAAGGACTCTAGCTCAGGTTGATGGTTGGACTGTAATTGAGGACATTTCCTGGTGTTGTTGAATTTACTAGTGTAAGCATAGCCACTGAAGGATCTTTAACTGGCCAAGACCTACTGATGGATAGGTCCTAAAATAGCAGAGCTCCAGAGACTTTCAAACAGACTTTGAGACATTGTCATAAATGATGATTCCTTTAGGACATGTTTTTTTACAGTATTTTTTTAATAGAAATTCAGGTTAATAAAGCCTTTGATCCTCAGTACAATGTAGCTGACCCTGAAAAACTGCTGGAATTATAATCCTGAGCAGCTAGTTCACAGAGTTTATGTGCTGTAATATCACCAACAGTAATGTCAGAATATGTATATAAAGTTGAACATTTTCAAATGCAATTCCCACATCTTTGATCAAACACTAACCTTCTGTTCCATAAGTAATGTGTTTGTAGGTATTGCTGCAAATGCCTTGTAGCTTGTCTTGATCTTGTACTGCTAAAAGGGCAAACCAGAAAGCAGGAAGAGATGTAAAAGAGGGTAAAAGGGAGGGACAAAGAGACAAGAAAGGAGAAAGGTACGACAATGAAAGATGGTTTTAATTGTCTCATAGACATGTTACAACAATATAAGGCTTACGTAGTACCTATGAAAGCTAATTTTTAACAAAAATCTAGTGGTTCTGCTTAGGTTTTAAAGAACATACATCTTTTGCATCTAAGAATGAGGTGGAACTACATGAACATTCTATGTCTACAGCTTATAAATTCTAAAGTGATTTTGGCCACTTTCTACTTACTACTATCCTTAAATTGATATCAGAAGAGGCTGTGAGTTTATTCCAGGTTAGTTTGTGATTTGAAATGATAATGCAAAGCTATTTCTGCCAGTACTTGCACCTTAAGAACTGCTGCTCTGTTGTGTGATCCTGGACCACTAAGTCACAGGGATTTCTGTGATTGGCTTTGATGAGACTGAATAAGATCCTTAAATGCTGAATTACTTGTGAAAGTGGGTAGATCACTTAAGTCAGATGACACTACTTTTCACCTCCTTTATGAGTAACTTTATCACCCACATATTTCAAAACAAGTAGAGGAACTTTTGCGCTCTAACCAGGTATACAGAACTGACAATCTAAAGCATAAATAGTACATGACTTGGGGTACAAAAATCATAAGATCAAGCTTAAAATTATTATTTTTTAATAATTTATATTTAAAACTATATTAACTTCCCAAAATGTTTTTACCCTTTAGAAACCATACTTTCTATGTTTTCTTGGTAATTATGGAGACTAAATTCAGTTATTTTTAAATGAACAATGAGATTCTTCTTCACTTACATAAGTTCAAGAGCTAGGACTCTTAATCATATGGCTGCTGGATTTTTTGGGGAAGGAGTAAACAATTAAAAAGGGATTCACAACATTTTTCCCTTTTCAACATCATACTAATTTAAAGAAACATTCACAAATTCAGACTAATAGATTTTTAAGTTATTAGTTTAATATTTTTGTGATATTTAACCAGACACAAAGTTAATTGTTAATCAGCTAAGGTTTTTTAATGTACTGTTGCCTGAGCAGTGGACACTAGCCCACTGAACAACAGTATGGTCTGTTGTTCAGATGTTCAGATGGTCTGAACAACATCTTGTATTTTGGGTTATACATTTGTCATTTTTTTCCTGTTTTTATATCTAATAAAACCCTCAACAATTACAGAGGGGCCAGAGCTTTAATTTAGATAAGAGAAATTTAAATCATGCTTGAACCTCCCTTTAAACATTTTAGGACATCACCTTTTAATTCTTTCCATACATAATGTTATATTTTCTTCAGATTTACTCATATTTATTTCTAGTTAGAACATGGAGACTGCCAGGCACTGAAGAAGTCGATAATCACATATATTGAGTGAATACGCCGTCAAAGCAGATCAATGCAGTGCCAGAAATGCTTTTTCACCTTTTTTATTTTTTAATTTATATGAGATTTAGCCATTCTAACTTGGATGTCTGCCACTTCAGTCAGAGTTAAAACCATTTATAGTCATGGACATTTCTACAGGATAATTCATCCCATCCTGAAATAAGCACCTAGAAAGTTAAAGTAAAATCATCCTGTAGATACAGCATCTTCTCTCCATTGACTGTAATAGAATTGCTTAAGTTTCATTTGGATATCTAGTGTTCAAATGTCAAAAGTCATGTTAGCTAAATACTGCCCTTTGAAACAAAACCATATCAGACTGTTAAAATATAAGAGTTTCTTTCATTTCTTATATTTCTTATATAATCAATTCTACTTTAATGTACTTTACCTCTGCCAGGTATTGTAGAACATGTGAGCAATGTGAAATTGTTAAAATCATGGTGTTTAAATGAATGGGAAATCTTTAATTCCATTTCTTCTCTTAGGAACATGTTTCTTGACAGTCTAGTTTGCATTATTTAAAATTACTGTTCAATGTCTAAATAAATTTAGTAATCTGGTTCTTAGGAATATATTAGGATTTTTGAACAGCCATAGACACTCATGTCTGCTGGCCTGCACCATGGTCCAGTCAAAAGAAAATCAACTCCATTATCACCACTCAGTTGAATATCAGCCTGGGGAGTTTTTCAGAAAATCTACTTGCCTTGCTCAAACCATCATCTAGGGCACACAAAGGGCATTGCAAGTGTGCTAGACATGTACTTATGAAGTCTTAAATTCAGAAACTAACCATGGTAGTGTGGAGCTCCTCATAATCTTTCCTGCTTTGTGGTAGGTTTTGCAGCTGTGCTGAGCTCCTTGTTGCTAGAGTTAGTTTGATCCCCAGCTGTTTTGGGTAGATCTACATGCATTCCTGTGCTATATTCAAACAGGAAAAATCAAAGAATATGTAGGAATGACACACCATTAAATCACTGGAAAGAGTTTTCAAACAACAACCAGCAGTTTTTATGCTAGTCTCTTCCTGCAGAATCAGCAATTTTATCTGTCTCAAATCCATCCTATTGTTCATTTTGCTGTATTAAGTCCACCAGGACACTATTAAAATGTCTTCACAGTCCAGGGAGAGGATTTTTATTTCAAGTGGTCACCCACTGTTCAACACTTCACATTGTTCTGTGAATTTGATTATGTTCATATTCACTTTGCTGAACAGTCATATTTTGAAAACATTGATAAACATAAATATATAAGGCATGGGAAAGCATAGGGAAAGCATATGCATTTATATATAAAAATGCAAATACTTAAACAAGTTCATAGGCTATACTTTGATTTCCATTAATTGGTACATGAGTAGACATAGACAGATAAAAGCTATCCATGAAATAATTCTTTTTGCATAAGTGCTTTGATATCATGTTAATGAAACAGTTTGATGTGCATGATGAAAAGTACATCTGATGTCAAAGGCCTATTTTAAAATGTGCTGGTTTAATAACTATTGAAGCAATATTAAAGTTGCAAAATTACACATACCAAAGTCAAGCAGCTCTGCAGTTCTCCCTTGATTCTCACTTAGAAAATTCATACATACAAAAATTTTGTTGTGCACCAAAAGTCATATGTTGTGCATCATATGGAGTTCTTTGTCAAGTCCTCAAGTTGAACTGATCGGTACTAAAGAGACCTAAATGCTGCTTAAAATAGTCATGTTCTCTCTCCTTAATCTTTTCCTTTTTTCCCCTGGAAATATACTGAGATTTGAGGCTGGAGTGGGTCTGGTACCATTCACAGATGAGCAAAGCAGAAGCCTGTTGAGCTATTTCAAAAACTAAGTATGGAGATAAAGGAAGGGATGGCATTGAATGCATGCTATTGTTAATTGTAAATGAAGATTCAGCCTCATATTTTAAAGCCAGAAGATGACTTTCCTGTCCCGAACTTCTAGCTGCATTTGGTTTGGAGATTTCAGACCATCCACATCCCTGGTGGAGCCATTTTTGTCTGCATGGTTAAAAATTGCACCAGTCTAAACATTCAAGGCTGTTATAGTGGACACTCTCCAATGCTCCATAGGGTGGTTGGGCAGTTTCAGAAGTTCTATTGCATCACAACAGCAAAATTAGAAGAAAAAGGAACAGTTGGAAGGACTGAAAGAATGAAATAGCGTCTGTAATTACAACACAGACAATAGTTATGTGTCACAAGCAGAGGATTTCCTTATTGTACTAATAACAGTATAGAGATTGTACTAATAGTAGCAGACACCACAAATGTCTTGCATGCTCAGTCATGCTTTCCATTTTTTTTCTCAAGGGGCTCTTATCTTGAAATTTCTACAATTTTATTTCTCTTTTTATTCATTAATTGGTCCTGACAGGGTGTAGTGACACTGTACAGCTGTGCTTGAAACAATGGTTCCTTTAGGGTTGTTTGGTTTTTGAAAGAACCATTCATGACAATTGTTAGTCTGTGCTGATTTAAACCTCTCATTTTCAATTAATATTTTCCATGTAGTTTCAGGTCACCCCTGCCATGGCCAAACTGTTAGGAACACATCTGACACAACTTGATCTGGCAGACCAGGCTGTAATTTTGTGCTGCAAACAAATAAATCAATAAACTATGATGGCCTTTCTGTGATGGGCAGCGTGCTTCAGCTGCCAGAGGAGAGCCTAGACATCAGCAAAGGAAGCACAGAGTGAAAAGATAAAATAAAAGAGTCTGGAAAGCTTCTGACGCCTCTTCTGCAACTCTGATGTCTTCTGCCACCAGCTCTCCCCTTGTGCAAAGCAGTTGCTTTTCTTTTTCCAGGCACCTATCTGCTGCATATCTTTTGATCTGCTTTTCTTTCCTTTCCTTCCCCTTCCCATTCTTTAGATTTATCTTTAGGTTTAAAGGGAGACTGGTTCCCAAGACCTCCTGCAGTAATTGCCATCGTTGCTTATTCTCACTCTGCTGGGACTCTCCCGCCTCTGGGTGAATGACAAACAGCAGGAGTACAACTGATCTGTCAAGTGCAAGACTTTCATTTTTGCAGTAGTACATACTGTAGGAAGCTTGTATATTTTTTTCCCCTTTGCCCTCTGTCTAACATAATAAGATTAAAAGTACCAGAGGGAAAGAAAGGGAAGGAACAGGGGACTGTCCTTGTCTTCCCTCTGGCTCTTGGCTCAGGTCTCTGCTCAGTTGAACTTAGCAGATCAGAGCCACTGGACACTGACAAATCCAGTAGTATCTCCTCCCACGCATCACTAAAATATTTAATTTGTATGCTAAAGGATTCTTACAGCAACCTCCCCATGAAACAAAACATGTTGCTAGCAATTTGAAATTGTAGGATTTAGTTGTCACTATCTTCACTATCAACACAATAACCATTCCTTCCTTTTCCCCAGCTCATTCATTTTACTAGCACTGTGCAACACAGATGTGTTTTTTTCCTACAGGGACAAGGAACTATTAGAAAATAAGCATGCACCAAGAGTACCTTGGGTTTGATGTTTTCATGGTCAGTAGGCAGGGAAAAAGACTGAGGTGAAGTCAGCTCTCTGGGTCTTGATGGCAGTGTGCATGGTGACTTGTCTGAGTCAGGAGATCTGCACTTTAATACTGGTGAGGTGGCAGATTGCTCAGGTCTTGGAGACTGGGAATTAGACCTATAGCTTCTGTGCATCAATGAAGAATGAAGCTGCAGTGGGTGGGAATTCATATTGCAAGTTTGGGGAATCGGTGAAGTAGAATCAGGACGTGAGAGAGACCACTGCTTTGAGCCACTTGAAGGCGTAGGAGAGGGGGTATTCAGCTCCTGAGCAGACTTTTGAGATGAATCTGACTTAGATCTAGAAGTTGAAGTTGAAAGACTTGGGGAGGGAGACAACTGCTTTTCTCGGGTAGGGGAAAATGTTCCACTAAGTTTGGTGGGAGAAAGCAAAGGATATGACTGGCAGGTAAAGATGGGTGAGTAAGTGTGCACTCTCTGACACCTCTGAGGTGGCTGGGACCTGGAGGCAGGATAATGCAGGCCTTCAGGAGGAGAAGAGGTTGGGTGTGCAAGGGAAGAATGTGCTGGGGCACTAGGAGGCACCGCCAGAACAGGCAGCGTAGACTGCCAGCCTGGAGAGGCAGTTGATTTTCTATGGGAGTAGACGGGGGATGACTGTGGACTTTGGGAATCTGGAGAGGGTGTTCGGACTGGAAGGTTCTTTCTAGGAGAAAGGGACCTTGCCCGAGGGGCAGGATGAGGCTTGGAGTGTAAAGGCACGTGCTGAGCCCATCCTGAAGGCCAATGTTCCTCTCTGCTGGGAGAATCTGGCCTAACAGGGGGGATTGAAATAGATTTTCTGGGGGTTGGGGGAGTTGTTTTGCACTTTTGATCTATTGCAAGTGTTGAGGAACAAAGGGAGCTGGGAGAAAACATGGGGCAAGAAGCAGGGGAAAGAGGTCTCCGCTGAGAAGAGCCTGATCTCAAAATAGCAGTTAAGAGAGTTAGTCTGGTTGGCAGAGGGGATCTAACTCCCAACTTTGCTAAATATCCTTTAGATGACATTTGTGTGCAAGGCTCATTTACACTACATATGGTTGAAGAGGAGCCATAAAGAGAGGGTGGAGACAAGGGTTTAGGGCTAGGAGATAATGAATGTGTAGTTATACGTACAGGGAGGGGAGATAAAGTTTTCAATCTTTTGGAAGAACTGGGGGATAAAGGCTGGGATGATGATCCTTGAATTTCAGCTGAATGTGAAAGTTTGGGGAAAAGACTTGGACTCTTTGCTGGAATGGAAGATGTGGTGAAGTCTCCCATTTTGCAAACACAGACAGGGCTATGGAGACTTGGCGTTTGCAGGTTATTGTACTGTTGAGGGCTGGAGTGACAAGTGTTTGATGCACAGGAGAATGTTTTAGACATAGAGGGGGCTGAACTATGGCAAGTAGACTGGAAGTAGAGAGATGAATCTTGCTTAGAAGACCTGATTGCTGACTGCCAGTTGTTATGGGAGTCTTCCAACGAAGAGGCTTGATTCAGGTTAACCATGGCACCACACGCTACTTTCAGATTAGTTGGAGAAATTAAGTGGACAGCAGGTGGTTTAGAGGAAAGATGATCAGAGGTGGAAAGAGTAGAAATTAACTGGAGAAAAAAGAAAAACAGAAATGTTAATACAGGTGGAACCTGTGGAACTGTTAAACATCCCACATTTCAGTCCAGTGGTCATGCATATACTGTTTCCATTAGTACTGCTCTGTGGGTTAAAAGAACAGGGTTGTCTTAAACTTGGGTTTACAGGGTTTACAACCTGATGGATAAGGCCCTTAGGGAAGTGATGGAGCACAGACAAGTTATGAGTTACTTTACTTTTATGAGACCTCAGTTTTGCTGACATAGAGAAGGCTCAAGTCTACTGATATTTTGTTTTAAGTAAAACCCAAGGCAGTTGTGCCAGCAATATCTAGAACCATGTGATGGTATTCTCTTGTGGAAACACAAATGAAAGTGAGAAAATTGTAGTATTGCCTCATCTCACTCTCTCAGTTCAGTGTAAAGTAGCCTTTCTGTTTCAAGTACTCATTTTCACATTCAATAAACAATACCTTCTGCAATGCTGTGATATCAAAACAAGAAATTGCTCAGAACTCAAATCAGAGCATCCAGTTTGTTTCTCACTCTTCTTGTCCTTACTAGTGCAATGCTTGACAGTTACAGTCCTTATCCCCTTTTCCACAGTCTTACAATACACTAATAAAACAGTAATGAGCTCTTTCATGAGCTCCTTTTTTCTTTGGTCTACTCTAATTAGGATTTGTCAAAACAAATTAGAGCACACGAGTATATTATCAACCTTTTATACAGTTCTATTTTTTTAAATAAAGAAATTATCTCAAAATCTTCCAAGTTGTTATAATATTGAAGTTAAAAACTGGGGAATATGCTATTTGAATAAAACATGAGTGTGAAATAGTGAGCTGTCAACTGTAAAACCAAAAGGCTACAAATTATCAGTACAAATTAACAGTAAATATATCATGAAACAACAAAAAAAATATTTAACAACTTTAAAAGCAGCGTGGTAATATATCTGATAATTTTGAGCAGCCTGCTGAATTTAATAATGAGTTCTGGAAGCTAATCAACTATCAAAACGAAGTTGGAGAATGAAATCTCTATATTTAAAAATGGCATAGATAAATTTTCCTTACAAAGACAATGGATTAAAAGAAAATGAGGAACTAATATGAAACTCCATAACGAAAGACCAGGATGTGCAATGACTTCTAATTAGATAAAGCTTAATAAGAAAGAATTATAAGCAGGTAGGAAAACGTTCTTGATAGCAGATGATAAATATGCTCCTAAAAGTATGATAAAGACATTTTGCTGTAGTCTTCATCCGGTTTGAACACCACTGAACATTTATGTGCTGAGCTAATTAAACCATCATTCAAGCTTTCTGAAAAGATTTTGCTATAAAATTACAGTGTTATCTACATTTATAGATGACCACACTATTATTTCAGGGTCAGAGAATCATATCAAAGTTGATTGGAAGTGATATCTTGAGGTCATCATCCCAGCCCTGCTCTGAGCACCATCAGCCCCTCACACCAGCTGTAGCAGTTCTGCCAGGTCTCTGAAGCCCCTAACAGGGCTGCTCCAGCACCCCCGGGCAGCCTGTGTCAGTGTGGCACCACCTCCCCCTGAGGAAGCTTCTCCTGATGTCCCACTGAGACCTCCCACGCTTGAATTTGTGACCATTGCTGTCTCACCTGCCACTGCAGAGAAGTTTGGCTCTGTCATCTCTGTAACTGTCCTTTGAGTAGTTGTGGGCTGCTCCTTGATACCTCCTTGCCTGCCTTTTTCTGGAGTAAACAAAGCCAGCTCCCTCATCCTCAGCTCACATTGTATCCCTGCTGCCTCAGCAGCTTTGTGCGGGGCCCCCATCCCCTTCTCCGCATTGTTTTCAAGTTACATTATGGGGAACTGCCAAACTGGGCATGGTTTACAGGTGCAGCCTCAACAGTGCAGTAGGTAAGATATAACTTCCTCGATCAAGGGATTTGGTTTGGTTTGGTTTGGTTTTCTCCATTTGGTTTCTCTACTACTTTAAAACAATTTTGTGTTTTAACTATTGGATTAGTGCAAAAGAAGTGAATGATAAAAGTGGATTTGTGTTCATTTGGTCTGTGATTCATTTGTAAGTTTTTTTCTCTGTTCATCAGAACTTCAGATATATATATGTCCTGAAACTGTATTTTTTTTTTTTAAGTGGCAAGGTTACCTTGGCATGAAGGGATCAAGGAACTTGAAAAAGATTTTCATGTTGCATGATCCCTGAAATATCAAATAGGTCTTAATCTTAGTGTAGAGCTTTGCCCAGGAGACCTTCAGCATGTTTGAAATTGCAGACCTGAGCTAGGTGTAAGGTAACAGGTTTTTCTGATGAGATCACATTATTTTGGAAGGGCACAAAAATGCTATTACTGACAACAGCAAGGCCCTGAGAGATGTGCTGGTGAAACAGGAAAAGGGAAACAGTGTGACAAACATGTCTGAGAGAGAACGTGGCTTAATGGCGATCTGCTTCTGGGACCAGTTAACCAAGCTTTGTTCTTGCTAGAATTTTATTATAGATAGGAAAAACTGAAGTCATTTCCCTACCTCAGCCTGCAACCTGAGAACCAGAAAGAGAAAAGGAAGCACCGGAGTTTTAAAAAAAAAAAAAAAAAAAAAAAAAAAAAAAAAAAAAAAAAAAAAACTTGACACAATATCTGGAGACCTCATAGTAAATCAAAATGTGATCTGAGACCTAATTAACACAGATGCCATTCAGAACTGTCTGGTTTCTCTCAACAAGGAAGATGCATTCTTCTTGGCTATGGCAGGAGTTTAGAGGGCTCTTAAGTGATTTGACTTGGAGAAGCCAAAGTTGGCACACACCGGACAGAGGAATGTCAAGTGACATTGACAAGCTAAAAAAAAAAAAAAAAAAAAACCTTTTGGC
>CM021733.1:94012044-94039571 GCA_011075105.1 Heteronetta atricapilla
AAAAAAAAAAAAAAAAAAAAAAACCTTTTGGCTATTGATGCCCCACAAGGAGTTGAGAAGTTTCTCCAAACTGAGCTAATGTCCCCTGGCACTCAGGGGAACAGCCACGTGAGTGCACCAAGGGTGCACTCACGAGGAAAGAGCCAGCCTGCCCCTCTGTCACATGACTAGAGTCTCTTTAACTAATATATATATTAGTTATGTATATATATTTAAATAGTAAACTATGAAGAGAAAGTCACAAATGTGACCAGAATAACTTTATACATACATACATATATCTATAAATATTTTAATGCTGAGTGCATTTTTCACACTTTGAATATGAAGTGGTATGATCCAAAACCAGTCATCCCTTTTACACCTCAAAGAGCAACAGAAGATTCAATATTTTAAATTATTTTTTGAATGGAGCTGTAGGAACCTTCTGATTCAGACTGATCCCCTGTACAATACAATGGTCTTCAGTGCTGATCCTTGCTTTTCTCATTTCCAACAGGAAATTGTTTAACAACCTAATTACGCTTTTTATGCTTCTAAATGAACATAGTGTTATAAGTAATAACTCTTAAATGGGACATGATACTGGCTTTATAGTCATGGAACTGACAAAGTAGCCCCTGTTTAGAGTCCTTTGGACTACTCAGATAAATAATTCAGCTATATAATCCTTTGGTGATTTTCCTTCACATTTGAACTGTGTTTTATTAGATAGCAAACAAGAAAGAAAGGTGCCTAAGAAAACACTGAATAAGCAGAACATCAGTAAAAAGCAGCTTAGCAAAAACATCCTCTTCCTGTGAAGAGATAGAGACAGCTACAGATATTTAGAAAATTAAGACCAAGGAAGTATTAAGTCTTGAAGATTTGTGACTTAAGAAAAATGATGAAATGTGTGTTATCCATATTATGGGTAACATACTATGTCTAGTCTCATTCACATGAATAGTTAATAAAGTTAGGCTTTAATTCCTTGTTCTATGCAACCTGTATTTTCTGCTTCTTTGCCAAGCATATCCTTGTTTATGCATCAAGTGACCAAAAATTGAAGAAGGTAACAGCCTATCTTTTTTTTCTGCAGTCTTACAAAAAAATCTATGCAATTTTCATAGTAGCTTGTAAAGAAACCATCCAGTTATATCAGGCAGAATCTGCATACTTAAAGTTGCTGAAGTAAGTTTATTTTCCCTAGAACCATTATTCTTTTACAAGCTGCTTCCCCTACCTATGCCTTTACATCTTCCTCAGGTAAAATTCTTACTTATTCACTGAGAGTTTCCAGGAAGAAATGAATATTACATAATGCTGTGAAGCTCAAACCAGAGCTGATTTCCTTTTCACAATTTTCTCCATCAAAAATCAGCATTGAATTTGATGATTTTTATGGATGGAGAAAAAAAAAAAAAAAAAAAAAAAAAAAAAAAAAGTAGTACAAGTATTTTAACACTAAGAAGAATGCCTTATTCATTTGCAGAGTATCCAGTATTGTCTCTTTAACATATTGATGAAGAATTGGTTTCCAACTGGTTTTCAAGTGTTGGAAAACCAGCTGAGGTCAAAGGAAGTATCTGAATTTATTCCACATGACAAGGGTGTTCCTATTTTGCTGAAGGGTAAGTATTTCTATTGTGTATACACCCTTAAAAACTATTAGTGTTCTTTCCATGATGAGATACATTAACTTTTCTTCCAGTAAATCATATTCATGCACTTTAAAAGTGAAACATTTCAGACTTTTTTTTCTTTCCCATTGAGGATTTAAAATTTCAATCAATCAATAAATGCGTCTCTATGAAGAATTAAGATCAATGTGAAACTGACCTTTCATCTTCATTAGTTCTTTACACCTGTGCAGAGTCAGTGCTAACTAACAATCAGAATAACAAGACTTTTATAGCCTCTATCTCTAGCATAAAGGGCTGCAGCAGATACCGGGAAAAATTAGACCCAGGAAGTCAGGTGATAATAATTCAAATGATCTACAGTCTCCACTGATTTCAATGACCTCAGCCAATTTAGTCTAGCTAGGAATCTAACACCATCTGATTAACCTGCTGTCATGATGAGCTGCTCTTAAAGGAAAGAAAGGAAAGAATAATAGAGCTGCATTACCTGCTCCACTTATGCACCTGTGCTACAAGGGAGAGGTACTAAGTCAGAAGGGTGGGATGACTCCATAAAATACAAACATTACTGACATGGCTAACAAACCTTCAAATTAAAGAATAAATTGGCCAAGCTTCTTTACAAAAAGAATCAATGTCCATGTCTAGAAAGATTTAGAAAGCCACAGTTTTCTCAAGAACTAAAAAAAAGGAAAAAAAATAGTTTACCTGCTGTTTTTGCTGATCAGTGGTGCTGTGGGAAAGCACCGCACCTGGAAGATGCCCATCACCAGGGTTCCTTGTCTCAGGGCCAGGGGAAACATGGGATGTAGCCAGCAGCTGGGCACTGATGGGACCGTAGCCATTGGAAGGCCGTTGGATGTTGATTGAGGCAGCGGCTGCTTCATCTTCATCACCAGAGTCCGTAATCAGGATAAACTCGGCCTTAAAAAGGTCATTCTCCTGCATTTCTCCTTTGCTTGGGTTACACCCCAGAGACTGGAGAACTGTCTGGGTGCTGTCTGGATGGAAGGCAGGCACACAGTCTTGCCTGACACTGCTCTTCAAGGACTGCTCATTCGAGACTATGTTAGACTGCAAGAAATAGAAAGGGAAATATCCCAGTTAGATGCATTTTATTTGTGTCCCCCAAAATGAGCAGGAATTTTGGCTTGCCATGGTGGCTGACATTATGCTACCAAAAGTGCAGAGGGAGAATGAAGAATTTGGGCTTGATCCAAGCAGAAACAAGCTATCGCGCTGCTCTATAGAGAGCTTCCAGCTTTCCCAATGCCCAGCTAGCTCCTGATGCTGTGGGAGATGCCTCCTTGCGACTTAGGGAGTGACAGGGGACTTGTAGCATAACAGTAGCCTGAGCCTGGTGCTGCAGCTGGGTTGGGAACTGAAAAGGAAGGTGCAATCAAGCCGAATGAGCTGTCAGATCTGACTACACCAGACACGATGGGAAGGCATCCTGACTGCAGGATCCACAGTAGCAGACAATGCTCCTCAGAGGGGTCTGGCAGACAAATCTGGGACAAAACCTATACATATTAATGAAGGAATAAAGGCCTTCAATCCAAGGCATTCTCTCAACAGGGCAGACAGAGAATCTGAGGTCAGAGAGCTTTACTTTGTGCTTAAGCATCTCAGCACAGACTAACATTTTTTGTTCATGTTTCCACTTCCAATATGCAACTTCTCAAGCATGCACTGAATGAGAGCAGGAGTAGTAGTGCAACCTGGGCATATGACATGCAAATCAACAATATTAAAAATGCCATGGTGAAATATGTTTGTCTTAAAGAAGGAATCAAGTGAAAGAATTAGAAATATTATGTACTGCAAGAAAAAACCTGTAGATGGGGCTCAAATTTGCATCCTGCTTGAGGAACATAGTAACAACAAATTTCCACTGACAGCTCCAGGAGTCCCTGAAGCTCAGTTCTTTAAAAAGAAATATATTGGAACATACAGGGAGATACCTTCAAACTCAGGCCCTTAGTGGTTTTTTGTTTGTTTGTGAGGATTTTGTGGTTGGGTGGTGGTTTTGTGTGTTTTTTCAAACATTGTCCAGATTCTAGGTGTTTCAGAAAAGAGAGTGGCCAATGCTATGAAGGTCTCTGTACTGCATCACTTGTCAGGAAAGTTTTCTCTGCCTAACAGTGTGTTAAAACACAGGGTGACAGATGTCAGCAGTACTCAGTTCTGCATTTCCCAGGGCACTACTAATAGATAAACCAATACTGAATGGTTGGAAATATATCTAATGAGTTAAACATCTTGAGGACAATTTTTCAGTGCATGTGTCTTCAAATACACCAATTCTCTGCCCAGACCTGACCCTTTTTCAGTCACAGAGGATTCTGAAAGTGCTCACACGTGGTCAGGTCAGAGGACTGTGAAACCTTGTGAAAAGTTTGCTATGTGGAAAAGCACCAAGAACTGCAGCTCCGTTGATGTCCCAGGGAAGGAGCTGTTACATGAGCAAAAGCACCACAAAGCATTAAAATTAACTTGAGGATTTCACTTTCCTTTCAAACAACATGGAATAAAATAAGAGGCTGCAAATGTAGTGAAGCGGTAAAGGAATAAAAAACACTGTGGCAGGAGAATCAAAAATGTTGTGCAGTTGGTTTCACTGTCATATAAATTCATGAGGACAAGCTTTCAAAGCAAAGAAATCAAGTTTTCTCTTTGGTTGATGCATTACTACAAAGCTATGAAGGGGATTGACACCTTAGCTGGAAGCTGCAGCACTGGCATTTGCTGAAAGAAGGACCTAGTGACCACCTTTTGATGGATTTCCATGTGATAACACTCCTCACACTGCCTTTCCTCTCATGAAGATCAGGAAGATATCCCCCCTCCTTTGCCAAGAATACAGTTTTGCATGATAGACAGAGGAGAGTATCAAAATGGTAAAAGATTTTCTTACAAAGTAAGTTCTGCTAACACCAAAACAGGCTGTTGAGCAGTTATGTCACACAGTAACTCTGCATTTCTGGTAGACTTGGTAACTAAAACCAAACACAAGCCAAGACATAGTTCAAGGGAAATAACTTCAGAGATGCTCAGGACAAAAAAAAATCCATATTCTTTAAAAGAATAGAAAAAAATAAACACAAACAAAACTCTACCTTATTTATAATTTCTTGATTGCTGAGATCTTTTGGCTCCTCTGGAATAGTCACAAGGAACTTAGAGACATCTACAACCTCAAAATGAGTTGGAAGTCGGCCAATGGATGGCACAAATGTGAAGGTCAATGGTTTGGTTTCAGATTCTTGAGAAATGATCTGCAAAACACATAATTAGTTCAACATTTTTATCAGTTTGTCCAGGTTATTTTGGTCTAAGTTGCAATAACATATAGCAGTTACATGAATTACTTCATCTATATAACTTACAAGTCTATTATTAATTGTAGTGGTCAATAGGTTTTATATCAAGTCAATTTATTTAAGGACTTTTTTCACAGAAAAAATACTGCTTTGATTATACCCATCAACATCCTATTTATCCTCGTGATGTAACACAGAAGACATGAGAAGAATTGTTCAATAATTTGTTATTCTTTCCACTTTCAATACCGAAACAGAAAAACATTCAATTCATTTCAAGGCTGCTTAGTTTAACTCCACATTAGTAGAATGACAAAGTAATTATACACTGTATCTGGACATCATATAACTCCTAGAGTGTTTGCTTAATAATTTATAGTAAATTAGAAAAACCTTTGCTCTGCTAGAAGAAAGTAAAACATGTTTACATTTCTTAATACAAATACAGCCAATTCTGAGTAACACCTGGAATGGGTTCAGTTTCAAGGAAAGCATTTCACCCCATTTTCTTTGGGCTGTTTAATCACATAGACCAACTGGAATTTACAGCTCTGTGTGTGTGTGTGTGTGTGTGTGTCTTTTTTTAAGTTCTGGTTCAAAGCCTATAGAAGTTAATTGCTTTTTCAAGGAACCCTAATATGCAGAGCCTTGAACTATAATGAATCATACAGAAAAACAGGACTATTGCTTTAACACTTTTTTGGGGGCTTGTTTGTTTAAAGCGAAGCAAATTGGAGAGCTATGGTTCTCATTATGTTTCTTTGCAATTTGCATCTATAAGTAAATAGCAATTATGCATTGGAATTATGAATACATTCACATGACTCAGTCTTATGGCTGGATCATTAAAAATTATAGACACATATTTCTTTTTTTTTTTTTTTTTTAATTAAATTAGAAAATATTAGGTACTTCCACTGACAGCTGTCTCCTGGAGGACTTATGCAAAACAGAGGCAGGTTATTTATACCATTTGCTGCTGTATGTACAATTTAGGAGAATCCAGTTTTCTGAGCCATATCCAGAACAAATTTCCATGTGTCCACCTCTAATTTGGAAAGAATAAGATGTTTTGATGTTTGAAAGTGAAAAACTCTGAGTAAATGGCAGCCATGTCAGATCTGAAATTGGGTTTTGTATTTACAAATTCATTCCAGTAAGTTATACTACATTGCAGATTTGCACCAGTTAGAGGTGTGTGCTTTGAGGGCTCAGGGACAGACTGATCTCCAGCTTTCCTCACTTCCACTTCCCCCCTTTCCATCCAAGTGGCCAAGCACAGGAGTGCCTGAATCAGTAACAGAAGAGTGACTGCTAAACACTCAACGACACCAGGAGCTCTGGTATTTTACATGACAGAGAAATGACATGGCTCTGTCTTTCTCTCAGCAGCCACAGTATACAAGCCTGATCACTGCTCTTCATAAACCAGCAACACAATTTTTAAATAGGAATAGCTGGCACATTAAATGCCTTGTCCTTACTCCTAATACAAACCAACAGAGTATATGAGTATTCGAGCACGTACTCATTAGCTAGAAGAAGCTAGTCCCTGCAGTGCAGCCAAGGGACACATCCAACCACCCAAAGGTGCTTTACAAGAGGTAGATTTACCTGTACCCAGGCAGGAGCACATATCATGTTAACATTAGTGTTTACCCTACAGCTGACACTACCCATTACGGTCTTGCACAGCACCTAAATCTCCACTGAAATTAGCTGGAGATGGCCTTTGCTTTCCTGCAGATAAGTGGCTGTGCTTTCATCTTCCATCTATAGTTAGGAAATGCAGCTAATGATTCTACATCAGACATCTTTACAATTTTTTCCCTTCTCTGCCTTGTCTTCTTGTCATGCTCTTACTTGATACTTGATATCAACTGTTTTGTATTTGTGAGCTCTCCTGTGTCAGAGACTAATATCTATCAGAACAAAATATTCCTTATAAAAGAGAAGAGAGAAAGAAGAATAAAAGTGTGCAAATAGCTAGCCCCACACAAACAGAACTACAGAAAATTGTAATAAAATGTGTTAGTGTTTCCAAACTCCAAGTACTGTATCTCTGTATTTGTAATGAGGAAATGTGAACAAAAATCCAAGTTACAAAGACCCCAACTGTTGCATAGTAATGACAATATATTGTGAGCACATTTCCAGAGTTCCCAGGCCCTAATTCTATACCGTATCTCATCCTGCACTTCCAGTGTTATTGCTTTAGTGGAAAAATTAAAGGATACATGAAGAAAACCTCATTGTATTTGGCTTAAACACATCATGGAACTCATCATCAAAATGGGTTGCAAGCTAAGGTTGGAAAACATATAAAGATGTGCAAGCTAGATCATTTTTCCAGCTGAAAGGTGTCACTAAAACATGACAGTATTTATATTCTCTTAGTATTTCTGGTGTTTAGAAAGCAAAACCAACAAGTAGAATTACTGCATTTTAGAAAGTTTTAAGTTGTCAGATGCTGCGTGGCAATGTGCAGAAATGCACTCCCTTTAAATTAACTTATAGAGAGTGGAAAAGAAGAACTCCTAGCGGGTAAAACTGGTCATGCAATCTAGGTTGCATCACAGAAACCTAGACAATGAGCAAATATCACAATACTGGTTAGAAAATCCAAATGTTTCCACCAGGGAAAAGAAAAGAAAAAATCTTATTTAAAAATATATTTTAAGTGGTTGATTTCATTTTGCTGATTTTAAAAAATAAGTTAAAATACTTTTACATTTCACAAAACTGGTAATGCTGCAAACGAGAGAGAGAGAGAGAGAAAGTTTCTCCATTTTTTTTATTTTAAAATTTTCAATAGAATTTTTCACTATGGCCTTTAGTCTTCAATCATTTCTTCTATTTCTTCAAAAAAACAGGAAGGAAAAAGTAAAAATTGGACAATGTGTTGCAAAAGGAACCCTTACATGCTGCTGTTGACTTTTTTCCTCAGGTAGAGAAAGAATTTTGCACCTTTTTTCATATACTCATTTAATTTACTGTATCTCTCTGGCTGATGTTTCTGTCCTTGAAGAACTGAAGGAAATTAACACAATGGACCTTCAATATTTAATTACATCTATTGGTAGCTATTCTGACATGCAGAGGTAAATAATAGATAAATAAAAAATAATAATTAAAAAAAAAACCTTCCTGTAGATTATCGTCCTTTCTTTACACACGATAGTAACAGCAGAAATAATTCAATGCCATACTTTCCCTGCTGCTCTAATTCACTTGAATCAATATGGTTATGGTGGCATCTGCAATGTGTATTCAAGTTAATAGTAATGAATTCTGGTTTATATTATATAATCAACTTAATGCACGTCATAATTGCTTGGCTTTAAGTACATGCTTTTATGTTACTTAGTTCTTTGAAGAGTATAAATTACAGAGTTTAATGTAACTAACTTTTGAATATCCATTAGGGGGCTATAGACAGCTGCATAATATGTTGCTGAATAGTTTTAAAAGGAGAAACTTACTTTAAATAATTTGCACAACTTCCTATGTCATCAGTTTGTCGTTGTCAACAGGTTTGTCACATAATTAATACCATCAATTCACAATTGGCCCAGGGTAGTAAATTAAATTATGTTAATTATTGCTTTTATTACCACAGTATCTACAGTCCTTGCTTGGAGAGTACATATTTATTGTCTTGGGTATCTTATGAAGACAAATGAACACTTCTATTTATCCTCTCTCATAGGCTATATGCATTCAGTACACTGCCTATTTTGTAATTTAAATTGAAGTCCCATTGTCAGTGATTGCTGCCAGGATTTCCTTCTGGAATACAGATTGCTAAAGTGAAAATGAATATGCTGGTTCACATTACTGCTTCTTCAACTGATTTGTTAATACAAGTCATTTAACTAATAAAATGATACCTTGAGAAAACCTCACTGATGAAATATCAAGTACTTCCTTTTGAGGTGGCTTATTTATTTAAAGGACAGAAAAGAAAATATAGTCATAAATTATAGGAATAAATAAATAAATAAATAAATGTGTGCAACATGACAGAAATATGTTGACTGATGTGCTGCTTTGGTCAGAGCACAAATTCACATGCCCCAAATTCCTGCTAAATATAGCTTTCACACACAAGACACAGCTAAAGCAGTGAGCCCAACCTGGATATGGGCCATCCAAAAATGTCTGTCTTGTGTAAGCTGTTCTTAGACCCTTTTTCTGTGTTCAGACCAAAGTCAGACCACAGAACAGATATCGTCTTCTCCTATAGACTGAGAACAAGGCTAATCTGGTGTAAATGAGTTAATGACAAGTAAGAATCTTCAGCAGATTTTCCTATCCTGATTTACAGTATCTATCAGAGTAACCCAGTACAGATTAGCTGATTATTGTGTAGTATGAACTCCAGTTTATCTGAAACCTTTTACAAACAGCAGCAGATGATCATCTGAACACCAGCTTCGTATCTATGAAACTTCAGGGGAAAAGCTAAAGCCATTCCAGAAGTCCAGGGTGAAATTTCAGCCCCGATGAAGTTTGTGCCAAAATTCCCATCGACAGCTGTGGTCCAAGAAGTTCCCCTTGCCATTTCCTAGCTCTGCTACATACGTGCTCATTGTATCACGTTGAACAAAGCACTTAGCTTCCTTCCCTCAGTACAGCAGCACACACTAAAACTCACATGCAGATGAATATCTTTTGAAAATTAATGCGTAAAAAACACTAGAAAGAGCAAATGACTAATAGTATAAAATTGTTATCTATTATTCACAATGCAAGAGTTCATTCAGCTGAAATGTTTTTTTCAGTAAAAATTTTAATTAGCTTTTCAGCCTGGCAGACTTTATACAACTGTAATTAGTCTTTCATACTGGTCTACACAGATGCAGCTGAGCAAAGTGAAAAGTAAGTAAAGATAACCTTTAATTTCCTCTGTTGCAAAGGGGGAGTAATATAACTTGCCTGTTACATTTAATTAATTTAATTAAATGCAGTTTGAGTAAATGCTCTAGTGACATTGGACCCGAAGGCAACCTGGATCTCCAAGTCACATTTTATGTACCACTGACATCCTTAAAGCCCTTACTTGCACCAGTCTCCTAGGAAGCAACATCTTCACAAGCTATAAACACCTCTGTTATAGCACCCCAAGATGCTCCAGTACCTCACCCATGCACAAAGCTCCAGGTAGGCAGTCACACACCAGCTTGCACACAGCTACCCTTTCAGCATATTACTGCTGTTCCCTTCTGTCTGTCCTGCATATATTTCATTGTATGAATCAATCAGAAATGACCCAGAAATGTTGTCCCTCTGATTTACACAGGTTTTTAATAGTATGGCCAGACCTGCCATCTGGTCTTGCATAAAAGGCATTCAGAGACTGACAAAAGTAGACTGACAAAGTTTAAAAGCTGATTGCAAAAGAAAATTGTAAAAACCTGGTGCTGTCTGGTATGTACGTGCACCGATTATCAAAAACCTTAGCAGTCAGAAGACACACTGAGAAATGTGAGGCTTCAGACCAAGCTCAGTGCCTTTAGAGACATAAAAGTACCTGCACCTAAACAAAGGTTCTTACAAGTTCTTAGGGTGTATGAGTTTGTGTGTAGAGTATCCTTACTGGTGTATACAGAGACATTCACACACACTGATACGCTTATGTGCTTGTACAATGTCATGATACTTCTCCTACCCAACAAAAAGTCTGCAGCCTGCTTAGTCAAATTGGTATAGGAGCAGCAAGGCAGAACAGAACTCACTTTTTCTTTTTTTTTTTTTTTTTTTTGTGAATAACTTCACAAAAATTGAAGTTCTCACCTCAATTATTTGGTAAGAAATTTAAAGTTAGCCTGAATTGATGGTATTTCCTGTAAGAGTTTCTTGCAATTTCAGCTCTGCAACAGAGTTCCAGAATGCTGCTGTCATTCTCATAGAAGTCTTTGGGCACAGTCTCATTAATGTGTATGACATAATTGCCCTTATTTTCTTCTTCCAAAAGTTGTGTCTAAAAGCAGGTGTTATTTTCAAATCAAGCTTTGGGAAGAGATACAAATCCCTCTTTACACCTATCTGTTAGAGCTGAGGGATCAGTCTTGGTAGATGATGCTAACAAGGAACTTCAGTTTTACAGTAGCATGCATCAGCCACCTGCACTTCAATTCCTAGAGATGTATGTCTGAGCAGATGAGGGCTGGAGGGATTTCAACCAACAATGAACTTTGCCTACATATGGTGACATTTCCCCACCACACTGCTGGGCACTGTCCATCCTGCCACCACTACTGTGGGAGGATTGAGCCCAGAGGAGCCCATCTTGTGCTGCCACCACCAACAAACACCTTAGCAGTTGTCCTTATAAAGACTTTGCAGAGCAACTTCAGTAACACACCAGAGATGTCATGGTAAGCAAAACATTTTGATAGCAGGTGCTGCCCAGTATCACATCAGTGTCTGTGTGGATCCTGTAAGTGTCTTCTAATGGACCATTATCTTTGTACAGTGGACTATTCAGTGACTCCAGAAACACAATATGTGTGTTAATAAAACAGATGTTATGTTATCAGAAACCATAGCTTGAAGGCTGTTGAAGAAAAACAGGGGATTTTAACAGAGCCCTCCAAAAATACAAGCACAAGATAATAACAGAAGCCTTGAAAACACAAGTACAGGATAGGGGCCCGAGGACTACAAGCATAAACCATTAAGAATAAGTTATTGCTCACTACAGGAGTGCAACCTTGTGTACTGGTATTAAGGGTAACAAAGGAAACAAAGAAGTAGTATCCAGCTTTAAAAAAAAAATCATAAAACATGCCACATACAGTCAAGTTTGGATAAAACAGCATTTGCTGGCCAGTGAAGAAAGATAAATGACAAAATAAAAATATAGCATGTATGTGAGCAAACATATAAAAATAACTCAAAGTGGATTAAATGCAGAGAAGTAAATTCCACCATTAACATCATGCACCTCTCTGCAAACAACTAGAAATCCCAACCATTTGTCATAAAAACACATAGAAAAAAAAAAAAAAAAAAAAAAGTGGTAGAAACAAGAAAGTTAACATATGTAGGTTTTCATTATATCATTATTAGTAATGACCTGTACTAATTAGATTGCTTGAACTGTGAGTATCACTGTAACTGGTCTAGTTATTGACATAAAAGCCCTGTGCATGTGTGAATTTGTGTTCATCTGTGTGAACAGTCTGATGGAGGGGGGGAGGGGTGCAGTAGATTGAAGAGATGGTAGGTACAAGAGACAGTGCATGAGAGTCCCTCCCAAAACTATCTAGGCTCAGGGGATTAGTGGTCCTGTTGAATGAACTAGAACTGATGCATTCAGAATACCAAGAGTCATTCATGTCTGCCCAAGGCCAGCAGCACTCTTTTGACACATCAACAGTGAACAAGTTGGGTAATTTTGACCTCATCCCAGCAGGCCATGGGAGGCTATGTGGACAGACTGGGGGTTTATACACACAAAAGAAGAAAAAAAAAAAAAAAAAAAGTTAAAAAAAAAAAAAAAGTTGCCTGGAGTAACTTCATGACCTCACCTAGAAGCCAAGGGCACAGAACAACCTACTGCTCCTGCACAAAGGGTTGCCCTCGCAGCTGCGTCTCCAGCTGGATAGCCTTGAGTGAGTGTGCAAGTGTACCAGAGACACAGCTGAGCAGGTAAATGCACCATGTGAACAGCCACCTGCTGTTAATAAAAACAGCCTCACTATTCTTATTAATTATTATTACGTTAACAGCCTCCTTCTATTGACAGTAATGACTGGGGTAATAAAATGTATTCTGATAAATACTGCTTGCGGTAAGTGCCTCCTCCAAACTGACCCCCTGTCAAGGAAAAGGGAATTAACAACATAATAACTCTATTAGACTGCTAATGCTTCAATTATAAAGCCTACAAATTCTTGCAGCACTATGTATATTTCTGTACTTTGCTTAAGCTGTACCACATATCTGGTCTTTAACCCTACCCTTGAGGCTTGGTAGTAACTTGTACACAAGTGAGCATTTTCCAACTTTGTAATGTTTCTGCTCATTTTTGAGGAACTTTCCTGCTTTGTTTGCATGCAACTGGAGAAGAACTGCTACAGCCCCCTTTAACAGCTTAGTTTTGCAGGTGTGCTTTAAGTGCCTCCAAGTTAGAAGCTCTGTGCGTAATCCCTCCTGGACTCTGATGAGGATGTGTTGGATGACAGGTCTCTCCATGCTTCTCTGCCAGTCTCTTTTAGCAAGGCCACTTTCACAGTATTTCAGCACACACAACAGCACTGACAGTCTCCAGTTACTGTTCTATCCATGATACTTCAATACAGAGCCTAAACATCCTTATCATCCAACTTTGACCAGCTGTCTCTGGGTGACTTGGATATGTCTCTTCTCTCTGCCTGAGATTAATAGCTCCTGTCATTGTCTGCCACCCCCAAATACAAACATCCAGCTCCATCTGGAGCTTTTCTTCTCAAAAAGTTTCCTTGTCCTCTCTTTTCCCTATTGCTTTTGTCTATTCTTAGCTAAACAGTGGAAGAAGTATGTCTAATTTTGGGGTAGCTTTTTCAGATTTCTTAAAAATATATATTTTTTTCATTTCTGAAACCTGCAAACTGTAAGGTTTTCTGAGGATTAAAATGTTTTGACCAAGTTGGGTCTAATTGGAAGATAACTTTTCATTTAAAAATAATTGATCTGACAGGAGAAAATAAAAGGTTGATGCAATTTGCTCTTGGCAGCACAGATTCTATCAAGTTTTTTCCTGTGATCAGACTCTGCCCTTATTACTGAACTTTCATTTTCATTTATTTTAAATCTCTGAAGCATGACATTTTCAATAGATCCCTTCCCAAACCATGATATGTTGTGTTTGGGCATTCCTTTTGCTAAGGTGCTACATTTTTGGAGCAGGGTTCCAAAGGGTATAAGGAAACATTTAAAGATATTCAGCTTAAATTTTCAAAGGAACTGCATCTGGCATCCACATATCAATGACAGAGAATAGAACAGCTTTCACATTTTAAAGTTTTCTCAGTGATTGATCATGACATACTCTTAAATATGATTTTCCAGATCCATAAGGCCATCCAGCACCTGGATTTGTCAAGTTTTTGATCAGACAGAAAAAGGTTTAAAAAATAAAAATAAAAAATTAAATTAACATAAAATAATTTAAATTTTAAAAGTGATGTTTTCATAGACTTCATAAAGTGCAAATTAAAACCTTAGTCTTAATCCACTCTTATATGACCAGACTGAGGACTTCTAGTTTACCTGCTGCCATTCCAGTAGGCAGCAGTGAAGATGTTCTCACTGATAGCACATTAAGGATACACAGCATATTTTGGAAAACTTCAGACAATTTTCAATGTTTTAACCAACCATGGGTGGAGGCAGTACTTTGGTATTTTGATAATTAAAAAAATATTTAATCATGTATAATAAGAAATAGGTTTTACGCCAGAAGCCACACCACCCTTTCAGTCACCTGTGCAAAAAATTTAACAAACAATCACAATCACCATGAGCCTATCTACAAGCATTCTTACCTGTCCTTTGCTAATAAATCTCAGTGGGTTGGTAATTTGACTGTCTCCTTCCCCAGTCTGCTGTCCTTAACACAGCTTGGAGAAAAATAAAAAAGGAACTTTAAAAAGCAGTGAAGAAATGTGTGTGACAAAACTGAAGAAGAGCTCATATTTTCCTCTTCTCAGTAGCGATTTTCAGAGGTCCTTTTAACTAGCTATTTTCTGAGTAGGCCTGTGTGGGCTCAGAAGAATGCTGGCTACAAAGCATGATTATTCAGGCACTAAGCTACAAACACGTAAGAAGGTAAAGCTGAATGGCTGCTTGCTTCTTCCACACATTCACAGAAGAGGATGGTATACTTAGGATTTTGTTTTCTTCTCAGTGCTAATCATTAAAAAGCAGATGTCTTTAAACATTTAACTTCAGCTTTCCCAGCTGTCAAGAATACTGCGTGTTTCACTGTGCCAGGGTCATTTTCATTTGACTTTATCTATTTGGAAGAATAGCTACACTTGTTCCAATTTATTTATTGTTCCAGTTTATTTTTATTTTTTTTCCAACAACAGAGCTTGTGTGAAGGGTTGTCATTTTACAAACTTGACTTTGTTTCACTAAGAAAAAATATTTGGGGTTTTGTACATTGACATAATCATTCAGCTGAATAGTCATGCACCATTCCTCAGATATTTTAGAGTGTAGGAAAAAGAATGTAGATTTTCTACAGCAGACTGTACATTTTGTACCAAGAACAAGCATAATTTCTTTAGCCAACAAATCCAGGCAGGTTGCAAACTGATTTCTATGCTCTGCTCTGCCTCAGGCTTCCCGGGCAGCTCTGATCAAGTGCCTGCAACCTTGTCTGTTCTAAAATGTTCTAGCAATCCATGGCTAACCACAACTTCAGTCTTCAACAAGTGTTCGCAAATATGCTACATCCACTTTACACTATTTGACTACTTCTTGTGATGAAAATATGCCTAATTAGCATGTGCTAGCCTTAACTTAGAAATACTTTTTATTCTTTGGTTTTCTTGCCTAGGGATGAAATGTAGCATCTATTGAAGTTCCCATAGGAGTCCAGCCGAGAAACCCTTCACAGCTAGAACAATCCCACGCAGATTGCTATCTTTACCTATAAGTAAAGTTCTGATTTTGCCCTGCAGTTCATATTCCTGCCAGAACAGAGAGATAAATGATATTGTTTACTTTCATAAACATGTTTTCCTTCTGTCTAGCCTTATGCTCTTGACCTTATATTCCAGTGTCAACTAACTCATCTTATATTACAGCATTTATTAACACATCTCGCTAACACATCTGACCAATGATATTTTCCTTCCTCTATTTGTCTTTATAAATCAGTTAGGCTTCTCAGACACTGTCCTTTCTATTTCCAGTTTGCAAACTACCTTTAAGTCATCACCTGTAGAGTTTGTAACATCTGAAGCAGACCTTGAGAAAAGTAAGAAAACAGTGTATCCGGGTTTTGGGCTTGAAAGTATGCTACTGATGCCAGGCTTCTAATGGAGAGTTTCCCAGATTTGAGCAAAACCTTGTCAATATTATCTTCCAAAATATACTTTAGATTTTCAGATGAAAACATATAAATAAGAATTTCTCTATAGATACTATGAACTAATCAAAAATTCATTGCATTATAAAAAGGGCAGGTTATTTAATTTTAATGAACATAAGTCTGTACATTGTCTTTTACTTCACAGCAATATTTTCTTCAGAAGCATGTAGCATAAGAATACAGGTGGTGATGTAGTATAAAACTGTTTTTCACGTAGTGACAGAGTGTAGATTCATTAGATTCGTTCCTACACATTTGTACTTCATGTTGCATGTTCACTCTAAGCAATCAAAGGAAGACATGACTATAATAATCATAGCTTTAGATTCAAGAAACAATTGAGTTAGTTTATAGCCAGAACTGCATTTTGGGAGATTTAACATTTCAAACACCTTAAAGCATATCAAAATCAATGTTTTCTATAATACCTGAAAATAAACTCAGTACTACCTAGGCTGATTCTGGCAGCAGTCCTGAGATATTCCTCACAGATCCTTAAACTTCCTTCATCACCGGGGAAAAGTGGTTACCTTCAAGCTGTGCATTAGCAGACATAATTAACATAAGTGACATGGTATGTTTTTTTTCTCCTCTTGTCCAGCAGTTTAGTGGTTTTATACTGTTTAAATGTTGTTAAGTCATGGTTATCTTGTACTATGTTTTTGTATAGGCTAAAAGTAAAGACACATGTGCCATGATTCAGACTGCAAGTTTTATATTCTATTGTAGCATCTGAAAAACACCTCTGTTCCTTTTGTCTCTGATGGGTGACTGCAGTCTCCTAAGGGCAGAGCTGGCAGATCCAAGGAAAATGTTGCTTGCTTACTGCTGTATTCTAAAATGCCTGGATTGAGGAAAGTGCTGCAAGGCTTCAGATGACATGTAGATTTTTATTTTTATCACTTTGGACAGTTCTTTGCTGAGAATTACTTGAAATAAGTCAAATTTTACCTAAGAACTGAGTGGAAATGGATGTGATTTCTCAATGTAGTCTTAGCTCTGAAAAGGACATAAATAAATCGTGGATGCCAACTAAATGTTATTTCTGTCATTACTAGTAATAGAGAAGTAACGGTTATCAGCAAGTTTGATTCAATGCAACAGACTCAAATTCAAGTTAGAGTCAACTTCAAATGTGCTGGAAAATAACATTATATATGCACAGTTTGTTACCAATGGAGATTGCTTTCTATTTTTCATCCATGTCCTGAAAACTGCATTTCAGAGGGAAATGAATATTGCAATTCAAATTATATAAATGAGGAAGTTAATTTAAAAGTTTAAAAACTTGAGTGTTTCAGTTATCCATTTGTTTTTTTGAGATATTATTTGAAGTCTTAATTTCTACTAACAGGGATGCTTAAATGAGACATCAGATATAGATTCTTCATTTAAATTCTACAAGAAAGACCCTATAGCTCATGTATTACTTTCTCACCCAATGTTTTGACCAGTTGGAAGATTTACAGATTATAAACAGATTTGGACTTAATAAAACTCTCCTTCTTACATTTCAGCAAATAACTTGTTAACATACTTTATCCCAGAGACTACATAACTCCTGTGAATAATATTAAGAAATCACAAGCATTTTTAAACAATGTTTTCACATCTGTATGCACAAAGCAATGTGCAACCTAAAAGCTATATAATCAATGCTTTGTGAACAGTTTCAGAGGTTTACAAATATAGAAGCATATCCAGGTTCAAACTAAAAAAAAAAAAAAAAAAAAAAAAAAAAAAAAGTTTAAAAACCTTAGCACTGTACGTCCCACTGCAATCCAATGTAACTGTAGTTATGCATGTTCTTTTGCATGCTCTTTACTAAAGCTTTAGGCTATTTTCTCTATATATATTTCTTATATATATATATACATATATATATATATATATAAGAGAAGGTTGTCAGTGTACTACTTCTGTCAAATTCTATCTTTTTCCTTTTCCTTCTGGTTAAGGATGTTTCATCAAGGAAAAAAAAAAAAAAAAAAAATATTAAAAGTTCAGTAGCTCAGTCTTTCAAACATTACCCAGCTAAGGTTTTGATTGCAGCAGAGGCTGCAGGTCAATGGATGAGCTCAGCCACTCCAGAAAAATACAAAGCACATGTGCCTCTTCTCTGAAATGCCCTTTCTCTAACTTTTAAAGGAAATGTATTATGTGGTAAATGCAGTCTATCAAAAAGGCAGTTACTTCATGTTGTACATGTCTTACAGCTCCACTCTCTGATTTTGCATCTGACCTGACTATTAGGTCTTGTTTGTTAACTAGCCAGAAGTTGGCAGCGAGAAAAAAGTTGGAAAGTTAAGGAAATGAAACAAGTTATTTTTGGAAGTGTCTCAAAAGCCCTCTTGTACCAAGTACTTATTTTTTCTCTGCTTCCCAGAAAAGATCCTTGTAGGAAATTACCAGATATACTGGTAGCTGGTAAAGCTTTATTCATTTAAAATGTTGCCTTTAATTTAAGTAGAAGAAGCCAAACATTGTGCTTCTTGCATGTAGTATTGCCTCAGCTCACTCTGTATTGCCATAATACATAGGAAATCTCATCTCTTCTTTGCAGTTCTGAAGTGGAACAGGAATTTTTCATTTAAGTATTTTCTTCCACCTAAGTCATTTTGCTTGAACAAAATCTTTTAACAGAACATATTTGCTTTTAGTCACTTTTAATCTGGAAGGTTCCTTGAATCCAGGAAGGACTGACTAGTGGAAACACTGAGAAGGATGGACAGAACAGTTTTTACTATATCTCTCTTGGAAGACCAAGATGGAAACATACTCCCAGTTTCCTACAGTGCTAATGAAAGCCCCACCTACCAGGTAATTAACTATTTTCAGCTTTCCATTTCTTAGATGCAATTTTCAGCACAAGCTTTGAAAGATGTCATCCTCAGTTAGCATCATAGAACAAACTGCCAAAGGTTGAAACTTTCCTTCAGAAAAAGTTTTCTCCTAGCCAGAAATGTCAAATCTAGTCACTGAATGTAATGGTGGTGATTTGACCTCCCAGGGTCAGGAAAACCAATCAGCAAAAAAATCCTGAAGGTGAGGACTTGGGTGGAGGATGTTCATTCAATGGACAACCACAGAGCTTCAGGTAGATTTGAGAGGACACCTTTTGCTCTGCAACACTCATCAGCACCTGCCTTCTATCAGAGGCAGCAGTGACCCACAGAATCACCTGAAGTTCACAAACAAGTCAGAAGACTGTAGGTTAGGTGTCTGTACTGAGGGGTTCATCGTCATTGAATCACAGAATGGCCTGGGTTGGAAGGGACCCCAAAGATCACCTAGTTCCAATCCCCTGCCATAGGGATGCCACCCACTAGATCAGGTCACCCAGGGCCACATCCAACCTGATTTTGAACACCTCTAGGGATGGGGCATCCACAGCTTCTCTGGGCAACCTGTTCCAGTACCTCACCAGCCTCTGAGTGAAGAGGATTGTCATGGGCCTCTCTCCTTCTCACAAATCCAAGCATTTCAGGAAAGCATCTGGTGACAGATAGATAGAACTAATTGCTAGGTGTTTTTCTTTGGCTTCTTACTAGTGATAAGTCAACAAAAGATTTAAGGCTGCACTGGCCCATAGCAGTTCTGGTCAACAGCAAAAGTGCTTACAGTGAGGATTTCTTGAACAAAGAACAAAATCATGCCTGCCTCAGAGCTCCTTGTCTGTTACATAGGACACAGCTATTTCCTATTCATTACACGTCCACTAGAACCTCAAACATTCATCAGAGCACTCAGGATGAAGAGGTTTTTGACATGCTTTCCATAGAAAGAGTGTTTGTGTGCATGTGTATGTAAAATAAAAGACAGGAGAATGCTATGTGGGTGGATGTAAAGTGTCAGGAATTTGGGAACTGCTTTTGCAAACAGCTATGTCAGCAGACTGTGTACTTGTCCCATTAAAGCAAATTAGATTTTGCTCACATGAAACCCTAGAGTTCTTATGATTACCTAGGAAAAAAATAGATCTTGAGTCAATTTTTATAAAGTTTCTGAGATCACACAAAAGGAAAAATATGTTGTGCTGTGATATTTTTGCACCTGCCTACTTGAAAAATATATTTCTTTTCATAAGACTAGTTAAGGGCACAGTACCGCAAGAAATATGCCTGTTCACATCAAAAGATCAAATTCTAAATGATCTGCTTGTTTCAGCCACCTAAGTGCACACTTCAGAAGTTGTTTTTCTCATCCAAACTCTGCTTATCAGAGCATGGTCACGTGATTGTGATTCTATTTTTAAAAGTTTTATCTCTCAGCTGAGGTACAGATAGTGAACCAATGAGCTGTTGGGCAGCTGCAGCTGCCAAAAAAAAAAAAAAAAAAAAAAAAAAAAAGTGAAAAAAATTGGGTTTGTTTAAGTAGCCTACCTTTACTTCTTCCCTGTGCAGTGTGAGATTGCATCCCTTCTAAAAAGGGATAACTTGTTTGAATGTATTAATTGTATATTTGCTATCTTGTGACCTTTCATATCTGCCTAAGCAAGCCTGAAGCATGAAAGACTTTTTGCAAGATCTCTTAGTCAGCATCAAATTCTTTCCTAATTGCTTCTTCATCGCTTCTAATATATTCAGATTTTTTTTGTTGTCATCACTTTAAAACAACTAGTATACAAATGTGCCTTAGAAAGTATATTCTGGGTAAGAATATTTTTACACTGTACTCCTCATAGTGACTGATGGGCAAGACAAACCCTCTGGTAAGGCTTCATGGTTGTTTGTTTGCTTGCTTTTCTATTCAGATTGAGTTCACCCATTACCAGTACCAGTACCATATCTACAAGCCAAGTTATCAAACACAGATTTTATGGGAGCCTAATTTGTGCTGGTTTAATGCACAGGCATTATTTTTTCCACAATGAAATAACTATGTGATTATGGAAAAAATGAAATCTTTTTTTTTTTAAAAAAAAAAAAAAAAGTAAATTTCAGGAGAGTATCCAAAAGTAATGCAAGCATTTCAAGAGATAACAGTGAAAGGAATTTACTTATGTGACAGCAAAAGAGTGTACGTGAAAAAGCCACCAAATGCACCAAATGTCAGTTTGCTGGTAGTTCTTGCCATCAATATAAAAGATTTTCAAACATTTAACTAAATTCTTCTCAAAATATAGGATACCCTAATAGTATCACTAAAAGCACAGAATTCAGAGGAAAATTGAATCATTCAAGAAAACAGTAATAATAATAAAAGGTCTATAATAAGAACATGTAGAAACAAACAAAAAATGGTGAAATAACAACTAAACCAAATTTAATAGGACTTCAGTAGTACAGGTGGATTCATTTTACAAATAGATAGAAATTCTACAAAAACATAAATGTAAATACATAAGATTTAGGGCACTTCAGAAGCAGCTAAGGTCAGCAAAAAATGGGAATGCAAAGGGTAATTTAGGTCCACAAAGGCAGGAACTGCTGTGATCTTCTGTTTACATCCATCATCTAAATGTGTAAACAGGTAAATTCTCTCTATATGAATTGCCGTGCACATGAGGTGACTGTGTCTTTGCTCTCAGACAGGAGTGTAATCACAGATTTCTGAATTTCTCAAGCACAGCAGATTTCTCAAGCTCTGCACCTTCAGGACCACCACAAAGCAACATTCCTAAAGCCATGAGCCTGAGGAAAGTGAGACTATGTACAAGCTTTTATATCAGTCAGCAGGTGGTTAGGTCCTCACCTGGAGAACAGGAAACTATCACTAAATTCTCTACTCTTCTGTGTGGCCTGGAATATTTCTTTCAATTCTTGTCACAAAACTAATTTTTTTTGGTGGTTCTGGAACCATTTCAATTACAGATGGCATCTGCCTGGATTATAGTCACAGGTGGGTTTTTCTTCCAGGCACATGCCTCATCATTTTTAAGCCTCTGTATGCTTTTAGCATCTACAGAGCCTCATGGTACAAGGTTCCAAGTACACCAACATGTTCTGCAAAGAGGAATCATTTTGGTTTGAACCTGCAACCAATGGGTTCCATTTGATGTCTGCTAATCTTTGTATTGGTGGTGAATACCAGGACAGTGAATGAAGGAGGTTTCTTCCTCTTGAAACAAAATGGTCTTCTAGATAAAGTCTCCTGAAAGATTAAAAGACTTGTTTTCAGATCTGCACTAAAAAAAACGTATAAAGAGGTGGGATGCTTAGGCTGGAATAGTTACAGACCAAGCACAGCCTGGGCTCTCTGCCACATCCTGGGGTGCTCAGCGTGCTTCTGTGCAACTTCCATGACCATCTGTCACTTGTACCATCCAGCCATGTCCTTCTTTCTGTTTGGGTAATGGACTTCTTTGCTTGCCATATGAATTCCCTTAAGCATTCCCTTATGTGCCATTTGAGGGTGAATGATACAGTTTACTCTGTCACACTGATCCTGCTTTACATAATGTGTGAGTTCATAACTGAAGCAGGACTAGAAACTCCTTATCCCAGATTCTGAACACGTGTCCTGGACAATAGATAGCAAATTCAGTCTCATATTCACTCCAGCCCAGTATGTATTGAATTATTTAAATTACATGAAAGACTTTCATTAGGAGGAACTCCCTCACATACTCTGTGCCCATGGTTATAAGGTGTTGTAATTCTTCTGCAAATTAAGAGATCTGAGTTCAATTCACAGCATTTTCCATATTCTCATACTGTTCTCTAGGCATCAGCTCTCAGGCACTGACTGAGACACAAGACTGGACAAGACAGTACCCTGGCTGATCCAGCATAGCAGTCTTTATAGGCTTATTCTTGTAGGAAACTGATATCTATTTTGGAGGCCTAAATTTGGAAAGAGTCACAGCTGAGAATGCTAAACAAGGCAACCTGCTTCCCCATGGCCCTGCATCATATGCTTACTGCTCTTAAGGGCCAGCAGGATTTAGGCTCTTTTCTGTAGCTGTTTTTTCCTGATGGCTCCCTCAGGCAGCTCCCTATCATGGCTTTGGGGTGATACCATTCATGGGTGACAGCTGCAGATGGACCCAAGTGACCCCTGTGTAAGCAACACTGAACTAAGAGCCTTGCACTTCCACCCCCAAATGACTCACAAATCCCAGTAGCCAACTCTCAGATCTCACAGAAAATCTTTTCTCTTCAAGTCTCTTGCCCTTGATCATTTCTGCTCCTGAGAAAATCCCTCACTTACTTCATACTTCTGTAGTAGCCACATGTTGAAGTTAAGTTAAAAATCAATGGTGAAATCAATTTCAGTGAGACTTAGTGGTAAGTCATCATGGATTTGTGCAACAAATGAAATCCTGACAGCTCAGAGGCTCACTATCCACTCAGAGTGCATGCAGTCACATTCACTCCAAATTCCTGTACTTTGTGGTGTCATACAGTTTGCAGAGAGTATTCTCCCAAACATCTCTGTTAAATCTGCCTACTATTTTGATACCAGATTTCACTCCTGGAAGTTAATATCTCCTAACCAACTTTAAATAGTGATCATTTGATCAGCACATTGTAAAGATGCACCAGCCATTACATAAGTAATACCACAAATCCAGTTTCAACAAAACAACAAAAATACTTTCCAGATATTTAATTCTGATGGAAATATTCAAAATCGGTTTGTACTCTTTGAAAGAGGTAAAATGATATTGAATCTGATTGCAATATCTTCAATTGGCAATGAAATTAATTGTATGACAGTATCTCATAAGAAGATTTTAACTTTGAGGCATTTCATATCCATACCAATAAATGATTGCATGTCTATGATTAAAAAAAAAAAAAAAAAAAAAAAAAAAAAAGAGAGAGAGAGATTATTGCCTTCTGAAGGAGATAAGGAGATGTTAAGGGTAATACTAACAAGTGAACAGAAGCAATATGCAACAATCATATTACTGTCAAGGAAAATGTCCTGAAGAAGTCAATGTGATATATATGTTAACACATACCAAATTTATTAATAACATCAAATCAAGAATCACAGGTCAATGTTTTGAGCAGTTGATGATAAAAGTGACACTGGTAATAGCAGTATCACTTATCAAGCATGCATTAATGTCAGTTTGCTTCTGTCACTGTCAACAGCTAAAATATATAGTGATAATACACTGCATATGCTACCCAACTCTCTCTGCCAAATACATCTTATGTCAAATTGTTTTAAAAAACACTAATCAATGTGGTTTGCTATAGAAAGTTGATATACTGATGCTATCTAAGGTAAGAAGGTGATGAATAAATAATGATAATTATAATAATAATTATAATAATAAATTTTCAACCATTACAAGGAAGCTAAAGTTCTTCCACACATAGGTATCATAAAAGATTGGCAATGGCTGAAGTTGGACTTTCAAATCATTTTTATATTAAAAAAAAATCTCAGCTTTGTAACACCACATACAGCACCTATTAATATAGTAATGGCAATGTAATAGAAATATTTGATACAAGACCTTGAAATAATTTTACAGATTTGCTGCCAGGGACATTTTTATGAGTTAATGTTTCATCTTTCATTACCAAAAGATAGCCAAAAAAGGCCTTTAGTTCCATCAGTCTAGCCTAACTACTGTTTTTCAGCTGCAAAAGCCTTCATAAAATGAAAATAGAAATATCACTTAAAGAACTAATATGAGTGCCAATGGATTTTAAGTGTCATCTTCAGGAAAGATAGTCCCTACATCTCTAACTTGGAAGTACTCCTATATTCCTCATTTGTATTTGAGTGAGTTCCAACAAACATTGCCTACAGTAGTGGTAACAGATGCTCACATCATGGTCACATGACCTCCATGTTTTTGTGTCATTTGTATGGAAGGGTGCTGACATAACAATGTATCTGCTGAAATTGGTGAATGATTGAGTCTGGGAGAGGTGGGATGGAAATGCTGGGACCACAGGTACTTCATTGATTTTTGCTGTTGATTTCAGTGAAGAAAGAACTTGTCTTCTGATTTTGGCCAAAGTAATTCAATGAACTTGTTTAGGTAAGGCCAAATGGAAATCTATTGTTCCCATTCTCTTTCATGAGAAAATAAAACATAGGGTGGACTTGGGTTGTGTTTTGTCATAGAATTTTTCTCTACTTGCATACTAATTTTCCTTCAGATATTAAATTAATATAGTGATATTTTCTAATTGAAACCTAGTCAAATACTGAGCAGAATCCTCCCAAATCAAGAGGCAGAGGAATATACTGCAAACAGAGCTAGACATTATTACAGTGCTGCATTTGGATCTGATTGTACAATACACATTATATCTGGCTCTCTACATGAGTCTCCAGAAAACAACTGTTTTGTTTTGCTTTGATATGTATATCCATTTCCTTAAGTAAGACACCCGAGCAAAGTTTACAGACAGATGTTAAAATATTTGAAGAATCACTGATAAGGTGTTAAGAATATCAGTACCTCAAGAATTTGATGTTTAAAGAGTTTACATGGAGTCAGCTTACACGCTATTTTCTCCATGTCTTCCAAAATCAGAAGCAGCATGCCTTATGGTGGCTGGAAGAACACTGTAAGTATTACAAGTTGTCAGAAGTAATGTATTCATTTTTCAGATTCCAACATGGCTGCTTAACTATGAAAAAAAAAATCACTTATTTTTATCAACAAATTGCATCAGGAGTCTTTACTAAGTACCACCTAAAACCAAGTTTTACATTTACACCGATTAGCATAAAGTTAATCTCCATCAGTCAACTGCAGCTGCAATAAAATACACTGAGAGCCCTTGAGCTTACTGCATACAAGACCACAAAACCAATTACATTTCCCTGCATGTTGTGAAAGTGAAGATTTTGATGACAGCCAGCCAAGCTCATACTTCATGATACAGAATACCAATGATATAAAGAAAACATACTCAAGGATCTATCTACCCATTATCTCCAAACAAAATTAATTTCATGTTTATATGTGTTAATGTTAAATATATATGCATGTTACTGCACCTTGTTGAATCCTAATTCTTAAAAACATTTCCACAAAACATAGCTGGTCACTGAAAAGGTACCTTAATGAAACAAAACTTTAAATTAAACCAAGTAGCCTCAAAAATGACCAAAGACATTTGACACTGAGAAAGAGGAATGTTAATGATACTGTATTCTTTGATTCAGGCCACATGATTCCTAGGCAATTCCTAAACTATAATGAAACATGATACAGAAGGAAAGCAGCAAACATCTTTCTAGCCACCAAATCACCGTAATATTAACTCCTTTGGGATGGATAAATTACAAAAGGAAAACAAACCTGAAAATCTTTGTTCATTAGCACAAATCACTGGGAATATCTAATGAAGGTCTATGTTCAGAGAGCGAGCAACTAGTAATAAAATTTAGATTTTTTATCTTCTTATGTTTTGTGGTGAGCTATAGCCCTATACATTTATATATACTATGTACACTTTATCACTATGCACTATATACACTTTATCACAATTCCTGTAGAATACCCGGCTACAGAGCAGCAATTCAGCAGACTATAAAACACTGCTAGTCCCTTCCTTTTTCTTGAAAGCTGTCTAGCTATATTAGCAGTAGTAAGTAAAAAAATAAATTTGACACCACTTTTATTAGAAGAAAGCATTAAAATGATGATGGGGCAAAGTTATACTGATCTAAAATTGTGCAATTAGACAGAATAATTCTTATAACTTGAGGAAGGCATAAAAAAAAACCTGAAGTATCTGAAGAAGAATTAATGAAAGAGGGAAGACTCATCTCAGACAGGATTAAGGGACTGTGGATGCCTCTTCAGCCACTGTGAACTGGCATCACTCCCTACATTGTGGTTTCAGTGGTCCACACCACAGAGGCAGGGAAAAAAAACAGAGCAGGAAAATAATTCAGCTAGGTATCAGGAATTGTTCCCCTGTGGCATCTATCACTTTATGAAGTAATCTCCCAGGACAGTAATGCAAGTTCTTTGCTAAACTGTTTTAAACCCAGATTTTAGAGATCAAGTTTTCAGATACACAGGAAAATAGGTAAGACTCAAAACGGTATTTCCTACCTCAAATGCTCATGAATCTATTGGAAGGATTATTATTTATCCTGCATTTTTTTTCTTTAGCTTATACTCCATTTCTAAATTTCTTTCTAAATTTTATTTAGCATACAAAGAATATCTTCCACAAGCTATTTATAACTTGTTTGACTTTATAAGCATTTGCAATTCTCATCTACTCTTTATATTTCATGAGCGATGAGGCTGACAATACTGAGATGGTTATAGTACTAAACATTAAGACGGGTGTGTAATAAGGGCAGTTGGATTTTTTGTTAGTTTGTTTGTCCTTTTAGAACAAGCTTTCTGTGTAAAGTCTGTATTTACCCCCCCGTACATATAATATATACCCTGATATACATTTATATAACACGTATTCCCCAACAACTAGGCAGGAGGCCATTCTAGCAAGATGCAGCACTCCTTCCCTCTTCTATTAAAGCCCCTCTATATTCAAAAACATTCAGCATTTATGATTCTTTTTTTTTTTTTTTTTTTTTTTTTTTTTT
>CM021733.1:94039671-94204009 GCA_011075105.1 Heteronetta atricapilla
TTTTTTTTTTTTTTTTTTTTTTTTTTTTTGTCTTGATAATAAATAGCAAGATGTCAGCTTGGGAATGCACCTTGAGTCTGATTCAAACAAATTATTCAGTCACTGGGTCTCCAGGATGGTGGAGGCCCCCTCCCTCCAGCCTCACCCCAGTGGTTTGCCTTTTTAAAGGGCATGACTTCTCCTTTCAATCTGTATCAAACTGAAATTGCCACCCCATACATCTTCTGTGACTTAAGCTTGGATCAGACCCATAGGTTTTATCAAACACATTAGAGGACTTGCCAAAATAACTGCTACTTTCTGCATTCATGATGGGGTCACTGTTTCAGACAGATGCCAAAATATTCAGAGTATACTGTAAAACGGTCATTAAAGATGAAATTGATGTGTTTAGGAAATTTAAATATGAAAAAGTTTTGAATGCCCTTCTGTTGATAGCCACACCAGTACCTGAGGGAAACCAAAAATGAAATTCTCCAGAATTTTGATTAAGACAATAAATTCTTTCTAAATCTTCCTGTATATGTGAAAGGCTTTCCAACTCAGAGTGCAGGGTAGAAAGGTGTTCCTTGCCTTGCTCTGCAGTGAGCCAGCCTGCACTACAGGTTAGTCAGAACCATTTACTTTTTTGTCTTTTGCCATTCCTAAATACAGAATTGTTGTATAAATCTGGAAAATAAAGAGGAAAAGACCAGATGTGCTTTAGACTAAGCAGAATAAAAATAATCTATCATAATACTGCATGAGCTCCTTAGATACACCACTGATACATAATTTGAAGTTTTTTTTAAGATCCTCAGAACAGGGTTTTGTTGTTGGCAGGGGGAGGAAGAAGAGTAACTTGATCCTGACAGCAAGCCAGTCAATGAACATATGATGTTCTGATATAAGTGTACTGAGCATTTCTGTCTGCTGGTGTGCAATGGGCCCTGGAGATGCTCAGTACGTCTCGTCAGTTAGAAAACTTGAGATAAAGGCCTGTACATCCCTACCCCACCCAGCTATTCTCTATACACTGTGCAGAGGAAGGGCTGTGGTAATCAGTAGCAGAAATGCTGTTCAGCCAACCAAGGCTAATAAAGAGCACTTGAAGTCATTTTCATCTTGCTTATCTACAAAAGCATTGCCAGGAGATTTTGCGTGCCTATGAATCTCCTCTCAGACAACATGGCCAGGTTCATTACTCTATGTGTGTGTCTAAGAAAGTAATTCTGAAATGTAGCCACCAAGGACCGCATGGGCAGCTGCCATGTGAATGCTTATTCACTTGCAGCTTGGCTTTAACTGTCAAAACTGATATGACTGTGGATTTACTGCTGCAGTCTGTGCCCACTCCTTTTAGTTATTTTTTCCCCTTATGCAACCATTGTCTCTCCTCTTGTAATACTGAGCTGAATTTAATCGACAAAGGCAAAGTTTTGCATGCACAGACTCTGCTTGGGAAAAACCACACTGAAAAGTCCTCCAGCACCCTTACGCCATCAACACTTTCACCATCGGGGCTGTTTTCCTCTGATGTTGGTAAAGGTTTGGGGAACATTTGTCCCTACTGTCCTGTCTCATTCCCAGTAGCATGCATCATGTTGAGCCTTTGTGTTCCTAAGGATCAGGCTATGAAGGCAGACAGAAATGAAGATGTGCTTCCAAGACTTCCCTTTTAGTCTGTGAATTACATAAATGTCAATGTATTTTTACAAAGGTGGGGTGGGGATGTGCAGAGAGGTGAGACAGCTAGCTTCATGGTGTCCCATGGGGTCAAGTGAAGGTACAGAGTTTTCTGGAGAGCCTGGAGTACCTCCGCGTCAGCTTTCAGGAAAGCTGATTAATTTTTTTGATAACTTCAAACCAAAGCAAACCAGGCTAAGAGTTATATATATACATATTCCCACATCATACTGCTTAACCTTGGGCCATCGCTCAGCTGAGTCAGCTTGATTTGCAAACCTTGCAACACAGTGAGAAACATGGATGAGAGAAGTGGCCCTTCTCACTGTGCCTGCACAGCTCCTCTCCGGCCTGGCTCCATGCATGTAGGCAATGTACTTTCTTTCTTTAGTGCCACTGTCCAGCTTTCTGCCTTTCCTTAAGCAATGCAGGTTTTCCCTCTGAAGAATTTGTTCTCTCTGTGCAAAACAATCTACCAAAGAAAACATACTGCCAGTGACTCCTGATTTATCTCTATAAGAATGTATCAGGAAGGAAATCATATGAAACTTTAGCCTGGTGCAATGAGGCAGAATATCTGGTTAACTTATACAACTACACCTCCTGGATTTCATTCCTGTCTCTGCCACTTTGCACCATTAGGCAAGTCATACTTCAGCTTACTCTTTGGACAACCGGATCTAGCAGAAGGTGTCCCTGCCCACAGCAGGGGGAGGGACTTAGATGATCTTTAAGGACCCTTCCAAAACAAGCCATTATATGATTTTATGATATAAAGCACTTAATTTTTCTTGTTGGGGAAGTTTCAGGTTTGTAGAGTACATCAGTCTTGGTGATGCAGCCACATAGCCTATATAACGTGTACCAGGTGAGATATATATAACCCAGTCCCTCTCACTCCTACAAAGGAATATCCTCACATCTCTCTTTCTCTCTCTTGACAGAGTACCCTGTGTGAAAATTTATTCTTTTTAAATGATGAAAGCAATTCTTTCTGTTCATATTTTATGTTATAAGATGCTTTTTCTCAAACTGAACTGTTCTGCATTATGATTTTCTAACAGAAATGGAAAAGTAGCTGAGAACAATCAACAGGCTCCTCTGTTGCTGTAATTACAGTAAATTCTTGCAAGAAATTATGCAGAAATTATGCACAGCTCCTGTATAATTTTACTGCTTGAATTCATACTCCATGAAGCCACTATGGAGTTAAATAAATTCAAGCAATGAGAGAAGACATCTGCCTCACTTTCATAAAGAAATGAATAGGAAAGTTCTTCACTTTCATTGAAACTTTCACTGATTCTTTGAAGGAAGATGAAGTGACTGGTTTGATCTGTGAGCACATATTAACTAAGTACTATAATCTTCTGACAAATTACTACCAGGAGAAAAATATTTATTAAATATATGTAAGGTATCCCATTAACATCAAGAACTTTTCTCTGCATTTCTTAATTCCATTTTCCCCAAACAGAATACAGTTCCTAAAGAGAAACCTTTTCTGAACATGTGATTGCTGTCCCTAAAGACATGTCATGTTTCTTGGCCTTTTTTTCTTTCCTGACTCGTGTCTACTAAATCATAGACACTATTCTGGATTCTCAAATACAGTACAGTGAGTAAAATTCCAGGACTGTTCTCTTTCATAAAATAATAAAGAAACATGCAGGTCAAATCCCACTGCAGTAGTGATGCCTAAATATCAATGTTGCCTACTAGGAAGGGGTTATGGTTATTACAACATGGAAACTCAAGTACATAAATCTGCATCATTAAAAGTACAAATGGAATGCCTTCCTCATCATTTCATTCATTGTTGTTCAGGTGAGAAATATGAGCAAAGCCTTGTTAATTTGCCAACTGTGCTAGAAAGAATATTAAGGACCTAGCAGATTATTTAGCCTGTTTATGTGAAATAACAACTCCAGGAAACATGAAAGTAAGACAAAACTATGGAAGAGAATCAATGCCACTGACATACTTAATACACTGAAAGTCCTCTTTCACATTTAAACAACCCCACCCCCAATCCTATCAATTAAATAAAGTGGCTCTTAAAATATTCTAACACTTTCCACTGAAGCAGGATTATCACTGTATTTTTCCTGGGACTCTGCCCAGATTTCTGTCTACATTTTCTCTGCATTCTTACTTGTGTACATCTTGAGCTGCCCATCTAAACTTTTTTGGCTGATACCTCTGTTCCACACCACAGATAACTCTGAGTGATGAATGAAATAATTTGAAAGGCAACAGAACAGCATCACAATAATCTAACAAGCCAAACTTTCAGCAGAATTAAATTGTAGTTTCCTGCATAGGTAATTAAGGAAATACTTAGCACATCCACATTTGAGCTTGTTCAAGACTCCATTACAGGCAATGAAGAGGGAACAGGCACTTCAAAGAAAATGATTTATTTAATCATAAGATAGGCACCCAAACTATGCCAAAGAATTATGCCTGAGAAGTTCCTATTTCCATCCATTGATTACAACAGGAGCCTGGACAACCTGTTCAGATGTAAATGAAGCTGTCTAAACTGAGGAGAGATAAATCACACCCTATTGACTAGCCATGTTAAGCAAAATGAGAATATCTATATGCCAGTTTTAGGTAAATGAAGATTTGACAACTAGAGAGAAATCAGACTCTAAATTAGTAGGACAAAAAGGATTGCAGCTTCAGGTCTACCCACACTCATCTCTGATTATTCTTGAAGACCATTTGAATCTATTATAGACCTCAGACACTTAGAGCTTGGCATCCAGATCTGAAGTTTTTAGCATTGGTCTTAAGTAGACTTAGAAAGGGACTCTAATAGTTTCTTTACAATTTCTGAAATCTCATGCTGCCACCTGAAAAATTTATGTGAAGGAATATTGAAAAAGACTTGGGTATGAATATCCCTTTTGTTTGTTTCGAAGAAAGCATACTAGAGGAATGCCAGAATGCACTACTAGAAACAAAATGTCATTTACTGTTAGTTACAGAAACTGCAAAACAAGGGCAAGTCAAATGCTAGAGGTTCTTAAATGCTTAACTATTGTCTCAGTCTCAGATGGTTTATGTCCTTGTATCAATTTTCCTCTCCTGTCTTTTCACTGGAAAACAGTTAAAATAAAAATATCATTTCTAGTTGCCTAGTGGAATCCAACACTACATATTTGGCATTAGGATCAGTAAGGAGTTGACTTCAAAAGGGCAACGTAAGGCAGTATGTTTGTGCCAATGTGTGGTATGGAAGTGACAGATTCCTCAGCCATCAGGGAGATCAAATTTTTGGAATGGATTTGGGATGGCAAGATCTCAGCTAAAGGGACACAAGCTGAGTCTCACTATCTCCCGAGTGCAGAGACTGACTCTCCTCTCCCCACTGCCCTGGGGAGAGTCTTAGACCTCCTAGCCTCCAACACAGTGCACATCTTGTGAAGGTAACATTTACCTGGCACCTTGCTTAAGTTAAAGAAGCAAAGGCTTTTGTGTTTTTGTTTTCACCTTGCTTTGTGTTTTTTTTCTGTTTTCTTTCCTTTGTTGGGTGCCAAACACAAATGGCATAGCATTAATCAAAAAGCTCTGGGTAACCTTTTAAGAAATGCTGTGCTACAAAACCTCTTTAAAGTCCAAATGGAACACTTGCATCTTCCCAGAAATGGTCTGCCTTTAAATTAGAAGCAAATCTCTAAATAAATAAATAAATAAATAAATAAATAAATAATAAATTTGTGGGCATGACGTCAAGCATTAAAAAATTATAACATCTAATCTTAAGAGTGTTTAATTGGATGAAATTTCATTGCCATTTCTTTTTCTACTGCAATAGCATCTTACTTACCACCTGCCCAAAGGGGACCTGTGTAAGACCAGTGATTAAAATACACTCTAGCAACCTTTATCTAATGAGTGATTTCCTAAAGCATGGTTGTTTTCTGGGATTATACCTATTCTTTCTTCCTTAGTGAATGACCCCAGTTAGAGTGACAGTCTTCTGAACAAATGTAAAGGTCATCACAACAGAAATCTAGGTTTGAGTTGTGCTCTTTTTATGAAGAGAAATTGGCACTTTCGAGATGCAGCTCATCCTACCCAAAAGGTATACATCTAAAATGGATCGGGTTAATCATGCTCTAAAATTCCTGTGTTTGTTGTTGTTTGTTTTTTAACTGATTGTAAAATAAACCTAGTGTGACTCACTTGGATGTGCATTCTAGATATCTAAAAGAGGGAACATGAATCCTATCTAAGCAATGTTAATTGAACCACTCACACACAAGATTCCCTGTAACCATGAGCCTGTGGTGCCAGGGGCAAGGCTATGCCTACAGAAATATTTTGTAAGAAAGCAGATATATACAAAATTCAGATTTCCCTTCAGTGCCATGGATTCCTTGCATAAGCCCAAAATTGCTATGAGGCACCACATGAATGTATCATACAATCAAAAGTAGAAGGGTTTCATATAACATAATTACATTATGAAACTCATTGCCTCAGGAAGTTCCAGATGCCAAAAGAAAAGCTGAGTTCAAAGACCAAGAAAATACATCCATAGCTAATAGTTCCTTCAGCTGAAATCCAGGCCAGGAAGAAAGGCCAGGAAGAATATCTGTCCTTTATTCCATGTTTTTAGTTTTTTTTCCTTAACTATGAACTGTAGGCAACAGCCAGGAACAGGATACTTGGTTAAACGGACTTTCAATTAAGTCTGTATGTCCATTCTTAATATCTCACATTCTAATATTGCCAACAGTTTTCCTGTGGCAGAGAGCCAAATGAGGAATATTGTAAACCTGCCTCACACATACCATTTTTCCTAGGATTACCGAATGCTGGTTAAGCCTTAGTTTCCCACCAGGAAAAATACACAAAGAACAAACACAAAATGAAAGCCATTACTCCACTTGCTTTCACAATCCTACTGCAAAGCGTTTGTGTGTGGCCCAGCTCTCTATTCCCAATATATTATTTTAGTACAGATATTTACTGGTGAGGACAGTTAGTGTAGGAGCCAAACACCTACTTGACATTATCCATTCTGTTTGTCATCTATATGAGTCATCATCATCAGTCTCATCTTCCATCCTTTTGGGTAAGGTTGAAAAATTACTAAGAATAGCAGCAGAACTTGACTGCAGAGTTTTTTTGTTGTTGTTTTTTTCCTGGGGAACTCAACTCTTAGGCTGTGACTAATGCTTCTAATTGAATTTTTACCTCCATCTTGGAGGAGGATGCAAAGAGTAAGAGGTAATATTGCTTTTTATAATGCTTCTTCCCACTGCACTGTCCCTGTCTCTCCATTTCAAGGCAATGCCATATCTAATCATTACACAAAACTCTCCTGAACAATCCCTGAAACAATTTTTCCAAATAATCAGGCACGTGGGGGTAGAAATCCAGAAGCTGGTTGTGAGCTATCATCCCGACACAAAATAGCACATAAGGTCTTGTGAAATTCTCTGACCAATTTGTGAAAAGAAAAAAAAAATAATAATAATGTATAGCATTTTTTTTCTCTCCCCCCCCCAAAAAAAATATTTTAAATTAGCCATCAGATTAACTAATGTATTTTAGCAGTGTCTGTTGCTATGTATTACCAAGTCTGAACTCTTACAACAAACTGAAATGCATGCATCGTATTTTTCTCATTAAATACTTCTTCTAGATGACTGAGAGAAGTAGATTAAGGAAGAAAAATTGTCACGTTAAGCTAAGACAATCTCTTTTGAGTCCCTTTCTATCAGCTCTGAAAAAAATAAAAAAATAAAAAAATAAAGTGAAAAATCCAAATAAGCACAAGAATCTTCAACATACTTTGTACTTAATAACTATCAGTCCACTTTCCACATATGAATTCAGAGAGCAAAAAAAATACTTTTATCTTCCAGTATGATGAGTGTAAATTAATTATAATTTCAAAACTGGTTACAAAAAGACATATACACACACACCCCAAACAGGAATGTTGAAACGCTGATATAATCTGTATTCAGTAGTGGTGAGCTTCGGAAAAAATATTTGAAGTTTTGGTATTGTTATTATTTTCTTAATCAAAACAGAGCAGTAACATCTCAGCTGCTCTGGCTGCATTTGTAGAAAAGAGCCACACCAAGCTGAGCAGTAGCGAATAACAGCAAGAGTCCCTTTTCTAACAGCAAGTGCAGTCAGCACATTCATTTATCTCTACATTAGCAACCAGTCACACAATGCTTACAACAGTCATTGCCATGGAGTTATCAAATTTTTCAGCCACAAATTCTGATCCCTAAAGAGATTAAATCACAGAAGCAATCCAAACAAAATCAGTGGAGTGCAGCTAATGAAGTGCATGCACAGATCCGCACAAAGTCATAGCCCCAAGTATTTATCAGCCAACAACTGGGCTAGTAACCAGATGCCAAAAGAAAAAAAAAAAAAAAAAAAAAGGAAAAACAAACAAATAAACAAAAATAATTTTGTCAGAAATGAAAGGCTAAGTCAGCTTGTTTTTGATGTAAATGACAGAAAACTGAAACAAAAAGAAAAACAAAACAAAAGAATCAACATATAATCTTGGGAAATCAATCACACAAACACACTGTGCAACTGCACAATCCAGTTTATGTTATCTGATATTACTTCAGGCTTCTTAAAGGTGAAAAAAAGGCAAAGTTATCACTAGACTCAAATGAAGAACAAATCACTGGTCTGAAGACAGCTATAAACCTGTGGCTCATAATTCTGCCCAAAGCTGCCTCATGTGCTTGGTGTGCAGCATGCCAGGGTGACACCAGCCCTGGAAGCACTTCAGTATACATGGAAGAAGAAGATATCAACCAAAACCATGACATATTGCCTGGCACTGATGTGTGAGAAGGCAGCCCCAGCACGGAGAGAACAGCAGCAAAAGAGGACCATCTCCTGATGCCATAGAGAGATCAACCGAGGAAGTAATAGAAAAATAAATCAAGCAAAGAGCTGAGGACTTCTCACCTGAAGGCATGATGTAAAGTATCACTGCTGACTTTTTGAGTAGAAAAAACACATCTCCTAGTTATACACAACCACCCTGGGACGTAAGTCTTCTTTGTATCTATATCCATTTACATAGATCAATATAGAATCATTTGGGTAAGACTGAGTAATAAGTGGAGTCAAGTGCTTTATACAAAAGTGCCAGAGGGAAAGGAGGGAAATCTTGTTTACAGTTCAGCAAGGCTCTGGCATGAGAGTCAATGACAAAACCAGTTTGCATGGATGGAAAAGAGTTATCCCCAAGATCAGTATCAAACCAACTGGATAGCTGTGCTGTTGGTCAGCAAACAAATCCTCATACATTCAATAGCATGAAGGTTTTCATCTTCTTACTGACATCCCATATACTCCTAGATGTGATAATGCAAGCAGCTACACTCCAGAATTGAAATTTTATTTGGAAGAGGCTTTTAAGTGTTTGGGAGGGGTTAACAAATGTTAGGAGAATAACTGTATCAATGAGAAAGGTTGTTACAAACACATTAGCAGAAGGAATTTCTCCTGTTAAACCAGGCTTACAAACTACCTACAGGCATTCTGGCAAGTAATCTCTGAATTCTACAAGTTTGTTCACAAAAAAAAAAAAAAAAAAAAAAAAAAAAAAAGATAAAGCCTTACATTAGGTGCAAATGACAGAGTTTCAGAGTTTAGATCAATACAATGCAATAATTCAATTCAGGCACATCAGTACAAAAAATAAGGCTGTGGGACACAGCCCATTAGGTCCCCTATTTATCCCTTATTTTTTTGTTGTCTTTTCCCATGTTTCTTGACCTTTTCTTCTTCATGTTTAATTCTTTTCTTCTTAATTTTCTTCCTTTTAATTCTCTGTCCCACCAACTTCTTCTCTTTTAGTGTTTTTCCCTCATTTTAATATTCTTTTTTTTCTCCTTTCTTTCATTTCTCCCATTTCTGACTTCTAACACTTTTCCTGACTTCTCACACTAATTTTTAGGGCTCTCTACATCTTTCTTCTTACTATCAGCTTTCTTTTCAAGCCTTTTCCAATGTCTACAGCTGCAGTGATGAAATGTTTGTCGTATACACCCCATTGCATGGGACTGCAACCAGAATAATTCAGCCACTACAATTTTCCCATCTTGCTGCAACACTGCCAAGTACTAAGACTCGTCCAGACCTACTCCACTTTTTACTTCACCAATATTTTTCTCTACAGCACCAATTTCACTGGCCTACACAAGGAAGGAGTGAAAAGATATGGCCAAGTCCCATTGTTTCAGGAAACCACTGAGTGCTGAAGCTCCCACCAAAAGGAGTTAGGAATACATAACAGCATTTACACCTCAAAAATGCTCATAGCTTAAACTTTTCAATACCTGCTCCTCTTCCTGTCATTGTAGAAAACTTTTCAGCGTCTGGAAAAAGACGTGCCTAAATGTAGGACAACAATGTCCTTAGGTATCTATGCTTCTGCTTGTCTAAAGGTGCCTTGGCTCAGCTCAACATCAAGCTGCTCTGCTCATGCCCAAACCCAGTCCATGAATTAATAATCAGGTGTTACACACACACGTCACCTGATGAGCAATATTCAGTACTCAGGAAAAAAGAGATGTTGCTTTGTAAAGCCAGGTGTTGTTGAGCACACCCAGAAGCCAGAGGCATTTCTTATTGCATGGTATTTCTTATGGCATTGCTGTTCAGTTGGAGGAAGGTATAGCTGGATGAAACATTGCACTGATGGACTGAAAGGATAAACTTATCAAGTGAGACTATAAGGAAACAAATTTGAAAATAACAGGCTGCTGCAAATACCCTTCCCTGAGAAATTAATGGTTGTTCTGTGTCTATTTTTAAATATTAAAAAGTAGATTTCAATTTATTTGTGGGTTAATAGTTCTTAATAGTTTCAAATACCTTAAGTACTAATCACATAATACCTACCTAGTCATTTCAGTCATTTTCTAAATAACTGATTTCAATACACAGATAACAAATATACATGTACTTTGTGATGACTGTTTTTTCAGATATATTCATTCCTCTGAGCATAAAAGCATTAATAAACAAAACATCTTAAATTTATGATGTAATTTAACTTTTCAAACTTCATTAAAATTGCTTTAAAACACAATAACTTGTTTCCCAGGAAAAATGTAGACATAAATTGCACTATATAGTAATGGCTTTATCTATAAAATCTACACATTTAAAATAATAAGCATTTTATTAGACAACTATTTCCTGAATTCAAGACTAACAAATTTGGGATGTCTATTCATGAATTAAAAGAAAAAGCGAACTGATTACAGTCTTCTGAAGATTGTTTCAAAATAATATGCAGTAGGGCCTTATATATATTCAGTAGGAGCTGAAAATAAGCTTCTGAAATTGACTTGAATGACATTTACAAAGAATTCAGATGAAGAATTTAGTGTACACTAGCTTGTGCAGTATGTTCTGGAGATGAGGGTAGTCATTGCTTACATATTTTCTCATAACCTTGAGCTAAAAAGCCCTGATGTAGATAATTCATGGGTGAAATTGCACCATACATCATATAAAATTACAATATTAATAGTGCTTATGATGATGCAGAGATAATTAATATTTATGCTACATTACAAGGATTTTGATTTTCCATTGGTTTCCAAAATGGAAACATTTTGAATCCTGAATATTTTCTGACAGTTTACTCTGTATTCAGTAAGCTTCAGCACTAAAATCTCACTCTAAATTCCCATCACCCCCAGATAAAAAGCACATATAGCTAAGACATGTCTCAGAATGGCAGGTTTATTTCAGAAGACCCCACAGCCCCACTCTGAACTAGTCATGGTGTCTTTTATTGAGAGCAAAAGCTACTGCACTGAACTCAGAAACTCCTAATAATACTTCAAAATGTTTGGATGCAGCTTCAAAGATGAAAGCTTTCTTCCACAAATACTTCCCACATCTGCATAGCCAAATACAAATAAATAAATAAATAAATATCTACATGGCTTGGTATCTGTTCTCCTGTAAGGCAGTATTTCATTCTTATGCCACAAAGATCATTTTATCTAACATAGTTCATATGGAAGAAGAAAGATATATAAGTAATTGCAGATTTACTAGAAAATTATCAGCCACTCAGACTTTGATTGGAATGAATTACCTGCTTTTGAAGTTACTTACATCTTTTGGGGTCATGGAATAACCATCTAATATATTTACATGCAGTGAATATTTGATGAATTGTTGCACTACACATATAAGCTGCTGGATATCTGTTTAGAAATTGTATCTTCTCACAGATATAAAAAATAAGATAGCTACTATCCACAGACCATGATATATCTCTGCACTTAGGAAGGAAAAAAATAAGAATTATTTGTTATTAATGTACACATTTCATGTAAATGCCAATATTTTAAAGATCATTCTTCTACGAGGACAAATTGCTTTTGTTTAAGAAGTCTAAAAGAAGACCACTGAAATATTTGAACCTTCTCCTGCATCTTTAATGAGGGAATGTCTAAATCCGTAATATTTTGTATGAGAAACAATAAAAAAGGAACACAGGAATTGTAACAATATACAATTTCATAGACAAGTAGTATTTTACAAGAAATCTAAGTTTTCCAATAAGCAATAAAAATAAGTTTATATGAGTAATTCTGTTCTTAAATGTATTTATTATCAAGAAATATATGCAGAAATAGAGAAAAGAGATGCTTTCAGAATACTAAGATCAAATTTTTAAATGAGATTAAGTTCTGAATTTTATGATGTAATAGTAATTGCTACACTGCAGTATATTCTGACAATCAGCTTTAACCATCAAAGCTCATCCTGCTACTTCAATGCCTGGTCTCACACCCTTCTCAAGCCTTAAACTGCCTGGAAATTAATATCATGATGATCTGCATTTTCATGACTCTCACATCTGCAACACCGAAGCAATTCACAGCATTCCTAGGGAGCCAATTATTTCTATTTTCTGGGCAAAGAACTAAAGAACAATGACTAATATCTACAAATGTTGAATTTGTGGCTTTTAAGAAACAGCCTACTGATGTCCCTAGTTTAGTAATTTTGAGATTGCCACCCATGCACCTTCCTGCTGGTGGCTAATTTCTCAGAGCAGAGCGTGTAGAGCCATTTTCTCAGCTCATCTCTGACTGGTATTCTGTGGGAGGGTGTAAATGCCAAGTCTCCTTTTCTTTGGACATCTCAGCCTCTTGGCTTATGTTTTCTGCATTTGACAGGAAGCACAAGTTCTGAAAAATGTAAAATATATATATATATATTCACCTGGAAACAAACGGATGAAATACTAAATTTTATTTAACTGAATTTTATTTATAAAAACACTGAGGATAACTGTGGTTTTGTTCAGACCACACCATATTCCAAAGTAACTGGTGGGTGTGATTCCTAAACAGGATCATAATTTCAGAATAAAGAAATAAACACTTTATAATCCTGTTATTGACATTTGTTTCATAATACTTAGGAATAAAGCAAAGGGAACATCAAATTTGCTCAGATAATCATAGTTTCTAAACTCTAAACTGCATTTTTTCAGAGGTAGATTCTTAGAATCTATAAATGTCGGAGTTTCTGAAAACCCCAGGCAATCCATTACATGATGCAGCATTGAGTCACTACAAGTCATTGGCAAGGTTGGCAACCTTGACCCCCTCAACCCTGAATTCTGCTCCTTAGAAACCAGGGAAGAACTGTGGGTTGACTTGGTTACAGGAATAATTTATCATTGCAGTCCTTCAGCATATAGACTTTCTGTCCCAGAAAAGAAAGTATAAACTAACTTGCAACAAATAAGTCTAACAAGAAAGGTTGTGTTTTTTTGGTTAACTGCTCCTCTCCCAACAAATAAATCACTGTCAGTTTCTTGATTTTTTTTAATGTATGCAAAATCAGTGTCAGTTCACCTAATAACATAACCAGAATAAAATCTCTATTTTCAATAGAGATCAATTTCATAACTTTAATGAAAAATGTTAAAGAAAAGGAGACAAATTATGTCCTTTTCTCCCCTGGGATTTCAAATACAAATACTTATCTTTGCATTTTTCAATTCTTGTCTCCAACTGGAAGAGAGAATGCAGTTTTGGCTCAGAAGTTTTGTTGAGAATTACCATCTCTTTGTTTGATTATCACTTAGGTCAGTTCATGTCTGGCTGTTGATATGGATGCACTTCAAGGTGTATTTATTTACTAAATAAATATTAAATGACGCAGCTCTTGTTTGAAGTATGTTTATTATATAAAACCACCACCAACAGCTATATTTTAAGTAGAAGTAAAATGGTGATAAATGTGCTGTCAGTAAGTTTTTATGAGATATATGGAACCTCTATGAAAACAATTTTAAATCTATTGAACAAGGAAGCAAGTTTCGATGGCTCTTTCCAAAATCTTCAATTGTAAGTGGCTCAAGTATGTCTGATTAATTTATTTCACATAATTTAAGAAAATAGCATTTCAAAATCACTACTATTTTTCCCACGCTTGGTTTCCAAAGTTTCCTCATGATCAAGATAGAAAACATGAAGTAGTAAAGACAGAATGCTAATAATTCAATTTCTGCATCACAGAGACATTTTTTTTATTTCTGTAAATACTTTAGTTCTAGAGTATGAATACATTCATTTGTGTACAATTCAAGATAAGAAAATCTTCTTCCTGTTGCTTTATATTTTTCAAAATTGTGACAAGATAATAGCTGTTGAGCAAAATTAATTTTTCATTTAAATTCAGCAAATCTGCTTTTGTTGCCAACCTGGGTTAGCACAAAAACCTGGATACGGTAACCTATCAGGTAGGGATGAACGTAGTAAAAAATACCATCAGAAAGTATTTTGAAGTATTTATTGCATGTCACCATCAGCTCTTTGGAAAACCTACCAGTTAACTCTCAACAATTAAATATTTAATGCAAAAAAAAAAAAAGGTTTTCTGTATGACCATCATAAGGAAACTAAACTAATCCTACCTTAAAACAACTTAGATAAATCTGATGTCAGGGTGACTATTGCCAAAACAAAAGATACAGGTTTTGATACCGCAAAAAAACATCTGATAATTCAGCTATCTCATGTAAATAAATAAATAAATAAACAAGAACAAAAATATTTTGTGAATATGAAGAATCGCCATGGAAAGCCTACTACTTCCAAATAGACATTGGCCTGCAGATTTGGCTAAGCAGTACTCTATATGTTTTCATGACATTTGCAGAGCTGCATTACAATAAACCCTCTCACCTTGGCACACTAAAATCTGCTCCCTGATCTCTCTCCACTTGGACTAGTATTTGACCCTCAGACAGGGAAGGCTGAAAAATGCTTAACACAGAATTTAGCATGCAAATTGCATGCAGTGGGTTAATAAGCCAGCACTTTTTTTTTTTTTTCCCCTCCCATAGACAGTCTTCTGGTCAGCTATCATGATTAAAAGCATGTGTGCCAATGTAAGTTAGACTGAAAAAATGGGCCTGTTTTTCCAAATACATGTGAAAAAACTAATATACATCTCAATCTCCTGTGTCAGCAAAATCAGCATATTGCATGAACCCATGCTGTTTTCTATGCAAACTCAATGAGAATTTAAGGGGAGTCTGTTCTATCTCATTTACAGAAAGAGGCATGGCAGATAAACTACCCAAGTACAACTCCCTGTTTTGCCTGAGTCCATGAATGAACTGAAGAGATGAATCTGACATCTCAAATCAGCCTTGGGCATCTGCTGCCTGCCAAGTATAAGAAACAGTCCCCATCCTTTCTCCTTCCAGCATCATACTTCAATTCACTCCAGATTTCAAGAGAAAGATATTTGGAGATACAATTCCATTTTCAAGAAAATTGAAAAGAAGTTTATGAACTCTTGAAAACTACTGTAGAACTGAACTATTACTTTACCCACAGACTGAATTTTCACCACACTGAGACACCCCTAACAACTCTCACCTTTCAGAGCCACTGAGCCAAGAATGTCACAGTTTCAGTGGGTTTCACTTGCTGTCAGGTCCCTTCGCAACCACAGTGGTGGGACTGTTAATATGTTTTAAAATGAAAGCTGAGACTCTTACACTCTTAAGTGATTCTAGAGGACTTGTAATACCATAACAGACACCTGTGTCACAGGATCACAGCTCTAAGAACAGCCCTACTATGTGTGGTCTCCGGAAGACCATCCTACCAATGCTAGATGTTGATAAAATAACACAAGGAAAACAATGATGTTTGTTCTGGCTTTAATGCTTAGATCAACTTATAATGGTTCCATAGTGATAAAAATAACATCTCAAACTGGACTTTGATTCAGCTATGAGGGCAACCACAAAAGCTTAACAGCATTCACGTGGCCTCTTGTATCCCAAGAAAAAAAATCTTATCATGACGTCTCCTACAGCAGGCATCCAGAAGACCACTCAGGAAAGAAGAGCTGCAGGTCTGCTCTCTTGATACAACAGAACTTAGGCAGCAAGGGTACTGTTCACCTCTAAAGTTGAAACATCAGTCAAAGGTTTTGGATTGTCTAGAAACTAAGGACTACCAGACTTTTCTCCATTTGTTATCCAGTTAGGAAGCGGTGGATACTTGACAGGGCTTCATCATTTTTCTACAGCACAAATGCATTTCACACACAGGTTGCATTTCTCCAACCTGTGTTTGTTAACATAAATGCATAACAAATTATATTTAAAAAATAAAAAATAATAAAAAATGCTACCCTGCTCCATTTTTTCCTTATCTGATGGAATCCTGAGAGAAGAAATAAAAATAAATAAATAAAAATAATTGCATTACTCAATAGAGACTTGATTATTAAAATAAGTCTGAATAATACATCAGTAAAGAGTATAAGCATGTTTTTAAAAAGAGAGAGAGAAAAAAAAAAAAGAAAAAAAAATCCCCACTGCCTTCCTTGGGAGACATTTTGGATAAAATACTCTGATAAAGTTAATTCATCCACTTTTTGGAAAAATACTTTTGAAGCTATTGTATCATTGCTACCACAACACCAGAATTATTTCGGAAACAAGCAGAAGAACAGATACCCTGATATTTGGATCCTTTTCCTTTGAAGTAACTTCTTTTTTTTTCTGGCTAAGTTAGCGTCTAAGGTGTTTAGACTAGTTTAAATACTTAAAATGCATTTAGGAAACTTATTTTGAGAAGCAGTCACTAATTACTATTAATTTAATGCCATATCCAGGAAGGACAATATGAGTAAAACGTATTGAAATATTATGTATTTCATACTTGATACAAAGCAAATATGGAAACACATTATTGTTTGTCTGCTGGTTGCCCTGAAAATCTAACTCATTTATGGTCCACCTTCTTTCTCCCTTTCTCACGACTCGCTTCTTTCCTTTTATTCTATTCATTGTCAAGTAGTTCTATTTCTAAGAATTCATATCAAAGATACATATTTAATGCCACTGGCGTATTACTGAGCACTTTGAGAATTTACAGAGCAGTGAACTGAAAGCAGTATTTTTTATTTTTATTTTTATTTTTTTTACAGAAGAATCTAAACGTTGAGCATGGTCTCATTATGTACCAGAATTAAATGTGTGAAAGGTGCACTGCAGATGGAGAAAGTTGTTGTCATGTTTCCTGAAAAATACATTGGTGCTACTTCAAAATCAAAGAATGAAAGGAATGTTGCTTTCAAGACACCTCACAGGGTCACCCGGTCCAGTCTGGCTCAAAGTAAGACTACTGCCAAAACCAGGCCAAGTCAGCCATGTCCTCACCTATTTGGGTCCTTAAAACCTCCCAGGGTGGGTAGACCACAAATCTCATTGTTGTTCCAGTGCTGTGCTACCCTTCTAACAAAGAAGCCTTTTCTAATGTCCATCCTGAATTTCAGTGTTAGCAGAAGCAATGGACAGCATGTGTTTTCCTAAGTGTCACCCACAATTAATTCCCATGTTCCTGAGGGATATTTTCCCTCAGGAAACACATGATTTTTCTCACTCTGTATCTTTTCAATCTTATTTATGGAAATGGTCTCTGTCCCATTCTAACTCTCAAACTACACACAAGTATATATCATCAGATGACACCTCTCCAAGACAGCTTTTTCCACTGATGCAACCAAAGCCCACCTCATGCATTCTAGCAATGCCTCTTTAAGATTGGCACTAGATTAGAGAAAAGGTAGTGTAAATTGCCGTGAGGTGAGAGCTATGTGTCAGGGATTAGAAAAGAGGCCAGAGCCACATTCTATGTTTCCCACTTGCTTTGGCCCTGTTTAATGTCACGTCAACTAATGTCACAAAACTATATTGCTTTTTGCAGCCTCCAAGTTTAGTCCTTCCTTGGTGATCACTTACTAGAACAATCCATGCCTCTACACCTCACAACTAGATAAGCAAGAGGAAACACTAATGCTCTATCTGCAGTGATGTCTCAGCCACCTCATTACACCTGCACAGTGAAAAGAGATTGTATCCAAGCTAGGATCTTATCGGTCTCTTCCTGCAAAGCCTCTGCAAAACCTCAGTCCTGCTCTTCAAAGCTCAAGGATATCTGAAACCATCTCCCATGACCATCCCTTATGGGAAGAGGCTGCCACAATCTGAGACAAGGTAGCAGAAAACACCTGAAGCACGGCAGCCCACCCCACTGAACCTGGCTGCATGACAGACTCTCCCAGAGGTCACAAACAACCTCTAGAGCAGGAAATGTGTAAACAGGAATGAATTAAATGTATACACACAAAACCTTCTCTAACTAATTACACACACTATGTATGCCTAATTAGTTTCCTAAACTATGCTGAACATGAGTGTGATGTTCACACTTCTGCACTGAATTATCAAACTGAGGACTGAATTCAAGCAATCAGTGTATTTGTAGGAGTTTCTCTTCTGGGTAGACACATTCTCATGAGAGACAGAAGAAGAAAAGTCAAAGCAGCCTCCACAGCCACCAGCCTCCTGCGGGGGGAGAGGACAGGCAAAGGGGACAAGGGTTTTATATCTGGCATAGCGAGTAACCTGCTGAAGCACCTCTATCTTTGCACTCCAGGCTGTATCACTGTATTTCACCTCCTCTTAATCTCTGCCACCGTCCCCCACAGTGATGGTCACCTCATCTTTCCAAAGAGAAAGAAAATGTGTGGCTGACCCAAACAGTGCTGTGCTCTTACACCACTACCCTGGCTGCACATGTGCATGCACAAAGCCCCTGAGACATACACAGATGAGAGATACCTGAACCACAAGGAAGGCATGGGCTCTCCCCACTAACCAACTCCAAAGCAAGCACATCCCTCCTATCTCCATCTCCTCAAGCTACCCTCAGAAAATGGGCTGTCTGCTCAGGGGAGCCTTTACCACAGCAATCTGCACACAGAGAACCTTATATCAACAAGGATCCTTCTGTTACTACCAATGTACAAAGATCAGTCATTGTTTCACTTGGGTGGGTTTGATCCAAACTACCTCACTTTGTATGAGCTGTCTCTACGTGTTGTTTGTGAAAAGCAAATAACAGTTCTCTGAACTGTACCGCAGCCCATTCTTAGAGTACATCCTGTCAGCCAAAAACTTAGCTTAATGGCATTTCAAGTGACATATGGTATTCATTCTGATCCATAGATTGTTTGGTTTGGTTATTTCCTCTACATGACTGTTCTTTTCATTATCACCATCTAGTGTAACAAGTTAAAAACAAACAAGCAAAAAATATATAATGCAAACTAAAGTATTAAGACTGAATATTCTGTTACTATACCAATGTAAAATTATTTTAAATGCAATACTTCACTTGTTGCATTTTCATGGAGGGAACAGAGATCAAATAGGAAACAGACAAGTGTGAAATATAATTAAAATCATTTCAAATAGCAACGGCAATGTGTGTTACTGGAGGAGAACTTCAGAATGTAAACAGACTATTTTGAGCCACGCTGTCAATTCAGTAGGGAAACACTAGAATTATTCTGTCCTTATGAGTTCTTCTAAAATCAAAACTATAAAAAGGAAAATCTGGTTTATCTGTTTAGTCCAATCTATTTGGTAGTGAGTCATTCCATTTTCCCATCACAAAATGGGACTTCCATTATCTTCCATTTCCGCAGCCAGCTCAACACAAAGACTCTCTTCAGGATTCTGGCTGCCGGGAAATCTTCCTCCAGGATGCAAGGACAAGAACTCTTTAACAATAAATTTCACAAATATTAAGTGAAATAGCCTGAAGTGGTACAGAATTTTATATTATTTATCTCATCCACAGAAAGCAGTGAATGTAAAGGTACAATGCTATACAATAAAACTATCTGCAAGGCTGTCCTACATAGGGGTAGGATGTGAGCATGAACTGGTATCTATTTAACGGACACTCTTGAATCAGAATATTTTAATGGATAATAGAGACTAGATTAGGTCTTTGTTCTTTTGAAAACAGGTAGAAATATCTGTTAAAAACAAAATGTATACAAAGCCCAGTTTTATCTTATGCACAGAAATATATGTTGGTCACAGAACTATGACATTGCAGAAATAACTAAGATGTGGTAGTATACTTCACACGGCTTTAGTGCTGCAATACAAGACCTTCAGAAAGACAGAGGGAAGATAAGGAGCACAGGATCCTTCTGTGTGAAGCACCAGATTGGATCTGAGAAGCTTGTATATGACTTGTGCAACAGTACTGGGCATGAGCTTGTGTGTCAGGATCAGAGGAGAGGTCAGTGAGTGTAGCATTGTGGTACTGTGCTGCAGACAGCATAACTGGGGTGAAGAAGTGGTCACAAGGTATTATCTTCCTCTATGAGGCACTCAGTAGATCACATCTACAATATGGCATCCAGTTTGGGGTCCTTCAATAGAAGGGCCATTCAGTAGAAAAAAGACCTAGATAAATTGAAGCAAGCTCAGTGGAGACCACCAAGGCAGGGAGAGTTGAAGCACTTTCCCTGTATGGAGGGGCTGAGGGAGCCAGGCTTCTTCAGCCTGAAGTTGGTTTCAGGGGAAACTAATAGCAGCCCCGGTGGAGCAGGATGCCCAGGGAGGTTGAAAACCTCCAAGTATGGGTATGGCATAAAACCCAACTGGATAAAGCCCTGAGAAACCTGGCCTGACCCAGTAGCTGCTTTAAGCAGGAGGTTGGGCTAGAGATTTCCTGAAGTCCCTTCACTCCTGAGTTATGTTATGCCCCTATGATTTATATAAAAATAAAAATAATAATGCATATAAACTATCATCTAGTTACATACATAATGTATCATCCAACTTACAGCATATAAAACTGAAAATAAACACTTCATGGTGCCTATAATATTAAATAGATAGCATTTGTTATGCTGAAGTTAAATAAGTGAACAAATATCAACAATACAAGTACAAATGATATCTGTACCCCAGACTGACACTTCTCCCATGCAGTATCTGAATATTGAATGGGCCTGCATGTAACGAAGAGAAAACTGCAGAATCAATAAAAGCCCAGGAGGCACAAAACCGGGAAAAACACAGGGACAAAGTGAAATCTGTCTAGCAATCAGACAGAAAAGCGTTAAAACTAAACAGGCAAACAGAACAGAGGGGAGCAGGGGAGAGAGGGGATGGGGGTGAGGATGGAGCTGGGCTGGAAGGAGACACAGAAAGGTGCGGGAGGACGGGCACCGAACCAGGGCATTCTTCTACTGTCAGCACAGACGAGACAGATGCAAGATGAGATGGGGCCTTCTCTGCCCCCTTGCTGACCACCTGAGAGGATGTGACCTGCCACTGATGTTGGTGATTTCTCTGAGCTCAGTGCATTGAGTTTTGAAGCAATCAGCCAGCCCCACAGGTGACCTGGGACAGGTGTTAGCACAGCTCCAGTCGGTGGGGTTCCTCTTTGCCCCAGTTTGCCATTCTCAAAAGTAGTAAATGACACACACAATGTTGTCAGAAGATCATTACGGTCCCAACTGAAGCACTCTGCATTTTGGAAAAGCCTCAATTGTGCACTTAACTGTTTGTGCATCTGGATGCAGCCTGGAGTTAAGTAATCACACTATCTAATTACACTGCTATGCATCCCTCCCCCGGCCCCCCCACGAACCAGTGCAACATTTCAAAGGTTTCCTTTGAAAGTCTTCCTGAAGCTTTTGTGACTTATATAATTGCTTTTACTTTTGAAGAGTTTTCCTTCTATTTTATGTACCAACCACCATAAATAAATAAATAAATAAATAAATAAATAAATAAATAAGGTCTTTGTTAATTTATTAATGAGGAAATAACAGGTAACATACTGGATAACATTCATACTTTGAATTCATGCTGAAGCTTCAGCAGTGCTCTTTCACATATTACTTTTTTTTTAAAAAAAAAAAAAAAACAAAAAAAATTTACAAATTATTTTTTTTAAAAAAAAAAAAAAAAACTTTAAGGCCTAATCCTTATTTTGTCTCAGCATTTCCCAGATTTCCTGCCCAATGCACCCTATTTAAAGCCATTGACTAACACACCAAAGTTTCCAAAGTCTCACTTAAATGAGGCTAGCAGAGGCAAACATCGCAACTAAACAAAGTAGTGCTGGCCTACGATGTAGCAAAAACCAATCCAACACCACTACTATGTAAGATAACTGCTAAAATATTCAGTGCTAATTTGTTTCTTAACAAGAATGATGACCACCTTTCTTCACAGATGTGTCAAGTCAATAACAAACTGCCCTTTTCATGATATTAAGAAAATAACCTTGTTTATGCAAGACACATTTGAACTGTGTTTCAGGACTACACTAATTACCAACAAGCTGTGCTTTGACTGTTTTCACTTTCTTTTAATAACTTATTTTGGTCACGCTTCTTTTCAGTAAGCTCCAGACGCAGACAAATTATTTCCTCTACCATTTATCAGCTTAAGGTTATGGAAAGCAATGTGCAAAGACGTGAAATAGTCCCTCAAAATAGTACAAGAAAAGCACAGACAATTGCAGTTGAACTAGATTGCAGTTTTTGCCCTTCACATGCACCTCATAAAATGCATTAACAAATTTCCATAATGTTCACAGAAATGTGTTGTCTTAATTATTTTAACATACACAAATTAAGTTTTAATCTTCAAGGTCACTGGTTAAAGGAATTAGGGAAATGTTCCTATGAAGTACCACAGCTGATTTGCCTTGCCTTCTTGTCATTAAATTAAAAAAAAAAAAAAAAAAAAAAAAAGACATTGACAACGTTTCTCAACATATCTTACCATTTGCTTTTCCTCTAAGGTTTCTCTTCCTGAGACTTTTCTTCCATGTTTTCCCAACTCCATTTCCCAGGGGAAGAAAAAAATCCCAAACTCTAATATCCCAAGCAGAAGCGATTTAACCTGGCTACATGTTAGTTGTCACTGTACTTTTGAAGCTGTGAGAGAGAAGTCTCAGGCAGCGCTGGTGGTGACTTCTGGTCAGCATGTGTTTCCATTTATAGCTGTCAAAATTCACGACTAGGACTGCGAAGAGAGGGCAGGCAGCTGCCTCCGATAACAATAAACGTGGTTTTGGAATCGCAGCAATTTGTTCAGGAGGGATTTTGGTTACTGGCCCCAGTCACTCCCTGCTCACTCTCTCCCCCCCATGCAAAGAAATTATACTTAAAATCCAATGAAAACAAGTGGCTAAAGAAGTTAGTGCATCAGCAGCACTAACCTGTGCTCACCGAGATTGTTAAGCAAGTAAAATGACAAATATGAATAGCTGCAACCACATGTTCTGTAGAGACAGAAAAGGTACAGAATATTTAAAAATGGTGTTTTATTGATCATTCCCCATTGAGCATTTGGTACTGAGCTGCCCTAACACACATTCACACAAAGCACACACACTTTTCTAATACCAGAATGTGATACCTCGGATTTTTGAAACACAGGAGGGATGGCAATATTTTCAGAGGGCACTCTGAGCACCCCTAAACACAAGCAGTGGCCAGTGAGCACCCAAAATGGAGCAAACACGCCTGCAGAAGATGGCTGTGCACTCTGACACTGGCCATTTACTCTGGCAGAATAACTTGGCCCTGGTTCAGGGTGACAGAGACAGGAGGCCAATATTAGAAACAGCGCCGGGAGGAAACCTCCCCACGGGTGCTGATGATCGTTGCACAGCCAGCGGCTGCCGCACCAACTGGGCTGGCTCGTGCACGGTGGCGAGGGATGAATACACATTCTACTCCATCTGTGGTTTGTTAAGACATGCATATCCCCTAATAAAACTGGCAGCTTATGCATCTGACTAAATCCTTAGCAAAGGCAAGATACCTCTTTTCCCTCTTTTCCCCTTCAGCACTCTAGTAAAAAACACTTCCTCTAACAATAAATACATAAGTATAAACCTTTCCCATCAATCATTTTTCAGCTGCCTGTGTGGAAATGACAGTCAAAACTAAACACACTCCTTTCCACTCTGCTTGCTTCCTGATGGATACTGTACTCACACAGTCTTTAGAGCCTTGGATCTGAAGGAAAGGTGACTGCAGAAGTTTACATATGAAAAGCTGAGGAAAAAAAAAAAAAAAACAAACAAACAAAAAAAAACACTTATGGTTCTGCCATGAAACTGTTCAGAACAAAGAAAAAGTTACTCCAGTTAAAATTATTTTTCTTTTGTCTCTCTTTTACCTTTCTTTTCAGCAGCATAAGGCAGCCAGCAGCTGACTGAGAGCTGGAGGGCAAGTACAAAGAGCTAGTCAAACCTACAAGGGCTGCAGTAGTAGAGGGAATAAATATGTGCTTGATGTCACAGGAGTAAAAATACACCCTACTGAGTCTCCTGGAAATGCTGGGATAAAGGGAATGAGAAGTGACACAATACCCAGAGGAAAGCTATGGGACTCCTGTGTTCTTCAGCAGGAACACAAGTGGTATCAAGCAGTTGGTATCTCCAAAATGTCTGTGAGGCTAGAATCTATCGCTGTGGTGGGGGACCTACATGCCTTTGTAACACTTATGTCTTCAAAATCTCAGTTGTGAATACCCTTAAGTGGGATTTCAATAGCAGCTTATGTTACACTGCTAAAAAGGAGTGGATTAGTACCCAAGTCGTTAACCCCTCCATGGAGCAGCACTGCAAGCAGACACAAGAACACAGGTGGCCCCTGTGCTCCAGGTCATTCCCTAACCAGAACACTCACAGCCAAGTGACTGATGAAACTCTAACATCACTTCTGATATTTCCTAAGGCACACAAATGAATAAATAAATGAATGAATGAATAAATGAATAAATAAATAAAGAGTTTCCACTGATGTTAACCTGTCAGTTTGCAACAGTTTTCCATCACTGACAAGAACTAGAGCATCTCAGGTGAAAGTGTTCAGCTAGGTGTGCTCAGCCTGCTCTCCAGACCTGTAACAGGTGCCTGGAGTTCCCCGTGACACCCAGCAGGTTTCAAAACAGCATTGTACAGGGGAATCACTTTCATTTTGCACTGGTGAACAGGTACTTGTGGTGGTGAGAGACCAGGGTGTCAGGGATGCAATGAAACAGCAAGCTAAGTAAGATTCAAAACATGCAAGTCCACATAAATTTAGACCAGCACTGACAAATTGTATTTGGAGTTAATGTTATGTTAGCAAACACACTAACTGCCCTAAAATTTGATGTTTAATCACTTTCATACTCTCTACTTTCACCGTCCTCCAAGGTTTTCATGTGTCAGCTCACCCATGTGAACGTCAAAGGCCACCACAACAGGATGACCCAAGGAAGCGGCTCTGAAGTGACCTTTCTCACTAATTCCAGCATTAGGGACTGACCGCAGCCCCCATTCCTGTTCCCATACACCGCTTGGGGGGAGGAGGTGGAAGTGGGTGCATGGGGGGAAAGTGTTTTTGGTTTCTCACTGCTCCAGCTTGTTAGTAATAGGTAATAAATTACATTCATCTCTGTATGCTGAATCTGTTTTGCCTGTGATGGTAACTGGTGAGTGATCCCCCGTCCTTATCTCAGTCCTTGAGCCCTTTTCCAACGTATTTTCTCCCCCTTTGCCTTTGAGGAGAGGGAGTGAGAGAATGGTTGTGCTGGAGTTCAGCTGCCCAGCTGGGTAAAACCCCTACACAAGAAGCCTTGGATGCAGAGGGCTATTCCACAGCCTGGATGCTGCCATACAAGGACCTTGTAAATAGCATAGCAAGGCTGCCACCACTCTTTTATCTACCACACCTGACATTGCATGACATTTCAGCATTATACCTGGGGAAGGACCATGGTTTCAACCATATAAGAATTTGGCTTTAAATAACCATGTGAGTATATTTCTTATTCCTACATAGAAATAATGGTTATTTTACTCTGGGGAATTTCTAAGATGCTGTTAATATGGATTTATTTCCTCTTTTACTTCGCAACAGAAAACACAGTAAACAGGTGCTAAGTAAAAAGGATGTTATAGACCACCTCAATTACTGTGCTGCTATTTTCAATTACTTCTTTGTACTACAGTCACTGATCTCTTGACATCTGTTTTTCTTCTCAGTGCAGGACCTTACAAGAGGCCAAGAGATAAAGCTGATGGGGTTAGGCTTGTGGTTGCCTTTTTTTTTTTTTTTTTTTTTTTTTTTTGTAAGGAGACTGATGAAAATCCAAAATAGTAATACTGTGTAAATAAACCATTTAAGCAGATATATCTTCTGTGCCCACTTAATCTGTTGTTCTTGGAAAATGAAGCAGGTGACTGTCACGATGTCTGTATGCCACTCTGAGCTATGTTTTCACTCAGAGTGACAGCAGTTGTGGTTTTTGGTGGTGCTGGTGGTTGGTTTGTTTGTTTTGTTTTTTTAACTTTGCAAATTTTCATTCTCCGCCTGGCACTGCTGCCGCCTGGGACTGCCAGCCGATTCATCACACATGACAGATCCACACCACTTCATTCTTAAGGCAGTAGCTTTCATTTGCTCAGCATCAAACACACCATAAGCAGTTCAAAGCATTAATTCTGCCCCTGACATGTTCAATCACGTTATGCTCGGTTGAAAACCACCTCCTTAAGTCACATGTATCAGCTAAAAAAATAAAAAACTTACACAGAAATTACCTCTGCAGTGAGTTTTTAGAGGTATGATTTGGACAGATGCCTTCCATCACATATTTAATATGACAGAAAGGGAGAAAAGGGGACACCTTCCCTGCCAAAAGGCAATACTCTTTGGTCAGGCTGCCCAAAGCCCCATCACACGCACACGCCTGGAAACAGCAGGACCTCAGAGGCTTTTCTAGCTGATATTTCATGGTATGCTTATTGCAGGGACAAGAAGCATGCCAGAGCTGCCACGGCTGTGTGCGAAGCCAGCTTACCTTGCAAGCAGCAGGGAGCCAAGGGTGGGAAGCTGATACTTAGGAGAGGCCAGTCCACATTCCTGCTGCAGCGCCCGGCAGCTGCTGCTGTCACTCCCTGGTCCACCCTGCTTGCTCTGTAAATACTCACAGAGCAGGAGGTAGCAGGCGTGGAAAAAGAGGGGAACATTACGTGCACGGCTAGGCTCTGCTTTGCATGTGAGGAAGCAAGCAGTTACGGAGAGCCTTGCATATCACGTACGGGGAGCTGGAGACTCCCGGACAGATTTTCTCCAAAGGGTCAAGCTGGAATACATTTGAAGACAAAAACAAGAAATGTTATTTTAACATTATGATAAACTGAGTCTGAGAGATCTGAGCCTGCTCTGACACCGCAGCTTGTGGAGGCTCTAAGCACTTTCTTCTTTTTATGACTCTTTGAAGACAATTGTTTTAAAGCAGACTAGCCAAAGTAACATCGAGCTGGCGAAGTCCTACATCTGTTGTCCTCCAGGAGTACAGAGAGAAAAGGAAGAGCTGAGCTCTTTTCTGCTGAATATCTGGCATTTCAGCCATATACATGCAATGACACTAAATGTTGCTGCTATATCGCAGCAATGTAAATGATTCCATGTTGGAAGATACACTTCAACAGACGCATCGCTAAAAAAAATCACCCCTGCCCATATTCAGGGGTGCTGTTCACTTTGCCTTCCTGCACAACCAGAAATTCATGGCACTGATGACACGTGGCTAATGAAACACATTAGGAAAGCGCTCCATGCCTTCCCAGCAATCTTACACCTGAGGTGTCAGCTGGGAACAAGAAGCCCTTCCCCACAGAGAGCCAGCGATCACTGCACAGGCAGCAGTGGCCTTTTCCAGGTTCCTCTGCAGCAGGCACGGGGAAGCAGGATGTGAGCTGTCACGGACAGAACAACTCCCACCACACCTTGCTTTCACCTTCTGTCTCTGCCCACTCTTATCAAACGCAGAACCTGAAAAGAGACATTACTCAGTGCTGATAAGGATGTCAGAATCTCACCTCCACCTGTGTTCCTCCTCTGTAGGAGGAAAGTGAAATGTAACCACCTGCCCCAGCACCTCCCATGGAAATGTACAGGATATTTTGCTTAAGTAAAGCCTGAACAAACGCGTAGCAGAGGCTTTTGTTGACATGTTTTGTGGAGTGGCACGTTCACCCGCAAGCCATTGGTTTGTTTGTCTGGGTACTTCCATCATTCTCTAGGGTTCATTTGTCTTTTTGTGTTGTTTCCCCAACACACACACAGAGTGTTACCACCACAAATTTATACCCACAGCAGAATTCTCTACACTGCAGCATGGAATCTGCCTTTAAAGCAAATTCAGCTGAAAAGAACAATGACACAAGTGTTAAAAAGTTATCTGAATACTGACAGACAGCATTTGGTTAAGAGCAAATGCTGTTATTTAAATAGCAAAAGTTTTGATTTCTAAACCCACAAGCGAAGTCTCCAAACCAATGCATGTAGCCTTGCTGTTTTGCCAAACAATCACTACAAGTACATTAAACTCAAAAGCCTTATTAAATCATGATCCAGCACATGCAAGATGCACTAACACAGCACCTCCAACTCTCAAGCATTTTGGAAAATAACGTACTGCCTAGGGAAGAATCAAAACCACATACCTATGTGTGAGGAGGAAAAAAACATGAAATTCTAGAGTTCTCAGCAGACCTACTTCATTTCACTCGCTCAACTACAGTTTATTCTGCAACCCAGGAGATGGGTTATAACAGTGGAATGAGATTACTTTTTCTGCAGTCTAGTAAGATATAATTAGTCAACCATAAACTGCACATAACTAGCTGGATTGCCAAAGCATTTATGGGTTCTGAGTTTGATGATATTTTTGCAATATGCTTTGATCAAACATTGTATCATGATGGAGAAACACTGCTTGTTTTGGAGCAACAAAAGGGATGGGAACCAAATATTTTTAATATAATGCCTCTTATTGACATCATCTAAGCTAATTTGAATTGGAATGTTTATGCACGTAATATAGTCTTTATTATTAAAGCAATAGCAGATTCTAAAGTAATGTTTGTTTTGCAAATGAATGAAAAGTAGTTTAATATTCCTACTGTTGATAAATTATCTTCAATTAAAATGCTGATGTACAGAATAACGAAAAAGCTGTAGTGGATGAGTTAAGAGTCAAGAAAAATGTTGATATCATACTGATATTGCAAATCTATTTTTTTTCAAAATAAAATAACAATTTTATCAGCTGAAAATATTGTTCTAACCACGTGATAGCAGTACTCTCCTGGGAACTTCCCTGTTCCTGTAAAGCCAGCTACCAGCACTCAATACAAGTGAATGATCATCTCAGAAATCTCTTTGAATGTGAAATTAAAAGATGAGGATCTACCAGGTCACTTGAGTTCTGATATATTATATTTACAGATGAATAAACTGTACACACATGGTAAACACCATCAAAGCACACTTTATGAACATTAAAAATGTCATTACATCCCAGTCTAGCAGGACAAATCTGAGTTAAGGCAGCACTGCAGAGCCCCAAACTGTGTAATCAGTTCCCAAAAGTTATTTGTAAGTACATTAAAATACATTAGAAAACTGAATAGCAGTGAGAAGAATTAAAGGATTCAACACTGTTGTACATGAACATTTGCTTTTCAATGCTCACCTGTACATATTTATACATGAAATACTGCTTATCACAGTAAGGCAAATTTAAGGTGTTCTGTTTATCTGCAAGTCAGGAGGGGAAATGAAAGTCTATGAAAAACATCAAGGGTAAGAAACTGCTTCTTGCTTCACTCTTAGATGCATAGCTGTGTAAGGTGATTTCTTCATTTAGATCCAATAAAAAGTAATTTACAGTTCCCATTCAAATCCGATAGGAGAAACCATTCTTTATTTCACTACAATGGAATATAGAATTCCAATGTAAATAACTTTGCAGGGAAAAAAAAAACACTATTTATAATACAGAAAAGTATTTTTATTCTTATAGAAAACAATATTAAAAAGGGCAATCCAAAGGAACCTGCAGGTACACAAAAGGGTAAGCTACATAGACACAAAATGGACACAAGATTTTTAAAAACAGCTATACAATTGTTGTCATTGTGTTTCCAAATGGGTAGAGTGCCCTCTAAATAAAAATCATCTGTTCTTCCCATCATTGCATTTAGCTGCTGTAGAATGCACTTACAAGAGGGCATTGAAGCACGTAGGGACATTCACATAACTTCACCCGAGCACATTTCTTCAAGTGCACAAGTTCTGGCTGAAGGCAAGTTCAAGGCAACCAAAGACAAACATGGATTGTGCTCCCCCTGTCCCCAGTTCAAATCCATCCTCTGTTTAATGGTTTTACCCACAAATAAGGCATAGCGGTTCAAGTACTACATTAAATGTCATCAAATTAACATAGGGGAAAAATCATGAACTCTTTCCAAAAAAAAGTATTTTATTAGGGAGGATAAAAAGCACTGTTCAGACAGTCCGAGTAGGCATGGCTTTCTGTGCCATTAGGCTCCTCTGGCTCAAGGTCCTCTGGATCCGGGGGTAAATGGTCGGTATCTTCATCAGAAGTCGAAGGGCGTGTGAGGATTATTCGAGGTATCTTCAGGAAGATGCAAGAGATTGCAGAGAAAAAGAGTAAGATCAAGAGAAAGGAGGTGTATAAAAGTGCTATTTTAAAGGTACAGGGGAAGAAAGTAATGAGCAAAAATATGCAAGAGATGTAAAGCCACAGGGGTTTCTGAGGGGTGAAGTGATCTACACCAAAAACTGCAGTGATAGCTTAAGCGAAATTCTGATGAATTGCATTTTCCTCTTAATAGGTATTTTTTAAAGAGGTTCTATAGGGGAAAATAAAAGTTCTTAAAAATAAACAAATAAATATGAAAAATACACAATCATGAAATCCATGCATTTAAAAGCAATAAAAATTAATTAAGGACCAAAAGGCATATCAATTACCAAGCTTTGAAATTTTTCATATTTTAGTTTAGTTACTGACCAAATATATTTAAGGGAAACATTAAGACAAAACATCAGTGTGTCAATTCATTAGCTAATAAATGTGCACACATGGATTGGATTCATAATATCAATTCATTTTCTGTGAAATTTGTGTCAGGTTCTTCATGTATAGCCAAATAATGTATCAGCAATGGTTTGTATCAATGAATTGATTTTACAAATTTAACTCTGATGCATGAGAAGTCCTACTTTTTATTAATATTCCAAAAAAGTTTAACACCTAATAAAAACAGATATAGCAGTGAGTTCACGTATCTAACAAGCAAGCAATGATGTATAATAAACTGTCCACCTTACCAGTACTGTGAAATTTTCAAGAAAGGCAATGTTTCTTACACACCAGTAATTCTGTTGTATTTCCTCAGACCTTATAAGAATGCTTAATGTTGACACCACACAATTAAGTCATTGCTGTCTTATTTCCCTGCCATACACCATTTCATTTGGGAAATGACACAAGCACAGAGATGCTCTGTGGCTGCTCAGCTGTGCATCCAGCTGGTTTCTGCACCCAAGCCACAGGAATTCTCCTCCAGGCTCCATTGCCCAGGTCAGCTACAGCTCCGCCAGCTGCATGGGACCTGGTACCCCCAGCTCACGGGGACTGCTCCACACATAGACACCAAAACACCGGTGTCGGTCTGGATTCTCACCCACCGTAACTGTAAACTAATTTTAAAACCAGGTGTGCTTTTTAGTTATGTTCCCCAGTCTACTGAACATCCACTTCTCTCTCTTTCCCCTCCCATCCTCTTGCTTAGACTCAGGATAACACATTACTGGAAGCTTTAGATGATCTCCATAGACCAGAAGTACTGGCCACGCTAATATATCCTGGGAAGATTTGCTTCTGCCACGCACACCTGACAGCATTTACAAGCTCTCCACCCACTGGATGTTCCTCTTGATTGTGCTCATTGCTAAAAGATGTTTCTTCCTTAGTGATAGCCAGCTGCTTTGTGCTACAGCAAATAATTATACGTTGGTGTCCTGGGTCATATTTTGGAATTCCACCACCTCTAAATCTAGAGCTGAGGTCTGTAGCTTATTGAAGTTACTTACAAAGATATGTAGTGCTGAGCTTTGTAGTCCTCTAATAAAGCTTTTCATTAAACATTTCATAACTTTTGAAGCCTGCTTCTTGCATGCGATCTTTCAAATACTACTATGGGGCAGTCTTACAGTCACAAAGTGAATTTGATTTACATAGTTTAATGAAGAAAACTGAAGGAAACCCTGGCTGTCGGTGAGGGATAACCCCAAAAATTTCAACTAGTAACATGAAGTTCTTGTGGGTCATCCTATATTCCACAACAATCACCAAAGAGCCAAAAACATATATATTTTATATATATACATATATATATTTCATTATCTAAATCTGAAAAGCATAAACCTGAGATTGTAACAATATTACCACTGTGAAAACAAATCCCAGAGGATGTTCAAGTTCTGGCATGACTTGTCTTTTGCATCTCTCCATATGTTTGTTCAACACACTGCAAGCTGTCTCCAGGCTTTCACAACTTTCCCAAAAACTTACCTCATTTCCTTAATGACACACTCTCTCCCCTACACCCACGGAGGAATTGTGAGGTCTTTCAGACCGTGTGGCTCCAGCACCTGAGCTAAAGCTGAGCCTCTGGAGGACACCCTGGCCCTGCCGATAGCATGACGGTCAGCCATCTCCTGCTTGTACAGCATTTCTGTGGAATATGTATCAACTGCATTCATGAAATAAGTCAGGCTGGGGAAGTCGTCTGTCTACTTTTTCATCCTGCTGCACATAAAGAGGAGCTGGCACCAAATGCCTGATCGGCTTTCTGTGGTGAAACCTGAAGTGTTTCTCGGCCCTAGCACGTTGCAAAGGCTGAAAATCTCCGAGAGGAGAGAAGAGGCTCAGCTCTGATCCAGGCCCAGCAGGCCCTGTGTGCTCTCCAGGCAGGTGACGGCTCTCCCACTCATGCTGTTTCAGAGAAACACCAAGTTTCTACAACAAACCAAATTTCTGGTCCAAGTGCAACCATCTTCTTCATCCCTCTGCTTCCTGCACATCTTCCTTACCTCTCTCTCTCTCTCTCCCAAACCCCCCAGTAACCCATACCATGGCCATCTCCAATCCCACAGCTGCTGTCCTCTGCAGCCACTTGTCCTGCACTGTGCCCACCTCCCTGATGGGATTCAGGAGTCCCGATTTCCTCACAGCTGAATCACAGGTGCCAGTGACGAAACAGTTCTTGGCTGCAGGTTATTCCAAACTATGCAACTGCAAATTGGGAGCAAACCCAATTAAGAAACAGAGGTGCAACATTTCCATCTTCACTCAGCCATCTCCCAGGAGCCCAGAGCTCTCTGTCACTGCCTTCATATTCACCCTGGCTGCAGCAAAACACACTTGGTGCTTCTCATCCCAGAATCCCAGTGGGATTCCCCATGCTTTCAGATTTCTGCATTTATCTTCATTGATGACAGCTTCCCCCTGTTTAATTGGTAAGCTTTGCTTTTAGATCTTTTTTTCAACAGGAGAACACATTTTACATACCAAAAAAATGTCATAGCAAAGACGAAGAAAACTATTTCCAGTGCCCGTTGCAGACAGGACAAGACACAGAAATTTAAGATGGGAACAAGGAAAACTTTTCCAGTTTGGGCAGCTGAGCTCTAGAGTCACTTGCCTAAGGAAGGCGTGGAACTTCTATCTTCTACCAGTAACTCTTCAGAAAACGTTGATGTTGGTGTAGGACAGTTTAGGCAGGATTCTGCAGTGTTCCATTGTTTTACCTCACTAGTTTTACTGAATAGCGCCTGAACTTGTTCAAAATATTTCTGCTGAAATTGCAGAGTCCTCCTACTCACTTTCTGTCATCATGAACTCATTATTAAAATAATACCTGAAGCACTGGTCAATCCAAAACCATCAAATTATATTTAAAAAAATCAGAAAAATGTGTAATTAATCATTTGAAACCAGTTTCTATCTTCCTTTTTTCCTTAAAATATATTTTCAGTGCCTAAGAAGTAAATTTAAAAAATGACACATCTTTCACCAAAACCAATGCAGTCACTATAGAGATTTCTTTTGTTGCTCTGTTTGCATCTTTCTTACACTGTGTCAACATAATAAGCAAGACTTAAAACACTAAAAATGAGTAAAATTTATTTCTGTTTATAATCAGTCATAGCTAAAAATCAATTTCAACACTCTTTTTATGGCATTATCACCCTCCACTGAAAGCTGGAGTCCTTCCGCTGAAACACAGATGTGGGCTGTGTGCACACGCCTGGTCCACATAGAAACAAACTGATCTAAATAACCCGAGGCAATTAATTTACAGTGTTGGCTGCAAAAATTCATTCGTATTGACATGAGATAGGAATAAACACACAGCCAGCTATGATGCTTCAGCTGAAAGTGTCTTCTTAAAGTATAGTAAATGACACGGCCTGCAAACACATGAACATCTGATAGTTGTTAACTTCCCTTTATATATGTATGCTTTCCTTTCTAGTTCTAACTAAATGGTTGTCCAAAAAGTTACAGAACAGCCTCTAAATGTCTTTATGGCTATTATGCTCATTATGTCTTTTAGAGCCTTTTGGGAAAAAAAAAATAAATAAAAAAAATAAAAAAGAACAAACCCCATCATCTTATTTTGCATTTGTCAGGGTTTGTGTGAACACCATGAATCATTTCATGATTTCATATTTCATCTTACTTTGTCATCACCACTGGGGATAGCGATAACTATTTTAGAATTCAGCAAAAGGAAATTGAAGCTTCTTGCTAAACAATGAAAACATGCCCTTACTATATGCAAAAAGCTGTATTTGATTATGACTGTATTCATAAAAGGAACTGTTTAAATCAATCTTCATTCCTTGGCCTGAATGAAGGAGGGCATTTAGGCAGGCCTAAAAAACATACAGCTGGATTTCCAGATAACAGTTTTAAAAGATGCCAAATCATATCCAACAAAACCAGAAGAGAATGGGCTGATTAACTTCTGCATGTTTTAGAAAAAAATGCTGTCTGTTGTTTCTTTGATCAAAGCTTTGTCCATGAAGACAAGGACAATGGATCAGAGAAGATGACATGATAATCCTCGTCATGAGTTGAGAGAAGATGCTGAAACCTGTTGACATTCTCCATTGACTGTCAGACAAGGTCCACTGGAAATTTCAGTTGGGACTTGAATAAGAATATTTTGATGAAGAAAAATTGTGCAGAATTAATTCTGTGTTTGAGAGGCAGAGCCCAAAATAAGTAGCAGAGGGAGAAGACAGAAAAATAGAGAACTGGAAGTAAAGACTCCAGAATCCAAGCAACATTGCTTCTCCTAAATTCAGAATGGGGGCACTATTGGCAAAGTTTGGTGGTCTGTATCACTATTTTTCTCTTTCCTGTAGTTAACATGCAATATTTTACACACAGGCTGCATGTAGACAGCCATATCAGTTGTGGTTCTGATCTGTTATATTTTGATGCACACCTTCATAGACATACTCATATTGTAAGACTACCATTTTGAAATCCAAAGACTCAATTTAAGCTCAGTTAAAGTATAGTATTTTTATACATACATACTAAACAACATAAAACAAACAGATTCCGTATTTCTGAGATCTGATTAACATAACTGAATCACGTCTATGAAACTCTGAATGTAAAAAAGTACCTAATTGCAATTAAAGTTCTGCAGCCTCTACAATTCCAGAAAATCATCATAAGTTAAACCAAGGACAATTCATTTTTTTTTTTTTTTTTTTTTTTTTTACAAAACAATGGCTCAGAGTGAAAAAAAAATTCATTGTCTGTCCAATTAATTACTGATCATGGAGATCATACTGGTCATGAAATCTTAAACCTGGCACAAAGAACTTAGTATTTTTTTTTCTGGATTAATTAACAAGTCAAATGAGCCTTTCAGCATACCTTAAAGCAACCAAGTAGATGAAGAACAGAGAGGTAACCTTAATCTGGCAGAGGGTTTGTAATGTCAGAGTGGAAGGCTTGGAGATAGAAAGGAAAATGGCAAGAGATGTCTAAAGGGCCATGGCTAGCAAATGACAGACAGCAGTATTATCATAGATAACATATGCAAAGAGAATGTTTATTAAAATTCATTAAGAATAATTAGATGAAGACAGATTCCCTGCTGGAGTGCTGGAAGCAGTGATGACATGGAAGAGTGGGAGAAGGAATACAGGCACTGTAGCAGCTGATCCAGCACACAATTCAGCAGTTACAAGAAGAATAATACAAATCATTGGCTTCTTTGCCACTATACTTTCCTCCTGCCCTCCCTTGAAGTAGTTGCACCCATCTTCTTTTCAAACCTAGTCACAAATAGAAAGGAAACAAACTTTCCTCGATTCCTAGCAAAGGAGAAGATTCTGTTGTGCTTTAAAGAACTACTGCCATCAGCTTAACTGAATGTGCAAAGCACGTCTTCCATAAGAAGCCAGCACTGTAAACATTTTCCAGGTAACAGTTACTGAGGAGGAAGATGAACTTCACCAGAGTAAAGCCACAGGGAGACCAGATGAGACACTGACCAGTTCCTGAGTCAGCAGGATGCTCCTGAAAAGCCCATAACCCATAAGACTGACAAATGGTGCTTTGGACTAAAAGGACATAATATGCAGTTTACTACAGCAAAAAGACGTTGAACAGAAATATGAAGGTTTTTCCAGAGAAGAACTTTCACACTGTCTCCTTTCAACAGCTGAAACATCTCTGGGCACCTTGTTCTGAGGTAACTGCCATGGTCTTACCTGCCTCCTCCTCTCCTTGCAGCTGAAGAACTTTGGAGAGAGACAGAGAAACTTGCTGTGTTATTTTCCAAGAGGCACAAAAAAATGGTCATTTCATTTTTTTGGCTGAAAACACTAAAAGTCAGGTACTTCTGCAAAAGATTCAAGCCACTAGCACTGCACAAATCAACCCCACCAACAGAGATTCCTCTAACTGGAAGCCTCGTGCTTCCTGCCATGTGAGTTAAGACCATACAGAAACAGCTACCAGGCAGAGCTGGACCAATAAATAAATAAATAAATAAATGATGGAAGCTTTTTCAGTTGGAAAATAAAACTGGTCTAAATGTTTCACAAGATGATATTGAACAAGAAAACTCAAAAACAAGTGTCTTTAAGCATCTAAATAGAGAACCCTTATTAGTACATCTCATAGACAATAGCCATATTGTAAGAGCAACCCTTCTTGAATAGTAAACCACAAAAAAAGCCAAAGGAAACCAGACTTGCATTGTCCATTTGCTTATTTTTCAGTTAACTAACAAGCTATATTATTAAAAAATAAAAAATAAAAAAAATGGTTATTAAAAAAATGTGGCCTTCAATTATAGTCTTTTACATAACATGTGAACTTTCTCTTTTTTTTGCCATTAGTTTTGGTTGTTAGTGGTATTCCTGGAAAAGGATAAAAAAAAAAAAAAAAAAAAAAACGATGAAGAAGAAGAATCAAAGCAAACATTCTTCTGGCATTTGCTGTGAGAGAAACTGTTGGTGCTGTCTGGTACTTCAGACCTAGTTTAAATGAGATGTTTTTTTACCTAAATAATTCAGATACCTTAATCTTATTGTATCTTCACAGTAAAGCTAGAATTTCAGCTGTGCACGCAGATGGCTATGATTGGGGTAGGTCTTCAGATAGTTTAACTTTTCACAGAAGAACACAAAAGTGTATCAGAATTGTAATAAACCCTTTGCATGCCCAGACATTTCCTTTTGTGACATTTACGGTAGGCTTAATGTTGTCTGATATCAACCACCTAAATATGGGCACACGGTCTTAGCCTGTCATGCAAATTCCCCTTCAAGATGAAGGATTAAAATGAGCACCTACAGGTAGCAGTTCAACTTCTCCCTCCTACAAGAAGCACCCTAAAGATGATGCTGTTTCCATCAACTAGAGGGGGAGTCCAGGGAACAGAATAAATACTTACATTGGAGGGAATGGACACCTGCCAAACTCAAAAAGTCTGACCTGCTAAGCTTGACCAGGACCTGAGCTCCCCCAGAAGTTGCACCTTGGGTACAGTGACAGCCATCATAAACAAATGGTCGCTGATTGTTGGTACACATTCTCCTTCTACACAGCCTCTCACAAGTTTTGTGCCAGTCTTCATGATGATTACTAACATTAATGATAGACAACAAAAACTATTTAGCTAAGCAGGATTTGCTGCTTGCTGTGTCCATCGTACTTACTGTTATGACATGGTTCACTGTCTGAAAGGGGCTGCCTTTAGATGAAGCTTCAGCAGGACCAGCATCGTGGGCATTGGGTTCTGAAATGAGGGATCCCTTTAAAAAACAATGCAGAAGAAAGACATTTTTATATTCTGTTCAAGAGGAGCAACTCCCTCCCTTTCAGGTGAATGTATGAACACCTAGTCCTTTTGTTATACGTGGTTGCACAATGAAAGCAAATAAAATTGCAATTCCTGCTGTTCCCTATCTGCTGAACATTACTGTACATTTGCACTGTTGAAATGGTCTCTTCAAGAACAAAAAATTTCTAACATAAAATATCAAGAGGAAATGCTGGTTATTTGCACACAGATTAGGCCTGTGGTCAAAACATCAGGACTCCTACAGCACACCTAAATGCATTAATTCCTTCTCATCTCCCACACATACAAAAAGCAGTTTTATTTTTTCATTCTTTAAATAGATGAATGATTCTGCCATCTTGTGGGAGACAGAGAAAACATATCCCTTTGTAGGATAACAACAGTGTGACTGAGCAGTATGGAACAGATTCATAAACTTTCCTCACTATTTATTAAAATAACAGATATTAGCAGCTAGTATATTTCAAATAGCCCCAAAACTAAGAATGAATTACAGCCTTACAGAGGAACCTGAGAAAGTTACTATTGTAAAAATTGATTTGATCAGAATCTCTGCTTAGAAGTTAGAAGTGAAACAACTAAAAATCTTGACTTTTTTCCTGTTATCTGGTGATGTGAAATATGTAAAGAGTTATTTTATTTGCTATTTCTCACACATTTTACAATTAAAAAAATAGATATTTCCTTTTTTTAAAAAGGAAAAGGTTAAAAAATCCTGATAATATCCTGATAAAGTATATAAGGATATACGAATATATATCTATAGCATAGTTGTAAAAATTGAGAGATCAATCTGTGACGCATTTGGCTTTGTCTGATATAGACTGTATCCTTATTATGGAAAGCTTAATTGATATAAAAGAATCTTTGTTCTACCCTACCTTAATTTAACAAGATGTATGCTAGAGTAAAAGCTATTAATTTAAGCAAGTACAACAAAAGCTTAAGAGCACAGGAGCTGAAAAAAATAAATAAATCAGACTAGTTTAATCTCAAAATAATTTTGCAGAGGTTCCCCTCCCACTCTACCTTTCACAGCTGGTAAAAAACAAAGAATAGGCCATAGTGCCAGAAAATCATACGTGATCACCACAGCTGTGGTGGAGCTCTTGAATACCTCTGAGGCTTCACAGAAAGGCTATTGCTAGAACAGATAAGACTTGAAGTAGAGCAGCTAGGGATACACATTTATTCCTTGGCACTGTAAGACTCCATCAATGTAGTTACTTTGAGTTGTTTTCTCTCAACCAAAAATTACCTTGGAGAAACAAGCTGATGTAGGTTATATATATATATATATATTTGTATCAAACAAACTCATGTAATACATGACCAAGGCAATGCCATAAGAAACTTTCTTGGACCAAGTACAGCTGCATTTGTGCTAATGAACACCATTATTCTTCTTTACAAGTTACCCATCAAAGTGAATAATATTTTGTTAAGCACTTTGAACACAGAGATCAGAAAAACGGGATATAATAAAAAGGAATACAAAGACTCAATGTCATTATAACTTCTTTATAAAGTACTTTGGGAAGAATCCAAAAAGCTAGGCCTAAATCAAGATCTCCAGCTCCCATATCTAATTGAATTGAATTAAAGCTTACAAGAAGAAAAAGTGCTCTACATTAGCAAACAAACCATCTACCTCTGCCGCTCTGTCTCCTGTTTGCACCCCCACCAAGTCCACTGGGCCATCTTTTGGTAGCCGAGTAATCAAAATTCCCTGGTAACACAAAACATGCGTTTCAGACCTAACACAGTTTCTTCTACTGAAGTTGTAAAAAGCAAATAAGAAGTCATTAATTTTCAAGAGATATTGTTCTGCTCCCTCTATTAAGATAGAAACTAAAGCATCTCAGCATATTAGCAGGGAAAAAAAGCTTCCATGGCTGACTATACAACAATGAACAGAAGTCATTAATTGTTTACAAGATGCCATGGGGGACAGACTAGGAAACTAGGATTTATTTAAATGATAATTAATTGAGAAGGTGCAAGAAATACTTCTCTCAAATCAAGTTAGCTCCTGGGAATGAGCAAATGGGATGGGAGAGGCACGTGGATTGCAAATGGAGTGACTTCAAATAGAGCTTCCTCCAGGAGCTTTCCCATCAAAATCTACTTCGGCTTCTACTTTGGGAAGTAAGTTACCAATTTTTCCCCTCATCAACTGTATTACTAAGATAGCGATGTTACATTGAGGACAACCTCAGAAAGCAAACAACAAAACACAATAACTGCAAAGAACTGCTCATCAGTCTCTTTCTAATGAGTACTAGATAAATTTTGAGTAATGAAATGCACCTCATCATTGTCTTTATATGGAGATGAGCCCTTTCCACCAGCAATGCTAATACCAAGACTCCCCATTTGACTGCACACAGTAATGGTTATCTGGAAAAGAATTATAATTGATAAGAGGCCTGATTAATCAAAAGCATTGCCTATTAATTACACAAGCAATGAAAATCTAGCTCCCATTCTGAACACCACCAGACTTCCCTCTATACACCTCAACCCAGAGAGAAATTGTGCTATTCTTCAACACCAGCACATGCAAGCCTAATCTGTACTTTTCAATAACATCAAGAATGCATTATTTCTAAAATACAGGTTTTACAGTCATGCCAAAACTTTATAAGGCTTTTTATTAAGAGTACTTTATTTTGCCCACAGCTTCTTCATCCTGAGAATTCTTTGCCCTCTGGAGAACTGCTGACCAACCCATTTATTTCATAAAACCCACCAATTTACTGAGCATTCGTAATGGCAACAAAGCTAGTACACATGAGGTGTGATGAGTAAATATTTTGGGGTACATTTCTGAAAAACCTTTGCTTCAGATCCTCATCTACAGCCTGATTACTTACTCCACTCAAGAGAGAGAAGATAATTGAGTTTGAGCACTACTACAATAGCTTCTTTAAACAGGTTTTCTGTGTGTATGTGTTACTCTGTCAAAAGATTCAGCAGTAACTATTGACTTTAAAATAAAAATCAATAGTTAAATATTTTTAAAAGCAGCATAAATTGTAATCCATCTGTTCTATTCTTAGCCTGCTAGTATCGGCAAAAATTCAGAACTACTCAGTATCTAAGATGATTTTTTGAATGTGCATAGTTTACAATAAAGTTCAAATAAAATCAGTTTCATGTTCCAAAGACAACTTATGTTTAAGAATTATTCCCTTTTTTTTTTTTAATGTATCGTATTCTTGTTATTAAATACTTTGAAAATTGCTAAGACAACAATCAGATTAGATTTAAGGAACACCTTGCTGTACTGTAGTTGAACCTGAATGCAAATCACATTTCACTTCTTCACATAAGCAAAATGCTTGTACTGTCATTGCTTTGGTTCATCTCACTAAGACAATTCAGGCTTGAACAACTTTGTATATTTTATAATTAAGACTATTTCAACACAGCTGTGTTTTGAAAATTGACAAATGTGCAGTTACCCTTGCACAGATAACATACTCATCTGAAATTCCTGATTTAAAAAAGCCTTGAAAACACCCTGTCAGTCAAATGAAAACCACCCTGCCAAGTTTAGCTTAGATTTAGCATTACCCACATGTCCAAGAATTCATGAGTAATTGTCAGCAATGCTTTGGTAATAAGACACCACCATGGCTGTCCCACTAGGTGAGCTGTCTTTTCTGGAGCTGTATCCCCAGGGTCCTGGGCTGCAGGAAACTTTGTACTTCTGTTATTATGTCTCTCTAAATCACATAAGGCACGTTTCCTCCTCACGTCCTGTAACGCACACTGAGATGTGATGTACCCACTGAATTCAGAGTACGTAGCTTTCTCTATAAATCTCAACCCAAATCTTGCAGCTCCCAATGATGAATGAATCTCCTCCTGAACATTGCCACTCATTGTCATGGGATGGAGGCTTCCTCACTGTGAGGGTAAGGCCATGTCACTGCTCCTAAACCAAGGACTAAGCATTCACAGGTGAAGATGTGGCTGCACACACCTTTGGCTTGACTTTACGATGGTCCAAAGCTGGCTATACACAACAAGACAGTACTGAATGGCTGCAAGATGTAAGGATAATCCACTGGGAGCAAGGGTAAACCTCAGCTTACACTCTCTGAATGGCTGTCTCATGACAACTACCAAGCGAAATCCCCCTTCTTTGCATCCTTTGTGAAGATGCAAAGGTGTCTCACACGGAACACAGACCCGGGCACGGGGTGGTTCGTTACCTTCAGTGGGGGCTGTGTCCCATCCGCAGCTCTTGAGTCCTCCAGAAACCTGCTGCTCTCTCCGGACAAGCTGCCCACTGCGGGGACAGGAGCCTGTGTCTTGCTGTTAGTCCCTGGAAGAGTTTTCCCCTTTGCTGCTGACTTATGCTTCTCCTGAAGAGCTGTTCTGGTATTTCTCTGATCTCTTACGCTACCATCAGTATCAAAAAGGCTGCCAGAAAACTTGGAAATAGGTTCCTAGGGGTTAAAGATCAAACAGGTAAAGAAAGCAACAGCAAAGAGAAGAGCTATCTGACACCCGGGTGCTACGTGCCGTAAATTGGATTTGTTCCTCTTTATCACACACTAGCATTTGCTTCACAGAAGGCAAAACTGCCACCTTAAAGCAAATGCACACAAGTATCTTTTTGTATAGTTATTTCTCTGGGCACGGTTTTCCCTTGATGTAAGGGCAGAGGTTATAGGGCCAGGATTCCTACAGGAACATGCACCCTCACCATTCCCCAGCCACTTCCAGTGATGACCAGTGAAAAGGAGGGAGCATGGAAACGAGACCATTTTGGGCAGTCTCCAGCAGCTCAGCAGCACCAAGTCCACTTCTTGGGGCAAGCAGCCACGCATGTACAGTGAAGGAAATGGCTTCCCATGCAGAAAATAAAACATTTCTCACAGCTCCTCAATGCTTATCTTTTATATTTGGGAGTACAGCTGTGAGAGGGAAGGTGAGACCGATCTTTGCATCTGTATCTCTGAGATTTTGTTCAAATGTTTTAGTGAAAAAAAGAAGCTGAGTTGACTGTACTGAGCTTCAAACAGCAGTGGAAGGGGACCTGCAAACTTGGTAACAACCTGGTGGTTTTGGGGTCCAGTGGAAGTAGAGCCTAAAATGCGAGGCACCCCAGAGACAGCCTTGAAGCCTGGCTGTAGGATGTAGCTGTTCTGAGATGTAGAGAGGAAATGGCACTGTCACCCCTTGCCTAGTGAAACCACTGGGGCTTGACATTAGAAATACACAACCAGTCTTACTGCAAAACATGGTGAAGCTTCCCAGTTATCAGTTTTGTTTGGCAAAGTATTTAAATGAAATCCAAACACGATCTCCAAACTCTGTTCACGTTTTATGGGTGCTTTATTTATACTTATCTGATATTTTTTTTCCTTCCTATTTTTGATGGGTAAGGTTGAATCAGACCTTCATATTACCATAATCCTTGCATCTTCTGTTGGCAGTAAACTGATGCAGCAAACAAAGGTCAACACCTTTCAAAATAAACCCCATAAATGCCTTTCTAAGCTTGGCGGTTTAAAACAGAATTACAAAGGCAGTGGCATTACCATCAGCAGCTGTGCAGGAGCCCCGGTGGACACTCTCTTTAAATCTGTATTGGAGCTCTCCCACACTGCCTTTTTGGTTGGGTGAAATGAAGCACCACCAACCCTCAGGAGAGTAAAGCATGGTGTGATTATTTCCTATATCTACTTAAAATTATAAGGGAATTTGTTTAGCTTTAAGTCACATAAATAAAAAGACAGAGAGCCCAGGGCTGAGTAGCCCTGGCAGATCCACCCAATTGGACTCGGTGGTGGCCACCAGTAGCTCGGAAGGGAGGTGAGGTCGTGGCACAGGAGCAAAGGAGCAAGAAACCCAGTTCCCCCTTCATTCCCAGCAGACTTCTAGAGGAAAACCTCATAAGCAACACCCTGCAAGGCTGAGAAAGCGCCGTCACCACAGCCTCCTCCCCCAGGGCATGACTGAGCTTTGAGTGCTGTGAACAACCGGCTCACCCAAGAGAGATGGAGGGATGCTGATAACCAGAGGCATCAGTAGGATTTACGTCTTTTTTTAAAATGTACCCATCTCATCATTGCACTGTCCTCATGGGTGTTGGGATCTTTTAGTTGCAAGCAAAGGAATAAAACATTGAACATGATTCTGTCCTCGCTGCCACAGAACTTAAGCAAGGATGCGAAAGTACACAACAGAGCTTCAGGGAGGTGGCAGATGAAGCCTCCCACTGACCCCAAAGCACCCAGCCATCCTGTCAGAGGCATAGAGCATTGAACTGTTGGTAGTTTCTTGATGGACACGCAACATTGTCTCTCCTGACTTTAAGGAAACCACCTACATCCTCATCAGGATCCTCCAGTTCCTCCGCCTCTTGCTCAGGGCTGATCCTTCCTTCCCTCCATTTTCCATTGGCAGAGCTGAATTTGTACAGGTTGCCACCATGAAAACCTTCCTTTCCTTTCAACGAGGCCCAGCGAGAGCCCTGGGAGCTCCAGTTATGGCCACTGTACAGTTTAGGAGACTTGGGAAGCCACTTAACAGAGTCCTGAGAGGAAGAGGACAAAAAAAAAAAAAAAAAATGGCAATTAATAGATTTTAAGAAAGTGACTTAGGTATGTACATGCAGAAATTGTCCAGAAAGTTCTCCAGGGTATTTCAGCATTTATTTATTTAAGACTGGGTTTCCCCTTTTTACCTTGGGATGTACCTTTAGTCCCAGGGAGCCAGTTAATGGCACTACTGGCGACACAAAGAGAAAGGTTGCTAGCGTTAGTGGAAGCCTCCAGTGACTTACATGAGCGTGGAGCCAAGCCCACCTTCAGCCTCGTAAAGAATTACATGATCAACAACAGTCTTCAATAATGTTATACCCTGCACTATTAAGAAAACAAACAAGAATTCTTAGACCTTTAGTGACTTTCATCTCACATCCTGATTAAAAAATAAAATGAAGTCATCCCCCTCCTTCTACACTATTCATCAAATAAAATGCTCTGTATGCTGAATGGTCCCAATCAAAAGCACAATCCTAAAATAATGCTTTAAGGTTTGTTGATTTTCAAATTACAGTCCAGTTTTCCCCAAAATGTCAGTTACTTATTTACATCCAAAAAACCTTCTTCTCTGCTTCATACACAGTTCATGCACGTCAAGTCGTGTCAAGGTTGCCTATATGCCTTAATTTCACCAAACTTCAGAAATCATTTTTCACAATAAGCTTTAGCTTTCTCTGAAGCTTTATTTTGAACTTGTCTTTGCACCTCCGTAAGGTGATACAAATCCAGCAGCAGAAAGCAGCCTGATGCCATATCAATAGGCATCAGTAATATCAGTAACACACGTTCCACCAGGGCAAAGAGATGGAGAACACAAAGTAATGAAAAAAAAAGTTATCAACAAGCCTATGGTATGGCAATCAGCAGCACATAGTGACTTTGATATTGTTCAAACAGATATTTGATTCAGATGTAACACTTCTTTAAGCCTCTGCGTTTTCCCTTTTTAATGCAAAATGCTTATGTTCACACAAACACAGATTTCTTGCTGTGACCAGCACCCCAGAGGCCACCACCTTGGTTAGATCTAAGGATGCAAAAGGAACAGATAGCACGAGGCTACCCATGCTGGATGTGCTGATCCATCTTCAGCTCTGAAGGAGCTCTCCGTGGGATTCTTCATTCACTTTTGGGTTTAGTATGACTATAAAAAACTAGGAAATGGAGAAGCACTATATCCCAGCGAGTCTTTGGAAACAATTACAGATTTTTCTGTGAATTTTTAACAGAGCATAGCCCAACCAGCAGATTATTGGCATTGTACATCGAATGAGTGATCAGCCTCTGTAAGAAATTTGCTGTTAGATCACATTTTGAACTGCACTGATACACAACAATACTGCTGTTCACTGATAAATAGGCAGGATTTGTGGTTATTCTAAACCACGCAGCTCAGGACACTCAAGCTGACACCAGATTTAGTTTGTCAGTGAACTGAACGCATGAGCAGCACAAACGATCGTGACATGATAATGGCTCCCATTCCCAACAATCGCAAACGCAAGGCATGCTATTTCTTCACATTTGCCATGAACCAGGAAACATAAGGGGTATTCTTAAATAGAAATTCCATTTCCTATGAATATTAATTAGGACAGAAATTCAAATCAGATTGTGAAAAATACACTAGCTAAAATTATTTGCTATTGTTTGAGTTTGCTTTATTTCAGGAGAGCTAATATAACAGCCGAATTTATTAATTCATTCTTTATTAGATTCAATACCATAGGATCATGGCTTGAGAATGAAGAGTCTATTGACAAATATCTTAAGAGAGAAAACATTAGTCCTCCTTACAGAATTTTATAGATGCTAACTGGTATTCTTACTACTCAGGTAGAAGCTGGAAGTTTCTTTATGTATTTTATACCCAGGGAAGCTGAGAACCAAAAGGATTTAGACAGTCAACGTTTTAAGTCATAAGCAACAAATATAGAGTGAGGCATGTAGTTTTACATTCTCTTTCAAATATTCAGAACAAAACAAATGGAGAAGAGGGATTCAGTACTTAAGGCTTTAATTAAGCTCCTTGGATATTTGGACTGTGTTACACTGCTGTTTTGTAAATGTAGAATAAATGTTTGGGGAAAAAATATTTTTTTTCAGCCTCAGCACTTTTTCAGCCTCAGCACTTGTTACATTCCATGGAAATACATTTTTAATCTCCCTTCATTAGTAACGATCTTATCTTATTGGTAAACAGATCATTTTCCTGTGATATTTCACCAGCAAGTCAGGTGGGCTCCCCTTTTACCTCCTTCCAATCTATTTTTCACGTTTTCAAAGGCAGCCTCTTCAAAACATAAATATTCCTTTGTATCATACCCCTGTATATTAAGAGGACAAATTGTTCTCATAAAGTACAAGGTGTCTATTCCGATAAGATCTTGCTAATAAATCCTCTAGAGAATGAATTTGCTTCAGGCAAAAAGGTTTGCAAACGCTATATATCACCTTAAATCATTCTGGCAAATTAAAAAGAATCCCAAACACTCTAATACTAAAAGAGAAGAAATGAAAACCACCCACATTTCTTAAAAACCATACTGAAACCCTAGACTGACAAGGAAACACCACACTTACAGCAGGAGCCTGGTAACCACCTGCAAGTACAACCCAATGTAAAACTGTCAGAGCTTTCTGTCACCCAGAACATTTTGATGGCAATATACCTGCCACTGCATTTCAACTTGAAACCCAAACACACATTCTTGTCTATAAACACCTTACTTATTTAGTAAAAGCGGGAAAGAAAACGTCTTTAAAGATGTACTTCCCACAATACAAACACTCTTTTCAAGTACAACTACACATAACATTCAGTATTCCAACTGGAAACTATTTCAGATTCTTTCCCCTTGCAAAGTACAAAGAGCTAAAAGAGCTTTGTGTGATTCGGATGAAATAAGAATGAAGGCGAACCAAAATGCTGCAGAAACAAAGGCATACTTGAATATGCTTTCACTGTAGAAGAGGCAGCAAAACAGCTGCCTGGACAGATTATTGAAGCAAGACTTGTACAGGGAATCTTTGCTAGGAGTAAATAGATGACTTAACTTTCAACTAGTGACTTAACTTTCAACTAGTAAATAGATGACTTAACTTTCAACGTTCAAGTATTAACTAGCCAGAATCCATTTTTCAATTTCCTAAATAATACACCATTCTAAAAAAAGCATGCTGTAGATTATGCTGAAAGCATCCACTATGCAAATGCCCTTCAGACTTGCATTTTTCTCCCATTTTGATCAGTAATATTCAAATATTTGCTCTTTTTTTTTTTGGTTCAATTTTTTTTTCTGATTTTATGTTGCTTGGTGAAAGTACCTGGTGTCATCAGTGAACAATACATGCAGATAAATTCACTCATGTTTATAATCTTGTAGTGCCTTGTTTAATATTCCAGAAATTCAGGACAATCATATCTGCCAGAGGCAATTTCAAAATAGTTTAATGCAGCTCATTTATTCTGGGTTTGTGTAAAACTACTGACAAGTTATTGGGAAAGATCAGAGAGAATACAAGTGTTTGCATCACTAGTACAGTCCCCTCGTTTGCTTGAGTGCCAAAAAAAGGTGGGTTTAGCCTGACAAGAAACTAATTTCAAAGCATTAAGTCCGACCTCTGCGTTCTTCTGGGGATGGTTATAAACTGAAATTGAAGCTGCTGATGATTTGCTGGTATTTACAAGCTGCACATGCATCCATGGATTTTGAAGAAAGTTACCACAGTCAGCACTCATCTGCTACACAGAGAGCTGGTTTTGATCATGACTGTTATCATGCCTTCAGCTCCAAATCCAGAGATGTCAGTTAAAGACAACACTCTTCAACAACAGATGAGCACTAAGAGAGCAAGCGTCAAAGGTTACTGAACATCAGTTGTCAGCTTCCTGGTATTTACAAAAACAGAAGTTTCCTATATCCCTTCCCTGAAGCATCACCAAGGAGCTACAGCCCTTCCCACGATAGTTCCGATTCCATCCGTAACAGCAGAGGGACCTTTTCCTGTATAAAGGTAAGTGGCCTCTTCAGATCGCAGTGTTAACGCTGATGTTGGTAGGCTATTAACAGGCACATCCTGAACAAGTCACAGATTTGAAACCAGACTGCTACGAATCCTTCCTCCTCGTTTATAGAATCATTCAGGTTAGAAAAGACCTCCAAGATTGTCTAGTCCATCCTTTAACCTAGTGCTAAAGTCCACCACTAAACCATGCTACTAGGTTCTACATCTACATGTTTCTTGAAGACCTTCAGGGATGGTGATTCAGTCAGACACAGCACAGTTCGGCCACGCACGTTGAGCTCCTCAGAGCTCTCTGCCCTTGCTGAATCCAAGACTGGCCATCCTGTTGGCATAAGAACTGCATAAAAAGGGATAAAATGCATAGTGTCTGCAACACCTAACAGAAGAGCAGATAAGATGGTTCCCGTAAAGCAACTCACAAAGCTGTCCTCAAACAAGGTGTCTGCTTTTCTGCTTTGAAAATCTCACATCTCTCATTAAGCCATTTCAAAGCTGAATATGTTCCTGAGCTCAGAATGAAAGAGGAAGGCAACATCCCGCTGAAAACGTCACAAGCAGTTCGGGAGGAAGGGAACACCCAAAACATTTACTGATAGCCAACACCAGTCCACTTTACTCATCTTCTCTGACCTCAACCTAAGCATGGGAACTGACTCCTGCATTTTACAGAAACTTAAGGTAGGAAACATTCTCATCAAGACAACTGAAAAACTAAAGTAATTTTATTTTCCATATGCAAGGCGAAGAAAGGCAGTGAATTCTCCATTAACAAAACGTCTAGAGATTTATGATGAAGAGCACATGCCAGTCTCAGTGGGAGGTACGTGTACATTCAATTTTCAGGCTGTATCAACTGACCATTAAAGTATATTTTAATAATTAACTTTACAAAAATTAAATTCCCAGTGTCATTACTCTCCTTCCAATAGCAGGATCTGTGAGCACCAAGTAGTGAAATGTGTTCAGTAGCTAATCAGCTACAAACGGTTTGCCCAACAGTGGTAAAGCACTCCCATTAGACAAAAAACAGCCTGATCAGCTTGTCCTGGACACAGGCAAGTCATTTCCTGGAAAAAAAAAAACATCGGTATGCAAGTTTCCAGTACTCGCTTTACAACAATACACCGATTATCAAAAATATGGAATGTGAGCCAGAAAAATAATCGTGACATATAAATTATATGGAAACTGTGGAAAATGCCTGGGGCAAGACAAAGGGGATGGAAAAATCAGTCGCTACACCAACTACTGCTTCTGCTTTCCTAAGCCTATGCAATTGTGACTTTCAATAAAGTCACCTCGCATGTAATAACTGACAGGTTAATATTAAACCCACTCCACCACCATGGTCAATTGGTTTTCCCTCGTTAACTATTTGGCTAATAAAGCAGCATGCAAATACTGCAGGATTTCTTCCCCTTGCATTAAACCACCTCCCAAAAGAGTTGCAAAGCAATTCTAAAAAGCAGAAAAAGCTTAAAGAGGAAATATATATACATATGCTTACAAAATTATGTTCATTACTCGGGCTCCTCAAAGCATCAGAAAGATAAAGCCAGAGACTGGGAAGGGAGAACTCATGCTTTCAAGGACAGACAAATTCTGCATAGTAAATAACACCAACTTTTTCTGCCTAAAAAACACAGTTAAAATTGCCTGGAACCTTATCAACACTGTTTAGAGTATAATGATACCTAAAAATGCTTAATGAAATGGCACGCATACAGGCCATTCGAGAGATCAGAGTGACTACCACTGGTCTAGGCTGCTGGTGTTTTGATCAGGTGGAATGACAGGGAAGCCCCCCTTTTATGAAAAAGCTGCTGTCAACCAAACATTTAGGTTTTGGGGGAGAGAGAAGGTAGGGGACAGGTACAGAATGGTGTCTCAGTGGACATAACTCCTCTAACCTCTAGCCAAACAACTGTTGAATTATATTCGGAGCTCATTCTACTCTCTCTTACAAATCAGTGGCGGCAAACACCTTCAACAAGCAGTTCGTATCACCTGTCTTAGGCTTGGATGACCACAGGGACACTAGACTAGCCATCCAGCTTCTGGCTGCCTAGGCTGAGGGAACCTGAAGCCATCCCAGGAGAAAGCAACAGGTTTGGATTTCCCTTTCACTGCTGTCCTTTCATATGTAGCCTACATGCCAGAGAAACCAAAACTAATATTCCTCCCACTACTCAAAAAGATTCCAAAGCAATTGCTTTATGTCAAAGCTAACGCAGCAAATGCTGCCTGCCTTCTGACTAGTTTTTGGACTGCAGCACAGTTTCCACAAGCCTGCCAGGGTGTACAGAAAGCAACTGCCTAATAGAACAGAAGAGCTCAGTTGGAAGGAGCCTTCAGCGATGATCTAGTCCAACTGCCAGACCGCTTCAGGAGCGCTAAACAAAAGTTAAGCCCCATTTCTACATTCTAATGTCTCCTTAGAGGGATCAAAAAGCTCATTTTTAAAATAGAATAATGATTAGGTGCTTTGTCATTTAGCTATTGCAAGGTTTGCGGATTATTCCGACTTTAGCAGGAGCGAGTAGGTACACACAAGCTGTTAATTATTTTCATCTGACGGCACGTTAGGCAAGGCCCAAATCCAAGCTTTACACATTCATTTCATCTTGCTGATTGAGCTCCATTGTTTATATCTGGAGCAGACGCTAAAAAACAAAACAAACCACAGCCTCTAAATGAAAAACATTACAGCTGTCACCACAGAGTACACAGTCTTGTTGCCTTTGTCTTTGGTCTGTCTTTTTTTAGGAACTAATTTCCCTCTCATTTAAATGGATTTGCTGAGGTTTACTTGGACTCTTGTTACAGTTTCCTATGCTTTTTAAACTTTTGGTTGTGCCAATTCCAGTAACTACTTTAAAAGGAAAGTTCTACCCAAAGTTGGAGTCAACTGTACCAAACCCTCATTTTCTTTCTCATTTTCTTTTAATAGCAGCTTACCAAGAACAACTGGCAGAACTCTGCCTTGGGAAGAACAAAATTGCACTACCCCCGCCTGAACTAACCTAACACCTATCAAATCACAGCAGCTCCTGAAAAGAGCTTATGCCTTCAAGTGTAAATGAGGAATGATTGGAGTGAGAAGAAATAATGAAAATCTAATACATTTTGCCAGTTTAGATTTGAATATCTGAAGATGGCTTGCAATATCTACTTGCTTGATTTCAAAAAGAAAGGAACGATGTTTGTAAAAGCCTCAAATTAAAAGTTAAGAAGTTAAATTACAAAAATTATCAAACACTACAGATTGTTAATTTTAACACAGAAGTTATCATGACTTCCTTGATCTCCTCCTTTCCCATCTTCTCCCCAAAACTCCATGCAACCAACACTTGCTAGAAGAAATGTCTGACAGAAGGAGGGATGCAGTTAGCCATACATGCAGAAGTGTCCTGTCTCCCATTTTGTTGAAATTTGGGTTCGTTGCATTAGCTCACACAAAATACATCAAATCTTTGCTCTGAACTCAGGCTGCTCAAGTCCCCATGCTGAACAAGTTAGAGATCTTTGTTTTAGTTCATGGCACACACAGAACCCACAGACACCAAAAATCAGTCTGTTATCAGCCTTTTGCAAAATTGTTATTTACTGAATTCAGCTCAGTTAATACTTACCATTGTAAACAAACCAGAACCCACAGAACCCATAAGTAAGACCTTAAAATCAGCATTGGACCACTGGAAGTGCAACACAGTAACAGTGATAGTAAATTCCAGTATTAATCCATACATACTTTAATTGCTGTTTTAATGATACAATAAATATACCGAAGCTTTTAAAGTTTTTTTATTATGGTTTTATATAAGTATATAAAACCACCAAAGCACTTTAAAGAATCATGCTTTCTTATGTAATACATAAAACTAGTTTCATACTGTGCTTCTGAAAGTCTATCGTGCTGTTTTTCAAGTTATTTTACAGATGGCACATTTAAAAACAACAATGGAAGCATGAATTTCTAGTGACTGCAATGCAATACTGCATCCAAAACAAGATGTTTCCTTACAACTAAGTTAAAGTGTGAGTGCATTATGTAATAAACAATAGCAGTTTGGTCATTTTAATCTTAATTCCGTATACAACAAAACTAACATTTGTGTTTCACGAACTAAAATCCCATGATATAAACATAAATTCTGTTTTGTAAAAATCTCAACAAATTACCATCTGAAAAGAAAAATGTATCTAAAACAGAAGACCAAGTTTAAATCTACTCACTTTCTCCAAGATTTTCTATATTTAAGACTAGTATGACATAAGACACAATAAGGCACAATGGGTGGTACAAACAAATGAGTACAGTTGTCCATGAAACTTGTTCTCTTCCACAAATACTAAAATATGTACCGCTCAAGATAAATTTTCTCTTAAAAATGAAATACATCATTTTGTTATGAAAGTCCTATACAAAATTTTAAAATTTACACCATCTGAGCTGCCAAAAAAATAAAAAAAAATGTATCTTTTTCCACAAAACTAAATTTCTCACCAGCACATCCAGCCACTGGGAAGAAGATATCCCAGCACTCTGGAAATGAAGAGTATTATTTCTCCTGTGTTTAAGACAAAAATATTGTATTCTGCATACAGTAGTGTATTATACTTTAAAAAGCGTAGTACTATTAAAATTACAATATTGATTTGGAAATTATTGGTTCACTGCCTGGATGAGATAAGGCACTTTCTTCCAGTGGGCAGCACTTTTCACATATATGGAGATGATGAATCAGGTTCTGGTTAAAAACAAAAAAGGGGCTCAGTGAGGTCCCAGGAGACGACAGGAACGTTTCAACAGCAGGGGAAGACACAGGAGGTAAAACCTGGAGATGAAATTCTACACAGAAGTGGTCACTCTGTCAATGGCATTATTGACCTCGTTTTTGTTTGAATCCAGTCCTTTAGCAGCATTCATATCATTCCGTAAATTCTCCACTGTCTTTTTCATGTTCTTTAATTCTCCAGGGTGTGGAGTGGCTCGCCTTAGAAGTGTTCTCTAAAAATAAACAGTGCAATAAGTGGTTTTGCCTTCGTCTCTTTGAAAAACAACATACACTTTCAAGGCTTTAGCATTTACATACCAAATATTAGCTATCGATTTAAAAAAAAAAAATCCCCCCCCCCTTTTCCTTTTCAAACTACTGTCCTTAATTTTGAAAGTTTTTTTCATAGCTGCTTGTTTACGAAGACAGTGAAAGAGGTTTTAAGAACTGTCTAGGAGCAAATATTTTCTCCTCTTGACCTACAAATCTGAAAGCCACTCAAATGAAGTACAAGCTCCGAAATGAAGACTTTCTTTAACATAGTTGGGATATTTTTTTCCCTCAAAACCATCCAAGTGATTTAAGATTACATTTAAAAAATAATAATTAGCTGGTTTTGAAAGAATCCAAAGAATCCAACAAGATCTCTTTACAGTGTCAATTACATGTCTGTATGGAGATCAGTATGCTTTCCAGTCAGTTTGGTTCTCTTATCAATTGAAAACAAGTATCTTGAAAGCAAGAAGAGGGAGTATTTTTCTTGCATCTTAGACACCAGACTATCTAACATCACTGTGCTGACACTTGCAAAGAAAACAAAAGCTACAAAAACTTCAGTTGGCATCCAGATTAGGGACCCACAGGACACCAGGAATAATTGCACAATATGCATCAGATAATAAATATATACATGCGATCACTTTTCAGTGGCATATATGTAAACTACGTACAGTGGAACTGGTAAACGGATGGATTGGTCCATTAGAAATCTCACTGCCCCCGAAAAGGATTACAACCTTCTTTTTCTCCAAAAAATATTCTTGCCTCAGGTCAGGCTTTCAGTCAATACCATGACTGAAAGCAGTTATCATTAACACTAAATTATCATTAACACATAAATGCCTGGTAAGGGCATTTTCAGGTTGGCACAGTGGTTAACAAGCACCATTCTGAAATCCTTTATCAGTTAATCTAAAAACCATGCTTGTCAAAGACATTTAGTTTCTGGTACTTTAGACTAAGCATCTTACTTGAAAACTTAAATATTCATTTCCCTACCAAGAAAGAATCTTTATAGTCGTTTTTTAAAGTAAGACCATGCTTGCCGTATGCTACAACCGAGAGAGTGCAACTATCTCAGGCTGAGCTCTAACAAGGACCACCAGCAAGTTTCTAGAGCATTAGAAAAGCATGCTGAAAATTTGATTGAAGCAATCTTAATCTTTACATAGATATTCAATTGTTAATAGGAGTTAGTAAAGTTTTGCATTTTGATCTTCAGGACATGCAAAGCCCAGCTTAATGGAGAGGTCTTATAAGTACAGTGACAGATGTTCCCACATACTTTAAGTGGGAAACTAATGAACAAAATCCTTGCTGTTCATGAACGTTATGGTTATTTCAATGCAAATGGTGAAAAAGGAAAGACAGAGAAAGACAGAGAAAAATAAATAGAAACAAGAGAGATAAACAATGCAGCAGGGTAGCAAACTTGGTGGAGACACATGCCAGAGTGCTGGAATCCTAAATTAGGCCCTATATACTTTCAGGCAGTAAAGCTTCACAGATGAAGAGGAAGATCCTATCTTGTTTCTGGAAAGCTGGAAAGAAAACATCCTGAGGAGACACAGGAAAAGAAAACAAAACAAAGATCGCCCTCCATCAGAACTTAAATTCAAAACAGAAAAAAAAAACACACACATTTTAAGTTTATAAGAAAAGTTTCAGCAGTCAACATGAACAGTTTCCACTCTAAACACACACAAAATGCATGCGATGCAGTCACAGTTGAAATTTACAGCAAGACAGCTCAGATGCTTTCCACACTTTTGCATTAAAGCCACAGTGCCTGCAGGTATCCAAAGTCTTGGAAAACATACCATTTCGTTATCCTCTTCATCTTTTTCATCTTCTAAGAAGCGAATTGCACTGACTCTGTTCACTGCCCGCTCATTCCACGTTTCATCTGACATCTCGTTTACCAAACTCTCCAATGCACCACATCGTGGCAGGTTATCTGTTAAAACAGCAAATGTAACTGAAGATTCGCTGCAAGTCTAGAATGTCAGCACGTTACAAGTGTTAACAACTGCAATATCCAACCAATCACTCATAAAAATACCCAATTCTAAATTTGGATATTTTGCACAGAAAACAGAAGTTTTTAATGAATTAGTTTTCTGTTATCAAGTGTATACAAAAATAACTTCAAAATAAATGAGAAGTTTCTGTACTGGGGCTGTTTCAGGCTTGTGGTGGTTTTACAGTGTTGATTACATCCTTTCACATACTGGCCCTGGTAAGTGTTTTTCTTTCAAATCAGGCCTGCCACTTGATGTTAGCCATTTACCTAAATGGCACTCCATATCACAGTATCATTATTTTATCAACCTCGTCCTTTTACTGTTGCTATGCACACGTGTAGAACAATCTTAATTCCAATCTTCTACCCTTGAAGCCGTAAAATTCATTTGGGGAAGAGGAAATCTGATTTCCACTACTCAAGACTTTAAAGTCTGTCTCTCTCCACTACTCTTCTTTTTAATTTCTCCAAACCTGAAGGGATTAACTTATTTACTTCTTTTAATTCTTAATGTAACTTGTATTCTCTTAAAACCCAGAAACCGGCACAAAACAGCCATTTCTACACTGCTACTGTTCTAATGATTTCTATTTGCTCCAGTCCCACAGTATTGAAAGACTTGAAAGTATTGACATTACTCTCAGCAAAGTATGGATACCTCTAATATACGTATCTACAGCTGAGCTACTCTCCTCAGGCTCCCTTGTACTCGGTGGAGTGTTCTGGGATAGGATGAATTACTCTCCAGTGATTACAGTCAGAGTTTAAATATTAGCTCAGATGAATCTCGTTCAATGTTCACACATTGCTATAAAAGCTTTGGAGGACAAATAATATCCAGAACTTACTGGAACAGCAAACCGTGAAAGAGTTCACGGTTCCACCTGACCAAGAGGCAAGTTTCACCATAAAAGGTATAAGGAACTTAACATTACAATTCTATGCTTGTTAAAGAATATAATAAAGCTACTGTAAAAGCAGGCCTGCTTGAAAGAAAATGCACTTGCTAAGAAGTACATCTCCTGCTTTTTACTGACCAATTATTTTTCTGATAAAAAGATTGTACTTGGAAAATCATCAGTTTTCACCATATATATATATATATATATATATATATATATGTAATTTAAAATGTATAAACAATGTACACAAATATGGACACCACTACTTGGCCCGCTGGCAAATATTGGCAAACAATGATATGATTAAGCCATCTTCCTCCAGGTCTCTATTTTTATGTATTGTACCTGGCTGCAATTTATTTTCAGCAACATGTCTGGGAACATTTTCAAGTTATGATTACAAAAGAAAAAAAAGTTTACAAGTGAAAATTCAGCCATAACTGTGCTCAACAGAGCTAATACATAGATATTAAAAAGTCTGTTTTACAAACCTTTCCAGAACAGAAAACATAGTAAACAAAGCAGTAGTACTTCTATACATAATCAAAAACTAACTCTAAGCATTTACCTTGGCAACCAGGCTCAGAAGGCATTTGAGGAAGTAATACACATGTTAAAATCTTTTCTCCTGTTTCAGGGTCTGTGTCGGTCTGAAACGTCAGCAAAGGTTGGGACTGGTTATCAGACAACCACAAAGCCTTCAGCTTTAAGGTGGTCAGTGAGAGGGGAAGATACGTCAGCCTAGTTCAAAAAAGAAAAGTGAAAAGTCAGGGACATATCTGGGAGACTGAATCGATGGTCATGGTTGACTTGTAACTATACAATTCTGAGTTGGAAGAGGCAGGAGTGACATAATGCCTCACATTAGAGGCATTACAGTATTTGTCGACTCAAACTATCCCATTCCTTTAAAAGTAATCTGTAAAAATACTGTAATTTTCTGCAGCTGTGAATATCTGCTAAAATAATGCTGAGCTTTTTCTCCTGCAATAAACCACCCTGGGAAGGCGGACTGCTGCTCCTGCTCTGGAACCTTATCTATACAATTGCCAGAATAGAAATGCTTCTGAAATAATTATATTGCACAGTTGAAATGCCATTTGCTTTTCCTCTATTTCCTTTAACTTTCTAGCAGTTAGAAACTTTCTTTAAGTTTCTAGCAGTGCAACTGCACTAATTTGCTGGTTTATGATTCAATCTACCCCTTTTTTGTAATTTTATTTATGAAGCATATTAACTAAGATTCATGAAAAGCTGCAGAGTCAAAGTTGCACTGTTTGTCACTTGCACTGTTATGCCTAAGATACAACACTCAGTGACACTTGTCATCAAGATGGGTAGTTTCAGCTGAAGCTCTACAGAATTGCCTCGATTATCAGTTTTAATTCAGAAATGCACAAACCCAGAGTTTTTCCTTAAATCCTACCTTTTTCTTGGGGTCGAGGCAATCCAGAAAATCTACACATGACAGTATGCAATTTATGCTACTTTGGGCCAGAGGGGAAGATTGCTTTGACAGTTTCAATAGTAATGCAAACATAACAGTTAAAATTGGGTTTTTGCTACTTCATTCTTAGACTTTATGTCTTCTGTCATTAGAAAGAATTATGTAAAACCAGCAAAAGAAAGTGACAATACAAAAATCCCACCTGTTTCCTGCAACGTCCAGGACGTGAAGTTCAGTGGCTTGTGAAATTTCAGAAGGAATTCGAGACAATCTGTTGTCGCGTACTGAAAAGACATTAAGACTGCAGCATCCCCCGATCTATATTAGAGAAAAAAAGGAAGAAAAAAAGAGACTATTTTTATTGCAGTACTGTAATACAGACAAAGGCATGCAGTATGGGTCACGTAAGATGTCATAGCACATTCAAGTTACAATGCCTGCAAGACACATCACCCAGAGGTACAGATTGCGGACAAGTATTAACTTAAAAGAAGCCTGACCTGAAGCTGGTATGTTGTAGCAGTTTCTTGAACAGCTTTATTTGTGAATAATGTGTATCTTTACAAATACATCAGGTTTTACCTACTTTTTACAGCCTTCCAAGCCAGGAAGATGTCAGTAACCACACAGATGTCACTTTGTAGACTACCCTCACAAAAAATACTAGCTTTAACGTTCCATATTTCGGAGCTCAGTATTTACATATTAATTCTTTCTTTCCTCATGGTAACTTTATATACAAAGGAGTGCAATGGGGCTTTAGGCAATACAAATGCTGAATAAACCAATCAACTCCTGACATTTATTGAGTCAGCAGAGAGTAATGAAGAGTTCACAGAAAGTAGGCTTTATGAGTAACATCTCTGACGCCCTGTTTTATTAGAAGCATCTAATTTCAAAATAATTCCCATCTGAACTGGCCAATTCAATCTAATATCCTCAGTCTCTACTAATTTACCCAAACCTATGCAGCTCCATTCCCAAGATAGTTTTGGGGCACAAAAGATGAGATTTCCGTTTTACCCTTGAAGCATCTGCAATTTACGTCAAAGGTACGTATTTTTCAGAAAAAAATAAACCCTCTAAATTCAATTTTATACTATTGCCTTTTTGTTCCAGATGGCAATTACTACTTCTACAAACATAAAGATTATTAGTTTTAGCAACTTGAAAGCTGCTTCAAGTAACTCTTTGTTCCTAGTCACAAAAGAAACTTACCTTTGTTTGCTTATCTTATGTAGCTTCAAAAAGCTCTTGTTTGTTTTCCAGTTACAAAACTCACATGAGTGGAAAAAAAGACTCTTCCCTTACTTCAAATATTAGAAAAAAAGATATTCAAAGCCTTTTGAAGCTTTCAAGTCAAGCAGACTTAGAACTGAACTAAAGACAGCAAACCTATTAGAAGACCTTAGCTCAAAAATTAGGGACTTCTACAGCTACACACGTTAAGAAGCTTCTTCTGTTACAATATAGCCAACACCTTACTTAATCTAGGTCAGAAGCACTCAAATCTGAGCTGAAATTACTTTTGTGTTCTAGTTAACTGTCAGTTCTGTCCCTGTAAAATCTACAACTTAGTCCAAAATCAAGTTTTAGATTACAGACAAATACCACAAAAGCTTTTCCACTAGTCAAAGCAAAAACCATTTCAATTTAACCTATGCTATTTACCAAGGAAAAGGGCATTTTAAAGAGGATGCCATTGTGAGTTAGAAAATAAAAATCAAATGGAGCAATTATACCCCACTCACCTTCCTTTATCATATAAATACATTTTAATGGAAGAAAGCAGGTATCAGCTGCTCATGGCTTCTGATTCACAAGCTATTTAGAGTGCAAAGTTACAGCACAACATTCTGTTGACAAAACAAAATCTGGGTTGGTTTCTCTGAAATCACTGCCCTCTAAGATGCCACCATTTCACAAGAGTATCAGCTTCTCGCAGCCTGTGTGTACACAGGAGCAGCAACCTTGTTAGCTATTTTAGCTTGTGAATCAAAGCCCTTAGAAACCAGTGCTCAAACCACAAGCAAACACTTTTTAGTACAAGAATTCTGCTCGTCACTTGAAAGCATGTAGATTCTTAAATAATGTGCCTTGACACATTCACAGGATAGAGTGCCATACAGAAAAAACAGTATATAAACTGTCTAATTGGTTTATCTAACACAAGGAGTCGTGAAAAGCAAAAGATAAAGTTGTGTGGATGCTGATGAGCTGGCAAGATGCCCTAACTGTACACAGTGTTCACTTTTCCATGAATGAAGTTTGCATTATTCAGTCTTGGAGCATGAAGATCCAAACAATTTCGGCAAACAAACAAAGTAAGCCATGCAACCCTGATGAGACTGAAATTTCTGTTACTTGTGACAATGGAAAAATGCAGCAGTGGAACCAGCCGGCCTGAGTCGTCATGCATTTAAAGCAGTTTAATGAGAGGTAATAGTAGAACCGTGGACTGAATAATACTTACAGGGTTATCAATTTACCTGACCCATAATTTTCCAAGCGGCTAACAATTAAGAAAATACAAAAGATGTTCAATTCATGTTTCTTTATCCGTACTGGACAAGAGCATGCCAACAAATGGAGACAGAACATACATTATTCTACTCCTAAACAGAGTTAGAACTCACAAGCTGCTGCTGTCTTCAGCTATTTTAAAGTTAATGGATAATTGTTCAAAGTTTGTTTCATTCAGAGGTAGAGTTTTGTTTTTCTGGTGATTTTTTTACTTGAAGAGGGCAGCTGAGGGGCATAACAGACAATACAGAAACCTTTGTATGAAACTTTTTCAAAAACACAGGCAGCATCTAACAAGCAGTTAGCATCAGGCAAGGTATCACAGAGAAAAAAAGACAGGCTGACAGTTAAAAATAACTAAAATCTTTGTCATTTCAAAAAAGATTGGACTCGTTCAGCAGTACAGGAAGACATCAGGTCCAACATTTGAAAAACGGAAGTGGTATCACTGAGGCACAACGCACACACCACATGGCAAGCCGAAAGAAACACATCACCGTGACCACTATGAAGTAATACAATATTGGAACTTCGCTGGTTTGGCTGAGAGTCATCGACTGACAAAGAGCCAGGCACACTCTGCTCATGCTTTCCCTGGGTGTGATCACATGCTTACAACAGACCTCGCCAAACCGTGACGTAGGCACCAAGTACACATTCTGGACCACAAGCCCAATTAACAGGTAAGCACATCGTTCATTTCAAGCACAAGACTTCGCTTAATGGACAAGCATGTGCTTAGCTCTGGGCATGTGAATAACTGCTCCAAAGCCTGGAGGCTTAATGAAGTCCTTGCATCCTTCAGAGGGGAATCGGACACCAGAAAAATGTCTCAGATGACTTGTGTTTTTCTAAGCCATAACACTTTAAATAAACGTTTCATTCTAGCCACTTTAGCAAGAGTTATTCACTTGTCTCATCTCATCATCTCCAGGGAACAGTCAGTTAAAACTCCAGATTAAAAACAACAAAACAACAGTCAGACTGAATCTAAAGTAGAAAATGATCGTTAGTATGAAGGGCTAATTTTGCAATCATTGATTTTTAAAATACTATAAAGTCTCAACAAAACTGCTTCTTTGCATCTGGTGGGCTTTCTGAAGAGTATGAGTGTCACTAAGACCTCTCTAGGTTCTTTGCAAAACTCTACCCTTACGGAGGCTTTGCTGGTTGTTTTGCTGTTCTTCTGTCTCACTCTGATGTGCATCTTTCATCAGCTTCCTTGTTCTGGAGAAACAGTAAGACTTGGACACACACAGAGAACGAGCTAACTTGGCTGCTAAAATTCCTCTCTGTGTTCTGAGAACAACCAGCATGCATCACTTCAGCTTCCCATTTTTTGACATCCACATACCTAGTGCCAGTTCATCTTAAACAATCCTCCAGAATCATAAGTTTAACACATCACTTCTCTGCTGATGTTGCTGATGGCTCCCTTTCTCTACTGCAGACACGCTGCTGTTCCAACACCTGCATCAGCTGCATATTTTTGATCATCTGTCTTTTGCTGCACTTTTCTGTCATGATAACCTTGTGGTTGCCATTTGTTTTTTCCTGCTGTTGAAACCACTGCACCTGAATTGCAACTTTCTGTAGATAAACCCATGAAGAGTTTACAGCTTCACCTCTGTCTTCCCTTTTAGATCCCTCCCAAGAACTCCCTTTTGGTTCCTCTCAAGCCCAGCTGAGCAGTTACAGCCATTCATCTTCACTGACCAAATCTCACTGATTACTATGACACATCCTCATCTTATTAGAGCTCTAAAACCAAAGCACAGATTAAAGGTGGGAAACTTAAAAGACCTTCAAGTTACTTTAGTCGAATAACACCTTTTGGTCTCAGCATCTCTTAACTGCTTAAATGCTGTGACTCAATTCCACTGCCCTTTAACAGTTAGACTCTTTCACACGGCTATAAAAAAATACAAAAGATACACCGTTGTGACAAATACTACAATTACGTTTTAGTATGTGGCTAGTTGAGGCCCAGTGACATCTCTTTTATTTAACTCTCAGTACAGCTGACAGCATCAAGACCTCTCACCAGGCTTTCAGAACTCAGATATATGTACTGGAAATTTAAACACAGTTCCTGTTTTGTTCTAAAACCTTTTCCAGAGTGTCACAACCAAAATTTTGTTTGGATTTAGAACAAATAAAGTCAGAATTTTCCTTGGCCCCAGATAACATGGATTAATTCTTTAATTGCAAGCACAGAATATATTTAGACAAGGAAGAAACTGCCCAATTCACTGTAAGTAGCAGTATTAGCTATTACTAACTTTAAATTGGCTAGGAGAATCTTCTACAAACACACTTCAATATCTCCTTCACCACCAGTGAATAGTGCATAAGGAGCACAGCAACAGAGCTTCCCTGCCGTCTGATTCAAGACAAGTTTTTCCATCATGCCTTTTTTCTGTCTGAGAAACACATTTACAGAAACGAGGGAAGAGACATTGGAAGTCAAAAACAGAAGCAACAGAACAGCCCCAACTTGCTGAAAAAAAAATAGAAATGTAAAAAGCATGGTTATTGCCAAAGAAACCCTGCAGTTTCACCTCCTGCAGTACTAATTCTCAGCCACAATATACCTCAGAGGCAGGAAGGACACATTACCAGATCTCTGCAAGTTGTAGAGACTCATTAATGAAAGCACACGAACTGGAAAACATTCCAAGGAGGTTATTTATGTAAGAGCCAAAATCAACACACCAGTTTCACCAGCGTTCCAGTGCCAGGGTGGGATTTCAATATGAAAGAGTCACCAGGCAGGTCTTTCAAGTAGAAGGGGAAAAACATTTGTAACTACGAACAGGTTTAGACATACTCGGTTCTTGCTGAAGTCTGTTTCACTACTCAGTTCACCGAGAGAGGGATCAAGCTGCAAGGTGAGATACCGGAGATGAAATCTGTGAGTCAAGCCTTTGTCAGGCATTCAGCTGTTTCACATTTCACCTTATATACCAACACCACATCCAGAAGAACCTTTGAACCAGGAAACTTTGAAGGGGTATCGCAAGCAAATTCCTCAATCCCAAGTCAAGAAATCTTACATCAAAAGGTGGAGACCGGCTTAACAAGTGTGCACAGAAGCAATCTGACAGCGTAATGGTTTTTGACAGGCCGACCCGAAATCCAATCCAAGTAAACTGCTAACACCAACAAAAAAGCTAGAATTCATAAGTTATCTCAGACTATATTACAATAGTGCAGCAGGCAGACAATTTCTGCCTTTATACCTACAAACGTTCCCTTTGCTACAGGAATAATCCTGGATGGAACAATGAAGATACCAGTGTGTAGACATGATATCAGTTGCATGCGCTCTTCTCTATAGCATCAAGTTCCACTTTTTCTACATGCATTTTTACCAGACCCTGAATATTTGCCCCCTTTATCCAAGATAAATCAGTAAAACCCTGTCCCACACCCATTTCTGATAAGGATGAAGACCACAACTGCACCCCAGGAAGAGGGAAAGCAGAAGGGAAAACGGGTAGATACCAAGCAAGAGTATCTGTAATGCACACAAGTTTTATACTTGACTCTGCTTCTGTGAAGGGGGAACCAGCATACAACTACTAATACTGAAGGACATGTAAAGGTCTGAGACCCCAACCTTCTCAGGAGACATCTTAAGCAACACACAGCAGGGCAGTGGCTGGCTTGAAGTATTAATTAGTCAGTTTGAGATGAAAATAAATGGGAAGGACAGTGTGCTTTTTCACTACCAAGCAGAATATTCCAAGAAACAGAAAATGGTGATGTATTTTCAGTTTACAGTTTAGATGCTCTATCGATGTATTTTGTTTTAGTTATTTTTTTCCAAGTCAGTAATTATGAGAAGGGAAGTGCAAACCGAACATGCCACCAGAACACCAAACTGTTCCTCCCTGCCACCCAAAGGGAAAAAGATCATTTGCCTCCACCACTGTATCAGCTGTTTATATATATTACCATTGCTAGCTCAGAATTCAAACTCACTGATCTAGAGGGTGGATACAACCCTCTGGTTAGAGAAGAGCTAACTTCCTTTAAAAAAAAAAAGCAAAACGTACCTTAATGAAACATTCTGTTACATGTGATTTCAAAGTGTTTGCTCAAATGAGAAAGCCATTTAGGTGTGGAGACCTTTACAGAAAAACAAACACACCAAAAACACAACAATCTATTTCAAAGAAGTGGATGCCAAGGAGCTGTTTCCTCTGTTTCTCTGCCAAGCTCGCTGTGAATCACCCCCTCCCATCTCTATTTCATGGGCTTTCTACAATTTCTCAGCTCATCTCATTCCAGGTACCACCTTTCATTTCCTCATCACCCACCTCCCTCAAACATGAGCTTGCCCCATACTTTATGCCACCCCTTGTGCAAGAGTCCCCTCCCCTTTTTCTCCAATTCCAGAAGTCCTATGTCCAGCAATGTTCTCCACACACATTCTTGTTCTTCCTTCACCCTTCTATAACCCCACTCCTTCACTGACTGGGCAATGCTTTCTACCTCTGCCATCCATTTCCGATTCCAAGTCCCGTTTCTGGTTCAGCATCAATACCTTCTTTTTCTTGTACCAAGCCCTCAATTGTGTTAACCCTCCCAAAAGACATACCCCCTATTTATCCTGTTTTAATTGAGTCTGAATCCAAGCCTTCTCCTCTAACCTTGCCCCTGGTCCTTCCAAGCCACACTTGTTGCCCTAATACACCTTCCCCCGTGTGACAGGCCTAATGCATCATCTCCAAGACGCTACAGATGCCACCAGTTTCTCTGACACATTGTCCCCCACAGGATAGTAAGTTACTCACCCTGTGTAGCAAATAGATGATAGACTGTTTTCCCTGTGACACTTAATACTCAGTGTATCTTAAGTTTCCTCAACTTGCTCTAAATATGCATGCATTATCTGGGAGATTTCCCCCCATAATTAACTAAGAAAAGTGTTTATACACTACTTAGCATATTAATGACCAACCAAAGCACATCAGTAAAACCTTCCATGCTGTAACAGCCCAATTCTATTTAAAGCTACACTAGACACAAAGATGTACAAGTCTCAAGTACAGATTGCTTAGGACACTCGTGAAATGTATTAAGGCCTTTGTAAAGACATGGAAAGCTTTCTGCTGAATGAGCACAAGATCAAACTGCCATTACATCCTAACCCAGAAACAGTTTTCCCAAGATCCCGTCGCTTGCTAGCATTTATGCAATCCGTCTGGGTACGCCCTCAGTAATTTTCTCTTTAGAACTAGTAGCACCTCTGTGGAGGAGACACTGTCCTGCCAAGGAAGCGGTAGTACTCACACCTTTCTCCTCCCTCCCACACCCCTACTCAAACACACATTTACAAACCAAACCAGAAAATAATAAGGGCTATCGTGTAGCCCCTTCTCTGTAACCACCCCAGTGAAGCTCAGGCCTTAGTGCAAATGGAACTAACTCTCAAACACGTGCTCCAACCTATCACAAGTATGCTGCTTTCTCTTTTAAATATCAATCCTATCTCTTTCCAGAACTTAATGCTGATCTAAACTCATAAGGCCATCATTAATTTTAGTTTCACATCAGAAATTCTAGCCTCATTTCACTCCATACACTGTTACGATGGACAAGCAGCACTTCAGGGAGCACTTTCAAGAAGCGCTTCTTTACTGTGAGAGTGACTGAGATCCAGAGATGTGGAGTTTCCCTCCTCATAGATCTTCAAGGTCCTGAGAAACCTGCTTTAGGTTTCTGTGCTCGAGCCATGAGGCTGGACCAGATGACCTCCAGAGGTCCCTTCCAACCTCAACCATTCTATGATTCTGTGAAGAAGTCCTAGTGATCATAGCAGTAAGATTTCAGGTATCAGTGATGTGGGTCACTTCAGGTCCTCACATTTAAAGGTAAAATTAGTCTGACATTTCCAAAACCAAGAAGACTGTCCAAAAATCTTTTTTTTTTTCCAGAATTAGAAACCTTCCCTTCACTCCTGCTCACAGGAGTGAGGCTAGGAAGATTCCTGGTAGTACTTTTATACTGCCACCAAACATATCTATGCTTAAGTATATTCACTCAAACAGAACTTTCAGTCCTCAACTAGTGCTGGACCTGACATCCACATTGAGAACTACCAGTTACAAGTTGATTAGATCTGGGCCTTTATGTTAAAGTACAAACACATTTTGCACTTCCATGCCACCAAATCACCATGACTACTGTTCAGATTTACACTGTTCAGAGCTAATGGCAAGTTTCTAGTTGTGATCTTTCTGGGAAGAATATCCAGTGGTTCAAAGCTGCCTGTTACTTCTTGTAGGCATGTGAAATCAGAGTTTTTTGTTTGTATAATCACATCTATTAAAGTTAATTGCACAAGACTTACCTCTTTGGGCAAAGATGTTAATTTGTTTCTATCGGCATTCAAATTATTCAGCTTCTTTAGTTTCCCGATGCTCTTCGGCAATGTCTGTGCCAACAAAAACAAAGTAATAAGCAAATTAATTTTGTAAATTCACACAGTCAGAACAAAAAACTTATCTCAATTCAAAAACGAATTAAGAGACTGATTGATTTTCAGAACTGGCATGTAGTTATCCCCAGTTATTAACGTGCCTTCCAAAGTTGTTCCAAGGTCTTATCTTGCAGAGGAAACATTCAAGAATTTCAGTTTCTAACTCATGAGTGAATTCATGTTATCTCTGCAGTAAGATGACAGATGCACAACAGCTGTTAACAGAAGCATGGATGCAGGATGTCCGTATTACCTAACTTGAGTGTCCCTAAATAGCTAATTGAAAGGCAAACCTCTCAGTTAGGTGCTATGAACTGACCTCTGGAGAAGTGTCTTTCCAACAGGCTTAAGCTCCTAATTTCCCCAAGCACCAATGTAAGTTAAGAAATGCTCGAAGTCAGATTCTTATAAACACTTCTAGTTTCAGTTTCAAGCGTCAGCATCATGAGAAGGCAATTAAAATAATAGAAGGAAACATCTAGTGGAAAGGAGTCTGAGATTTCATTTTAATTGACCACTTGTCATATTTGACATATTTATCTGACTGGAGTAAAACAGCAGAGCAAGGAACAGCGCAACAGTAGCCCTGCAGCACTTGGGGTTTCTATTCAGTTCCAAAAAGTCTTACCTATGTAACGCACAGCAAAAATTGGCAAAAACACAATGCAGCACAAACTCCAAATTAAAAACACAACAAAGTAAATGATACCTGCACTCCAGGTGCTCCAATTCCCTTAGTGATCATGAAAGATTCAAGAGTGAATATGTAATTGTTTAGACCTTTGGTGGGAGAATTTTTACTACACACAACTTGATCTTCAGCATTCAGTTAACAGGTAAGACATAAGATACATCTAAAGGAAGCTTGCTACTTAGCAAGAAGCAATGGTGATTCACTTACAAGCTCGGTGAATCAACACTTCGCAGCAGGTCTTACTACTGCCAGCAATTTGAGCAGTCACAACCACACTTACCTGCAGTTGGTTTTCTGTTAGAACTAGCTCTGTAAGGCTTTCACAGTCTCCAATTGAATCTGTTAGTTGAATGAGTTTGTTCTGATCAACCTTCAAAATGGATAGTTTCCTTAATTTTCCTGGACAGAAAGAACACCACGTTTGTTTGACTTAGTGACTTCAGATACCCTGCTTTAGTTATAGAAAAATCATTCTGCTGTAAACCTTTTAGAAATTCTCTAACCCAATGAACTATTTCTTTTTTCGTTTCACTTGGCACTTGTAATATTTTTGCAAGTTTGTTTATCTTGAATATGAATTCAATGATGTAATAATAGTCATATTTCAGCATATTAAGCTGTATTAAAATTGCAATCTGAATGGTACTCCATCTAAAGGCAAGGTCTAAAAGTTTAGTGTCTTCCCAAAGGCCTATAAATATATTTTCCCCCTCAATTATTCCAGGTTTACTAATAAAGGAGTGTTTAGAAGATCACCCTACATCTGCTCAGCCATAATAAGAAAGGCTTACACTAAAGCAACAGCCCAAACTCAAACAGGATCAAGTCTCTTTGTCCTAATCTTTTAGAACAAACTTCTTTGAAGGTCTTGTCTCCATGAAGGCCAAAATACTACTTCAGAGCAGAAGCTCCTTTACGCCAGAATGATCTTTCATGAGCTGTGCAAGGCAGAGCTGACCCAGGCAGAGCCCAGGGCAGAGAATTGAGGAGACATTAGCTACTGACGCCTCCCTGTTCACCCCCACTGTCCACAACAGTTCCAATAGGCCAGCATATCAAACTTGCTGCTGATGCTAAATCATGAAGACATGGCTGATGCACGGAAAGGCAGCCACATAAAAAGAAAACCTGGAGTCCAGCAAGGTGATGCACAGAGCTCGGCACCTGGACAGCATAACCTGTACCGGCTGGGAAGTGACTGGCTGTACAGGAGCCTTGCTGGAAATGACCTGAGGACTACAGTGGACACCAGGATATGGATTAGCAATGAGATGGCACCAGAAATAAAGTAAAAGTAAATGGGCTACATTAGGGGATAATTTCAGCCAGCAGATCAACGAAAGTTACCATATTTCATATCCTGGACTCTGGTGAGGCCACACCTCTAAAAGCAGGCTCAGTTTCACATCCCAATGTGGAGAAGGGGATGGGGACCCCACACAAAGCTTCTGAGGCAGCAGGGATACAATGTGAGGTGGCTTTGTTTACTCCAGCAAAAAGGCAGGCAAGGAGGCACCAGGGAACAGCCCACAACTACTCAAAGGACAGTTACAGAGATTACAAACTTTTCTGCAGTGGCAGGTGAGACAGCAATGTAATTGCTGGTCACAAATTCAAGCGTGGGAGGTCTCAGTGGGACATCAGGAGAAGCTTCCTCAGGGGGAGGTGGTGCCACACTGACACAGGCTGCCCGGGGGATGCTGGAACAGCCCTGTTAGGGGCTTCAGAGACCTGGCAGAACTGCTACAGCTGGCGAGAGAGGCCGGCAGTGCTCAGAACCCTGCTCTGAGCAGAAGCCTGCACCAGATGACTTCTCCAGATCCAGCAGTCCAACCAACAGTTTGAAGATCAGCTGAGCTCCTCCCAGAAGCTTCCACAGAGACCGGTGACACTAGAGACATCCCTACCCAATTTTCCAAACACAAGTAACTTATTCTAGTCATCTAAGTAGCACATTTTTTGTGCTTATGACAAAAGCACCTTCAAGGAAACATAAAACTGATGCAACCAAGGCCTGGCCCTCCGCAGTCCACCTTCCCCAGAAACAGACCTGCATTTAATCGGGTTCTCAGGAACAGGCAGCTCCTCTTGTCCACCAACTCGTCTCTACAGACAAGCTTCCCCCTTGCAAGTGTGCGCTCTGTACCCTCTCAGAAGATAAAGCACCATTTCTGATGTACAAAACTGTACTGCCCCACTCAGGTCATCAGAAAGGGCTCCTACAACCACCTACCAAGCACACACTGATCAACTGAGAGAACAAGTCTTACAAGGAGCAGCTGAGGGAGCTGGGACTATTTAGCCTGGAGAAGAGGAAGCTCAGGGGCAACCTTATCGCACTCTACAGGTACCTCAAAGGAGGCTGTAGCGAGGTGGGGGTTGGTCTGTTCTCCCACGTGCCTGGTGACAGGACAAGGGGGAATGGGCTAAAATTGTGCCAGCGGAGGTGTAGGTTGGATATTAGGAAGAACTTCTTTACTGAAAGGGTTGTTAGGCACTGGAATAGGCTGCCCAGGGAAGTGGTGGAGTCACCATCCCTGGAGGTCTTTGAAAGACGTTTAGATGTAGAGCTTAGGGATATGGTTTAGTGGGGACCGTTAGTGTTAGGTCAGAGGTTGGACTAGGTCATCTTGGAGGTCTCTTCCAACCTAGACTATTCTGTGATTCTGTGAACTGTACGACCCACAATACTCATCCCACGGCTCTAAATTTGATTTCTAGAGAAGTATTTATCTTTTCTCAGGTTTACACAGCATACAGAGAGAACAGGGAGGTCTGTCCGTTCTTTTCCACGTTCTCATTTAAACCAAATTCATAAATCCTCCTTCCACTACCTTTTTGAAAAAAGCACCTGGCAAGGAATACTCTTCCAACACGAAATATTCTGGAAAAACAGCTCATGAGTAGTAAAGAAATAACGCCTCCCTAAATACTGCATGGGCAAAAATATTTGCCTTTAAAAAGGCACTGGTAATGCTTCAGGAAACATTCCTCAATTACTAAACCTGTTATAAAGGGTCAGGCACAGAAAAGTTGTAGTTTGGATCCTCAAGGGTGAAGGCTGAAGCTGGAACAGCCTTCCACTGAGTTCAGTACAGGATTAACCACATTGTTTGGTTCAAGATAATTACACATCCCACTAAAGAGGATGTCTTTTTTGTAGTGATACTGTCAATCAGCGTTATCAAGTGACCTACAGCATGTTACAAGATAGAATTTTACACTGCTGAAGAGTTATGACTGTGACGTGGACACAGTAGGAACAGAGAGGACATAAACTTTTATTTTGTTCACGTAGCTATCAAGTGCAAGCCAAAAAAGAATTAAGAAGTAGTCATTATGCTGACAATTAAAATGCAAAATCAATAGAGCTATGTATTTCACACCAAGGGAAAAAAAAAAAAAAAAAAAAAAAAAAAGCTAAGAAACTTGTCTCTTACAAAGAAAGAAAAGACTTCAAAAGACTTAAAAACAAGCAACTTCCAATTTGCAGAGGATTAAATGGTTCTGCACGGCAACATTCACCTTGTACTTACCAATGCCATCAGGTAGGACCTGAATTAAGTTCTGAGAAACAAGCAAGTCTGTTAAAGAAGTCAGACCATTAATTTCTTCAGGAAGGCATTCCAATTTATTTTCAGAAACATCCAGACAAAGCAGGTTTTTCAGGTTTCCCACTTCCTGTGACACAAGATGAAATTTAAGTCGTGTTCAAACATGCAGCAAAGCAATTTGAAAAATGTACTGTCACAATGAAATTCCAGAAAGAAAAGCAATTCTTTGCATGACCTCTAAGTGCTGAAAAAAGTAGGTAGTTAAATTTTCTGTGATAACCCAACTGAGCGACTCAGTTGGCATTTCTTACTCTAAATATTACAACTGGCCTCAGTAGTCAGACAAGGCATTCGAAGGCAAGCACCAACCAAAACTGGAATTTTCTTCAAGTAAAGACTGCAAAGTTGTTTTTTCAGAACTACAGATTATCAAGCTCCACATAATTAAAGTCAGCCCCTCCCAATTAACCCTAGGCAAATTCGGATCAGTCTCTCCTGGCTGATACAGCAACATGCCATGACATCTAGGGATTTCCTATCTTCGCATCTCCCTTCTGCAACACATGTAGAAACAGGAATGGGAGTGTTGCTCTAGCAAGCATCTTCCAAGTGACAAGTTGCACTGCTATCATCTACAATTATTAACGATTACTAAATTTTTATAGTGATAACCTGACAATTAGCTTAAAAGTCTGACAAATACCTTTCTCCCTATAAGCTATCAGAGCACCCTCCCTTTCTCCATGTACACACACCCTATACATTCCCCTAAATCATCTGCAGGGGAACAGAACAGCAGGGGCAAGAAGGAGGTTGTCCTTTACTCTTGCATATACGCAATTTTCATAGAGGGACAGCCTTGATCCTAACTCACCAGATCGTTTCCTTCTGCTTGCCAAATGTTTGCCTCTCAAGAGGATCTTTCATTTAACACACAGTCCTTATTCCTACAAGTTCATCCTTTGGACGTTACACAAAATGCAGTTAGGGCCAGCTTCAATGAAAACAGTTGCTAAAGTCATGCCTGACCTTTTATGAATGATTATCAGTGTTTAAGAACCTGCACTTAAAAATTGTTAGGGCAGGCCAACAACTATAAAGTCAGTAACCTATAACCAAATTCCAAGTTACACTGTTGACAATGAGATCAATACAGCAAATAACAGCAAGCTGCACAAGGAACAGGAGGAAACAGGTTTTGACTCGGCTCTGAAGGAAGAAGAAACCCTTCCACATGTTATCATTGTTCTGAGGAAGGAGTATTTAGAGTGCTCTGTGACTTAAAATGCTTAGGCCCCTCTCCCCACAACTGATGTCAGATGGGGGATTTGCCTGCACAGATCAAAATTTCTATTCATGGCAGCAGTTTTATCGTTGAAAATTTCAGTTTAGATAGATATAAAGAAAGAAAAAGTGAAGGTTAGCTCAGCCAATTAGTGGTTCCCTGATCATTACACAGGGATTGTAAACAGAGGATGTGTCATTCTATAAACAGAACAATGTGCCTATTATCAAACAACTCCTTCGTCGAAACGACTAAAAGAAAGTGTCTGACAGCACAGTATCATGTATAATCCTTTAAAGAGGAAGAGAAAACCCTTAAACACCCAAAACCAAACCCAGGCAAAGTAAACTGTGAAAACAAGTCAGTTTTAGATTGTCTCCCTTTAGGTATAAATGGCGAGCTTTTCTTTTTAAAAGATCTTCAATATTGTTAGAACCTATCTTTACCTGAGGTATTTCAGCTAATTGGTTTCCATCCAACCAGAGGTCTTTAAGATTGAAAAGTGCACCAATTGTTTCTGGCTATAAGACAAAAAATTTGTAATAATGTCAAACAACACAGGACTTTTAACCAAACAGCCATCCCGTAATTACAGTTTGAGTAAACCAAACCTTACTACACATACTACAGTCCAATGCAGCAAGAGTGAGTGACTGGAAGCATCTGGGGACTCCACCAGACCAATTACTTGACGTAGCTTAATAACCCACAATACTTCACCTGACACGCACTAACAAATTGCATGCAAACTCTTCATTTACTGCAAATCCACCATTTTATTGGGTCAGCTTAAGGGAGGTGACATATCTTCTGGTAGACCTATCTGCCACAATTTAAGACACTGAAACCCCAAAGTTTACCTCTGCCCTATCCCAGAGATTCACACTCCCCCCCCGGAAATTTTGGTGGGGCATTTATCTATGCTGTCCCCTTCCAGTTTCCAACAAATGTTCGTGTGTTCACTTCAACTGCTAGTGCAGTTTGCACCCTTCCACACTTCAATTTTTTCCATTGAAAAGGTCTGTGGAGCACTCATTTTCTAGAGAACAGGTGCAGAAATTGTTCAGGCAAAGTAATATTCTACCGAACAAGATGCAGCAGATATGGGAAGGTCTATCTCACTGCCAAAAATTTCTGCACATATAGAAAGACTCTCCTCTCCACACATTCTTTTCTTTTTCAATTCTGGACGTCCCATGGCCTGTTTAATTTAAATTATGCATGAAACAAGACCAATGTGCACTTTCAGTGGCATGTTCTCTTACCAAGTGATAAAGTTCATTGTTTCCTAAATCAAGTTCTTCTAGTCGCTGCAGCTGGGCAAGCGATCTGTGAGATAAGTCAAAACAAAACCGCATCAGACTAAACCAACAGAAACCAAATGTATGTGAATGAGCTCATTTTACTGAAACTTGTATTTCAGATTACAACACATTGTAGGCAGACAGTTATTTTACCAGGCATGGACTACTTAGAGAAATATCTTACTTTAAAAATAATTTGGTTTGTCAGCATAATCATATGCCTTTGAAACATAAAACTTGGTATAGGCAACCCAATCATTATCCTTGATCTTATCTATCAGTCTTTGGGGTGGACAATGCCATACAGTTTAATACAGTTGGTTGAATTTATTTTTAGGGATCTTTTACAGTTACACAACTGAATAGAAATTCCACATGGTGGCCACGTGACAGTACCTAAAACAGTGCTAACCAGGATTCACCAAATTCATCACTTCTCAACCTGATAGGTCAATTTGTGAAGAATTTCAGGTTGGATTTGAAGATGCAAACAGGGACAACCCCAAAAAGATGTAAAAGACGTTTTCTGAACATGAACAGACACAGAACATGAATAGATCCTTTCCTACTTCAAAAGCATTCCTCTGTAGAGCTTTTGCTTACCTGCTCCAAAGCTGCAGTAGCACAAAAACCAGAGAGCTGTCAGTTACATTACTGACACACCAAATTTTCTATCCAGTAGCAATAAAATTGCCAACGTTTATGCTAGGTTAATTCTGACACTGAATGGAGACACCTAGCTAGCAATTTGTAACTTCTGATCACTGACATTTAAAGTTCCTTGTGGCTCACAGCTATAAACAACTGCAATGGAGATACTGGGGAGACTGACAAGACAAAAGAGACCCAAATGTAACTAGGGAACAGATCCTGATTAAAATAGCTTACATCTATTACATTATATACTGGATGATCTAAACAAACTGAACAGAGTTCACAGGAGCTCCTGCAAGAAGCAGCCATGGAGTGAAGAAAAGAAACTACTTCACTACAGAAAAAAAGCTTCTTCCAAGCAGCCAAAATGGATCCCCAAATTGTAACTGATTAATCTTAAATAACTGATTAATCTTATGAAAGAGCACCAACTCCTCGACCACAACGCAGACAGTATAGGGACATCTAGATTTTTTTTCCCCAAAAACCACTGGGGGTGGAGTTGGACTTCAGACATCAGTAGGCCTGGTTTTTCATAAAGGCTTTGATCTCCAGGTTTTTGAAGCTTTTGTTTACTCAAGTCCCCAAATGAATGCTTATTTAAATTTCATGAAGGTCCACAGAGCAATTCAGAATTGAAAACTCTGAGATCCCATTATCCTGCTTTCACAGTTACGAAATTTCAGCATGGGAGCAATCCAAACTACCCCTCCCACTGCTGATACATTAGTTCAACGCATGCAGGAAGAAATGTTTGGTGTTGCTGTATTTTAGAGAAAATAGTTACACAGAGCAGAAACAATCTACACAGACTGCAGATGCCTGCAACTAATCAATTATAGCTAGAAAGAATGGATGTAACTAAGTGTTATTAAAACAAAGCTGTATCCCATAAACGTTGTCAATCTGCACTGAGTATTTTTTCTAGCTGTCATTCAGTTTCAGCTGTTAGCAAATTTTTAGAATAAGAACATTTTACACTAAACAAGATCAAGCATTCAAAATGTCACTTACTCGGGTAAATATGTCAGCAAATTTTCTCTAAGTTCCAGTGAAGCCAGGTTATAAAGGCTAAAAAATAAAACAAAAAACATATTTTAATGCAGTCTTTCTTTTTATATTCTATGCTTTCAAAAAAAAAAAAGTTTACATAGTTTAAAACAAAAATCTGCTGTGAGCTGTTTGGTTTTTTAGCTCGATCAGACCATCATGTGAAGTGAAGCATACCAAGAAGGGAAGTCGTTGCTTGTTTTTCTGCAATACTTCGAAATACTAAAGCTAGAAAGTAAACAGACAAAAGACAATTTTCCACTTGTTAAAAGGTCGGTAGTTGCAAATTACTAAACAGAGCATATTCATGATACGAATTTACGTCTTTGCTTTCAGAATCCGTCACAGGCTACAAAAGTTGGAGAGCATCAGGTAAACTCATCACTGCTCTAACTACAGCACGCTCATTAACGTAAGTGACATTATGCTCCTAAGCGGCTCACTACTCCATAGCCCAGGCTTTTACTAACATCACCATAGCAACATTCAGATTTTTCAGGGTTTTATTTATGACTAAATGGAACACAAGGAGTCAGACGTTATCCCAACACTATAATCTGCTCTAATCCTTCAGCGTCCTAGGGAAAAATACAAATCAGATATGGTAACTACAAATAAGCAGTTCCCTACAACAGAATATGTTCTGCCTTGGTGTGCAGGGGAGGGGGACAGTGTTCCGTGCCTTAAATAATATCTAGATTAAAATAAAAACAATTCCACCAAATTTGAAACACCTGTTAAATTCAAAGCCAACATGTTTTTGTTTGTATACCACAGAAAAACAAAAACATGCATTAAGGCCACATAAAACTGGAATTTTGTTTTCACTTCAAACAATACCAACATACTGAATCACTCAATCGCTAGTTAGCGCCGGTAGAAAAGCAGCCAATACCCTCAATAAAAGTGAAGAAAACCCTTCATTTTGTGACTCCAATGCAGCTATATAAGCATGCAAGTCAACATAATCGATGTAATGAGTTATGAAAAGGGGCAGAAGATTTTTCACAAACTGAATTTGGATGGTGTCTGAAAAAAAAAAAAAAAAAAAAAACACACACCTTACTTCAAGCACCAATTTTGCACTTCATTCAGAGAACACTCAATGAAATCACAAAGGAGCTGTGATTACATCCTGAACAGCCCTCCCCAGCTTTTCAAATGAGCAAATTTTACCCAAAGGGCTCTGCGTTCCTCCAGAAGAAAAACAGTTAAAACACACCATATGGGTGAAGATATTTAAGTAGAAGCTTATTACAAAATCAATTAAAAGTGAGAATAACTCAACTACTGCCATTCAAACTCATTTGACAGAAACCAGGTAGTAAGGAAGCCATCTCTCCAGTGACACGAGATAGGGCTCTCACATAAAAATTTTAACATTACAAACATGAGGGAGGATGGGACACATACCTGACATCCTCACAAACCAGTGGAGGAGGAGAGGGAAGCAGCAATAGAGAACCATTTTTCTCCAGAGGTTTCATAATGTGGCTCTGCTCTTACTCAGACCACCAACTCCAGATTTCAACAACAATTTGCTTTACAGGCTTCCTTTCCAGAAATCTATTCCAATAGATTCCAATTCCTTCAGATTTTGCACTCTCTTCAAGCTTGTATTAGGTCAGCCCCGTGAACCACTTTTATAAAGAGAATACAAAAAAAGGATGCACACAGCACCAAGCTGCAAGTAATCTCGTGTTTACAAAGCATCCTTCATCTACTTATCTCCCTCCCCATCACATTTAAGCGTCGATGAGTAAAATGGTGCAATCTCTTAATTTCTGTTCTTACATCAGACACCACTTCAGCTGTGGTTAAACAGAAATCGTTGTCAGCAAAACCATGTTCAACAGCAAGAACCTGGGCGCCACCTCCTCAGCCTACAGTCTCACTGTATCATTAAACTGAGACAGGGCAGTGAATCGGCTCAGGCAATTGATCCTCCTTAAAAATAACCCAGCAAAAAAGAATAATACAGATCCCTAATCCAACATACTATAAATCCCCTTAAATACCTGGGCCAGTACAGCTGCCAGAAAGGTGCAAGGAGGGCATCTGTGCTGCCTCAGCCAGCAGTACCGTGGCAGTCCCCGGGTAGCTGTGGCCCTGCAGATCCCTGCTGATGGCTGGATTTGCACCCAGCTGCTGATCATGTGCTTTCCAGCAAGTGTGGCTGACCACAGGCCCGCGTTAGACTTCTTACGGGAGTCCACTACCTGTGGGATTATGTCTTCATGCCCAGTGACACAGCTTTCTAGATGAGAACTTCTTGATTCTACAGCTGTTCTTACTCCGAGTGTGCTTACAATTACAACTTCACCCTGGAACAAAATAAAGACACGTCCCTCCACCCCTTTAATCTATCCTTTGTACTCCTTCCAGGTTCTCAAGTCCAGTCCAAATACAATACAAGCAGCCCCCAATAGGCCAAATGAAGTCATGTAAAATAGAGACTAAGGCTACAAAGTTTACATCAGCAAAGCTGTTCCATTAGACTGAAGTATTATGATTAAGGTGGATCCTTCCAAAACAAGAGGCCAGAAAATATGAGGAAACTCATTAGCCTTAAATTTCTACAAGCTATAGGATCTGCTCCCAGCATGCCTATATTGCAATTGCAATTTTAAAATTGCATGGAAAAACATTTAGAGTATAAAACAGCAGGCAAAAATGGAAAAGACGTGCTGATGTACCAGAGCACCAACCTGACACAGCAGAGATCGAGCTCTTCCTTATACTTAACAAGGGCTTCTTAGTACATTGTATGTTCACCTACATTACCCTACTGTTAAGTTATGCAAACAGACAGGATTTTTAGCCATTTGCTGTTGTTCAAATACATTTTCTGATTTAATAACACATTCTTTCTGGAAAGTGTGATTTTTCCTCTTCTCAGGTACAAACAGATCTTTCACAGTAGAAGAATTTTCTTCTTTTTCTTCTTTTGCTTCTGCTATTAATTTTGTGGATGCATTGTTAATAAAGAGCCTGAAGATTTTCAAAAGGAACTAAAAGAAGCTATACCTTAACAATTTCAGAATCTTTCGCTATTCCTAGTTTTACTCTAGGAGAGAAATAGCAGTCACTGTGAGCTTTTTTGTTGCGATCTGTAAAACACAAAGGCGATGTAGCCTGCTAGGGCAGGAGACACAGTTCTGGCAGCAGCTGTTCACCAGCCACATTTAGAAATACAAACACGCTGGAGAGCATTGCAGACTGCTCTAGAACAAAGCGACAAACAGTCCTCTCCCCCTGCAAAATCAGAAAATGAACAAACAAAACGTCATCTGCATTCTAAAGGGGGGGAAAAAAAACAGAGTGCTTTTCCAAGGCTACTGTTGTAAGAAGCTACGAAACTTGTAAAAGCATTAATATTGTAATCATTTTCACCACAAAAGCTACCACACACACTGAGTGCTGAGCATGTGTGAAATTACTGAGCGCAAGGCAACAGCAAAACCAGCCAGAGGATCCAGTAATTGAAATAATTACCAAGTTTTCCATTTCAGCATTCCAGACGATTTGGGGTTTAAGGATGGAAGCAAGCAGAATCTAAAGGTATGACATGGCTAAAAATGTCATTTTCAGTACAAACCAGGTAAGTTTATTCAGTCCTGGACTTAAAGTAACTTTAGGTACTGGTATTTGTCATGAGAGCTAGAAGAATGAAGAGAAGAAATGTGAAAGAAATAATTGAGAACAAAACTATGAGGAATAAAGGAGTCTGTAAATCCTGGAAACATCTTTCCTGAGCACACCTGCCAGGATTTAGGAGAGAAACTCACAACCTAACATGTTCCACAGAAAAGGATGCACCTAGGGAACTCTGCAAATATTCCCTTATGTCAACAACAGCATCCCTTCCAAAATAAAGAGAACAGTAGAATGAGCCACTAACACAAATTAAAGCACGGTTTTGTTCTTCCAAATCAAGGCTATTTTTACTTGGATTAATTAAAAAAAAAAAAAAAAAAAAGCCTCACAAGCAACATACCCTATAAAATAACTATTTCAAAAGCAGATAGATGACTATGGACAACAGCAACGCACTGCAGTAAGCAAAATACTATCAACTGCAGTTACAAAAGAAAATAGAAAAAAAAAAGACAGACACATGACGCATTCCCTAGTTACCTTGGATGAAATCACAACTTTTTCAGTGTATCCCATATGTTAAACATACGCTATATTGTAAAGTTATAAAAGACAAAGCTGAGAAGAGTTATGCTGGTGCTTTAACAGCATAGACAGCCATATCATTCTCCTACTTAAGACACCAGAAAGTCAGCCTTAAAACAACATTATCTGCCCCAATTTATCTCAGCCCATGCCACAACAGGACTGGAAGTGCTCAAGCCCTTGGGTACACCAGCAAAGGCTTCTGAGGAAAGAAAAGGGAAGCACAGTGACACACATTTTCACCTCTTGTGAAAAAGAGGTGGGGGAAAAAAAAAAAAGAAAGGTGGAAAAAGCTGGGGGAAAATGAAGGATAAAAGGACTAATATAAAAGCTAATGTTGTTAATGAAAAACAGCACAACAGCCATCTCATTTCATTAATACAAGTCTCAAGTATTTCAATCCTATGAGAAGAGCACAACAAAGTTGAGCATATAGGAGAAGTCAGACATTGGGAAATAATGGAGCAAAATCGCATGAGATGAAGATATGAAGTGCTTGAAGAAATGCAAGGCCTCATTTGCACCTTTCCAGCAGGCTTCAGCTCAACACTGGAATGCAAAACCCCCAACACAGTTTTGGTAACAGCAACCTATAAAGAAAAACCTTTTCCTCACATGTCTAGGATTGAGAAGAGAAGCAAAAGACAGGCAAGTTGGCATAGTCCCTGTATATATATGGAATAAAAGCAAGTCCCACGCAGTAAGGATGATTCTGGGCACAGAAAGAGTCACCAAAGGGCCTACAATAAGCAAGGCCCATTATGCTGACAGGAAAAGGAGAAGTAGCGGTCCAGAAGATGATTTGAGCTCTGTTATCTTTAATAAACTCTGTAGTTTAACAAATCACAGGCAGTAAGAGGAATGGTTTCATTACAGACTTCAGAAACAGAACAATTTCAGAACTAATCTGTTGCAATACTCAAGGCATTCGGAAGAAGTGGGGAGAAGATGCAGATGAAGAAACTACAAACTCCCTCTCTGAAAGCGGTAGTACCATACAGGTGGCTATTCCATCTGGGAATGATTTCTCAGAATATGCAGAAAACTCTGCTCTTCACAGGTAATACTTTTTTTATGCAGCTCTGGCCATGGCTACAGAACACAGTGCAAGGGCACAGTATGTAGAAACGGGATGAGTTCTGCTTTCTGGCTATTCCTACCAATTCTGAAGTCTTTCAGCCCACTGGGCCAGCACCTAAAGGTTACTGTCATCTTGATAAGGTCCAGCCCCCGCACCCTTACACAGCACATACATTTTGAAACATCCAGCAGGACACTGGCAGAGGAAGGAAAGGCGTGTGAACTTGGCAACTCAATTTCCTTTTTTGAGCCGATAAGGAGCATGCCAGTCTTCCTGTCTGCCAAGGGTCTTCCAAGAGACGAGAGGGTAACTGGTACTCTGGTAACGGCAAACAAGATGCATGAAATGAGGTGCGTCGAGATACACTTCAGCCCATTCCCGCCTCCAAAAGGGACAGGCACAGCCCTGCCCCAGGACATGCCAGTTATGTGACTCGTCACTCACCTGACAGGATCACATCCAGCTACTCCCATCCCACGAGGCTTCTGGCTGCAGCCTGACAGTTCACTCAGAAGCTGACATTTAGCTGTGTTTTTCTCCAAGGAAATGACAGGGTTAATCAGGCACTAGCCAGCTCTCAAAATGCCACCTACTCCGAACAGGAACACTTTGACATACAGCTTACACCTCCGGGACAGGCTCCTGTCCCAGGTCACTCCCTGAAGATGTCTCTTTCTCTCGCCCCCTCTTCATACAAGGGCTGCAGAAGAATCCTGGCAAGACCAGTCTCCAAACTCCAGCACCTAAATTATTCACTGAAACCCTCGGGTTTCTTGAGTTTAAGGACATTTCCAACACAAGAGAAGCAGTATTACCTCTGTAGGCAGTTATCGCGCCTCTCAAATTCCCTAAGGTTCCACTAACATGTAACCATGCACCTTGTGGTCCATACTGTGCATGTTTTACCCCCCCCCCCTTTTTAGAAAGCTAAACACTAGATACTTATTTTCCTTCCAGCTACTGCTTAGTACTGACATAATTAAACAAATTTATCATGAAAGAACCTTAAAATTTATATCCATTACATGGTAACCTACAAATAGTATAGAACTGAAGCTAGCTTCCTTTCCAGCTTAAGCTTAAAGTTGTTTGTTTTTGTTTTTTTTCCTCCAAATGTCAGTTTAACCAGTCTCCTGCCTCCTTGTTTGGTGTTCCCCTTCTATAGAAAGCTGTTGCACAGCCAGAACAACAAAGAATTTTTGCAAGACTAATCCAACAGAACTTAAAGGCCCACATCATGCAATAAGGGAGAGTGCTTTTTGCAAAGTCTTACTTATTGAATCCCACAAATTCCTAGGTGAGCCAGAAACTACAGCATGAATTTATTTCCTAAATGAGGGCACTTATCTATTCAAAACATACTGTCTTCACACACGAGGTCAAACTGTTCTACCTCCAAATATAAGAGCTGCTATAAAAATAACTGCAAAGCAAAGTGGCTAGCTTTAGTTTTGATGAAGCTGTTATGACGTCTCCACAGTAGGCCTGAAGACCACTCTTCCCAAAGTCACCTTGGAGACCATTTACTCCCCTCCCCTCTAAAGGCAAACCAACTTGAAGCAACTTGCATTAAGCTGTAGTGTATTTTCCTCTCAAGTTTATGTGTATAATATACAAGGGAAAGGCAAATGAAGCTGATTTTTGTTTCCCCCTCATGAAGGGTAAACTTAGGAAGGGCAGCCAGGGCTTCCTTGGAGAACCAATTTTAAGAAGGCACAAAAGAAGCAAAGATGGTGATTTTGTCTTCCTAGACTTAAACAGAAAAGACATTGAAAGGCAGAGGAAAAGCATTTGAATCATTAGTTACTTGATTCAAACTGTTGATACAATTAATTGACTTGTAAAAGAGCTACAGGTCTGCCACAAGGGAAAGACAGATAAACACCAGTATCTTATCAGCCACTAACTGGAGGAAAGACTAAACAGACAATTTAGTACAACCTGCATCCAAATTTTAAAAAAGGAGCAAAGTAGTATAGCTTACAACCAAGAAGCTCCATAAATCTGTAACAGAGGTAGTCTAAGCTGCTAACTAGGAATAGTTTTCTACATAAGCTTGTTTTCCAAGATGCTGAGTTCAGTTCTCTCTCACACACGGCAGCGAGCATGGTCCAAAGGACAGACAGGGAAACTGAACTCAGTATGACCTTCAAAAGGGATAATTTAGAGATAAGAGAGATCTGTAATTACAGCACAGTCTGTTCACTTTTGAATGCTTTCTTCAATTCGCTTATCAAGATTACTGAAACAATTTGGGGAAGCTAAGCCAATTCACTATTACAACAAGATTTCACTTTCAAAATCTCTTCTATTCCACTCATGCAACATTAGTTTCCCACTAGTTAACAAAAATTGCGTGCTATTACTTTATTTACAAAAAATAATTGCTAAATATATGTTAAGTGCTTCTTCCTGGTACAGCATACAAGATGTAACTTTTCTTATTTAAAGGCCAGATGGTACCACACTCACTATTCCATTGTTCCCAAAATAAACTTTCAAGTTCCTTAACATTCAGTTTTGCCATTTATCAAAGAGCTGTGATTAACACCAAACACTCCACCTACTCAAACTGTAAATACTACTTGTCATGCTAAATTCAGAGTGAGAACTTCTCATACTATATATAGTCAGCCTAGTCAGGCTAACTACAAATAGTTCTTCTATGCGTGTGCAAGATAAGCCTCCCGACTTGTGTTATCATGTAAGGCCATATTATGCTAAGCATTAAGACTGCCTTGCTCCTGACAACTTCTAGAGCTTTTCCCACTCCGTGCAATGCTGCCACATGTACAGTCTACGCTTGTGACGTTCTAGCATACACTAAGAAAAATACAGCCAAAGACTGGCCCAGGAATCCGTTAGCAAAATAAGGATATCATTCTGATCCGCTCCTGGACCTTCGGCATTAAGAGCATCGTCCCTGCCTTTGAAGACCTTTTATTCTCCAGCCACTCCTATTCAGATCAACATTAATGATTCTGAATTCAGAAGTTGCTGAAAACTTCCAAACATCTAGAATTAAAAACATATATATTAAAAGATCATGCTCAGCAACTTTGTTTCCCTAACACAAAATCTCTGGATAAATGAAATGCATATACTAGCTGCAGATATTAAGAGGAAAATTTCTCTGCTTACCTGGTAATTCCCTTTCAGTAGTAAGGCCCTCAGATCCACTCAGCCCGCTTGCAAGCTTGGGGGTAAACCAAACTCATCAGTCACTGGCATCAGAAGAATATCCCTCCCACCTAAAAGAAACTCTCACCTCCCCATTTTTAAAGTTTCTAAAGCCAAAGTAAGCTACTCTACTTTCTTGCATCACAGGCTGTACAGTTCTCTGAAGAAAGGGCTGCAAATCATGGGAATACTACAAATCATGTCTTTGTCTTTTTCAGACACTAGCAATACTGCTGAAAAAAATGGCAAAAACTAAAGATCGGACAAGAGATGTTTTGTTTGCTGATGGGCAGCAGGCCTTAAATCATAATTTAAAGACCAGTAGTAAAGCTACACACCTTGCTTCAATCAGTAAAGAAAGTTGTACCTTCTGATTTTGTTGTACCCACACAGTTTGACAGAACTAAGTCCTTTCAGCCTGATATTAATACTTGAACATTTTTTTGGTTAGCGCAGATTCCTTCAGAAGTACACATCTGAAAGTCCAATGCTAGATTAAACATCCAATACTCATAAAGCACTTAAAAGAAGAAATCTGGACTTCATTCAGGCCAAAAAGCCACAAATAAACAAATACACAATGATGACACAATCTGTCTACTTGGCTCTGTGAAGCCATGAGAGCACAACATGAATCTCAAAGTCCCCAAATCTTTGCTGGCAAAAAGCCAGTGTCACTCTGTAGGGTGGGGGGAATTAACCCCAAAGCCAATGCTACTGAATGAACATGTAAGGACAGGGTGTGCTCAGGACAGACATGCACCTGATTATTCGTATCACTGTAAGGCATGCCCCAGGAAGGCTTACAGGCAGGTACGAAGAAACACCCTGATTTTTGAATTTCAGGAAAAAGTTATGCCCTGTGTTCTCGATGTTAAGTAAGGAGCTACTGAAGAAAAACCCTGGAAGCAAAAGGCAATTCCTAAATGCTACCCATGGTGGGAGGAACAGACTACACCTGCTCGTCGGACAGCTCTACATTTACAATCCTGGTGCTGTAGAATAGGCAGGGAAATTAGACTTGCTTCATTAGGCTGAGAAACACTGAAAAAGACACTCCCACTAACAGCTTAAATTGTATAACCTGTTTCTCTGAATGGTTCAACTAGATAACAGGACAACTCCTATTGCTACTCAACTAATTATTAGCTTAAATATCTCACATGCAGTAGCATTCACTGTTTTACTCCACATCACGAGTTAAAAGACCACAGAAAAACGCTAAAAAATAGCACTGTTAATATTAAAATATCTAGTGTGTTACCAAGTTCCAAGGCAGAGCACAGCAAAAAGGTCTGTGACACACTAACATTACAGACAAGGCACAGGCTTAAAAAAAGAAATGTTTTTATCTGACAAGGGAAAACTTGTAGCACATGTACCAGCACTGGATATGCAGATTGAATTGGGCACACAGAAGAAGACAAGCTGATGTACACCGAGTATGGCTGTGCACAAGCAAGAAGACAAAAGGGAATAGAAAGGCATCGCCTATGTTCTCCAAACGCCCATCTGGGAGCCTCACAAACACACCACTCTGGCAACACAAAGGAAAAGAAATATTTGAAAGGACTATGCAGGAGATTTTTAATGGCACAATAAAAATATAAACAGCAATTTTACATATCAAAAGCCTGAATGAATTAAGATACTCGCCTGAGACAGTGAAGCTGATCATTGGTATTCATCTTATACATCAGAGCATGGGAAAACTGGAGTGAATATCTGGAAGACTCACTTCCACAAAATGCTCCCCACAAGTGAAATAAAAGATTATTACCTACTGTCAGGAAGAACTTCTGAACTAACCTCTGAAGTACTGCTGTTTGAAAAAATGAGCCATTACTTTTGTTGCTTTCCCCATTTAATGTAGGAGGGCAAATCTGTGGTGCCACAACATTTGAAGTAGGTAGTTTAATTATGTATATGTGTATTCATTAAGTACATAGTGATCGGTATACTATACTACAGTGAATCAGAGATTTCACTGGCTGTATTAGGCAGTTTCCCAGACAAGATTTTAAGACTTCAGGATGCTTTTTCCCTACATTTTCACATACTCTAGTGGCCAGAAGACCATTAGCAAGCACATGGATGTCAAGTTTTTCCCAAAATAAATATAGCTGTAGTAGAGTAACTCACCAAATATGTACTTCCTTACTGTTTGACCATCTCACACAAAGCACGTAGGCCCAGCGTACTCCATAAAATAATAACATGGACCATTATCCAAAGCACACAGGAACTCCAGTAAGGCATTTGCAAACATCCAAACACCTGGAAGAGCCTTTTTTGGTCTCTTCAGACACAGAGGCAATAAGCATTATCTTCTTTTTAATACCTAGCATTTCTCGGATCCCAGAAAGTACAGAAGAAAGAGAACAGAGGAGGGAACAAAAAACACGAGTGTACAACATTTAGAGAATCCACTGAGTATTTCACTGCTTTTATCAAACATAAGGCAGTCAACGGGACCATCAAATTCACTTAAATTATGATCTCACACTTAAATGATGAAACTTGTGTGAACTAAAAAGGAAAGCTGCACCTGTTGGTGGCTACACAGAAAAATTTATTATTTATAGATGTTAAAGTATTCAAAAATGTTGATAAAATTCACTCTCAGTGGTACATGTCTTTGTGCTGAAGTCCTAACTGGCTACAAACAAGATTTCCTCAACACTTTCAACTGTAATTAGAATTCCTTTCACTTCATCACTGACGGCTGAAATTCCGTAGTCTGAAGGAGAGAAAAGACAGAAAAGGAGCCCTACTCTTCTGTTACTGGTCAAGACGTGAGATGTATTAGAAAAATAATAATTTTAAAAAGTCATCAGGTAGGATTTAGGTCAGTTCAATGTATTCCAATGCAGATCAACATTCCCTAACAGACTTCAGGAACAGTTACATTTCTGTGGGATATGTCATTAGTTTCCCTACTGTTATGTTAATATTCTTCTGATTTGGAAAGGCCAAATCTTACTTTTGAATTGCCATATTCCTATCTATTGTGAATACCTGATGAGCCAAAGAAAACAGCCCAACACACTTTTATCTGCTTCTTTAAGCATAAACCCGACTAGCAGAAATACCTGCTAAAAAGAAAAAAAAAAAAACATGTGGGTTTGTATAAATAAAATATGCATATTCTTAGAAAGCTATCCTGGGTGTATTTTTCAGATCAAAGCAGGCCTATCAGATCTGAATAGAAGTCTAGCCCTCCAGGAAAATTTACCAGGAACACTATGACAAGCATGATTCTTCCTGAAGCAAGTGAAGATCCCTGTTTTTTTGCTTCAGTATTGGGAATTGCATACAGGTTTTGAGGGTTACGCTGCTGTATTCTGCAACAGCTCACATAAGGTTGAAACAGTTTCACACCATCTCCTTGGACTACCTAGAATCAAAATTCGGAAGATTATTACATTTATTCTTGCATAGCTGAACATAACTAACATCTCTGCAAATGCCTGGTATCCCCATATGAACCAAAATTGTTTCTACTCATTTGCTCCAAAATAGAGCCACCACCAGCCACACGATCAAGTGGCAGGCAGGGTAAGCCAGGAGGTCGAGTCGCAGTAGGCAGTGTCCTGTCAGGGAAGCCAGTGACCTTCCTCCAGATATCATTTGCAAAGCAGCAGTCCCCCTTGTATTTTGGAAATTGTTTCAGCTTGTCATGTTTCTTGTATTCATTTTCAGAACCTGGCAGGATCCAGAATTTTCTCCCTAGATTTTCAGTAACCGAGAAGGCCGAACAAGCCTGTTCTTAGCTGCCAGTGCTGTGAAAAGCTGCATGAAAAGTTCTGTGAACTTTTTATAGGAAAGGAAGAATGTCACAAAAGCCCCAGCCTGTGCAATTTTTACAAAGAATTGGCTGTAGTCAGTGGGCACACATTAGCTGTACCTGTTAGTGCTTGTGGAAGGTTTCAAAAGGTATTTTCTACTTCTCTTGGGCCTGGTGCCAGCTGACAGCTTTCATACACACGGGAAGTGGCTAAAGCAGTACTGGTCTGGACTTGACTACGTTGCAGGAGCTCTTAATAAGATCCCTTCTGGAGGACTCCTCTATTTAGAAATAGTTGGCTTTTAATGATTGTTAGGGACTATGCCAGCTCCCCAAAGAATCCATGTTAAAAATACTCCACTTTATGAAAGGATGTCCAAGATTACTAGGCCTCTACTGTTACACAACTCAACATCCACGTTGGGCACAGTAACCAGAGAGAGATGGAACTATCAGGTGCTGCAGGAAATTTATAACTCTCTAAAATGGTACGTTTCCCAACAAATGTAATAAAGATGAGCTAAAGCACAGATCTCTTAAGTTCAGTGAAAACTATTTCTGAAGCTGGAATAGCAAGCTAGACTCTTCAGCCTAAAAAAAAAAAAAAAAAAAAAAAAAATGAAAGCACCTGGGGATATAATAGAAAAATAGAAATCCACAAAGTCAATGGCAGATCAAGAGGCATAGGGATCAACTGTTCACTGTCTCTTCCAATACTAGCAAAAAAGCAGTCAGACAGGTGGAGTCAGGCTCAAAAACAAACAAACAAAAGAAAACCAATGCAATGGGTAATAAACTTTTGCAGCTATTTGCCAGGGGCAAATACTAAAGATGTCTCCATAAACTCAATGAGAAACTGGACTAGTAAGTGGAAGAGGGATTCATTATTGCTGCCATTAGACAAACCACAATCCAAAACTCAGGAAATCCCCGGAACCAGAAGATGGTAAGAGGAGTAATCAAACACACACTTTTCTTAATCCTCACTAGGCATCTACTTAGTGTAACTGGAGGAGGTTAGGCTAGATGGGCCCTTAAACTGAATGAGCAAAGCCACTCTCACCTGCTTAATTGGAGAGACACGAAAATGCCTTTTCTTCTTCAAATCAGAAGAGCTACCCTTCTCTCCACTAAGAGAGAAGACATTCCTGTTTGCAAATGTGGATGTTTATTACAGTCAAAATGAGACAGACATAAAGTACCCTTTACTTTTCATGTGCTTCACTTTGGAATTCTGTCCCTGCAATCCCGCTCTACTTTCCAGAGCTAACAAACATCTCAAAAGCTTATCAAATTTCACCTTAAGAGCTGTTTTGTCAGTTTCCATCTCGACAGTTCCCGCTGGAGTTTTTTCAGAAGCAGACTGCTGCTATGATTAGGAACCTTCTAATTTCCATCCTGATCATGGCCAGCTTTTGCCTGTTTGTTCTTGTGCCAGCACTGTCTGGTTTTGAGCTAAGCTGCAAGCTGGCTGACATGTTTACAATAACGGATCAATGGCCTTTATCATAGCGAAGGAAAGTAAAAGGTCAATTCTGTATCATAAAACACCTATTTGATTCTGCATTTAAAAATCCAAGTTACTCCACATCCCAGAGAACAGAGCATAAGCATAAACATACATGATTCAGATCCTGCATTAGCCTGCTAAAGGTAAGTGAAAATGCAAAGTGATTTTTTTAAGCAGATCAATATACAGAAAAAAAAAAGCAAACCTGTAAATAATTGTATAGTTAATCACATTATTTACAGTTATGCAAGTCATTTATACAGTAGGTATAACAAGACAGAAAAATAAAGATATCAATAAAGTTTTTTTTTAAAAAAAAAAAAAAGTTTTTTTTAAAAAACTTACTTCCCAATGTTTTCAGGTAGTGCTTGCAGGGAGATGTCATTTACTGAAAGACATGTTAGATTCTGTAATTCAGGAAAGCTTTCGGGCAACCTACGGAGATATTAATTCAAGTCAAGGACTTCCAGTGTAATCATTCACATTAACATAATACACAGCAAAAAATGGAACTTGTAGCAGAAAACTAGAGCCTATTTAGCCAATGTACACAGAGAGGGGAGGAATGCCTAGATTCCAGCATGGCTCTCAAAACATTCTAGGGATCATAGTAAAAAATAAATAAATAAATAAATAAATAAATAAACCATGGCTTAGAGACTTTAAAGTTTCGTCTGTGTCAAAATGCTGGTAATATCTCTGTCTCCTGACTCCTCTCTTCCCTGTCTCCAATTTACAGCTCCAAAAAGCTACATGACTTGAGAACATACAAAGCATTTAAATAAATTTAAAATTAAATAGAAGAAAAATCTATTGGTATTATTCTGTATCATCCATATGGTAAAATAACCAAACAAATTAGTTTCATGCATGTACATTCGGTTGCGTACATGCTTACAGCAGGGCCATTTTGTGTTAGCTACTAGGCTGTTCTTCAGCTGCTGCGTTTTGAAGAAACAGTCTGTTCGCTATCAGGACAATGTTCCGTTGTTACAGCACTCCGCATACACTGCTTCACAACACAACAGCACGTAATCCCTCTCCTCTTTCACTAAAAAATGCAAGCATATGCAAAGTGCTCCCCAGGTCGCAAAGCCTTTTGGTTCAACACCCGTTTTTCTGCAATGTTTGGCTTCCCCCTGCTCACTCCGAAGGATCCCTGCACCCCTGCTCGCTGGCAGCCAGGGTGCACCAAGCAGCTCCGCTCGCAGTGCACAGGAACAGGAGACAGGTAGGGTAAAAGTGGTGGTGATGCAGGGGAGGAGAGGTCCTTTGCTCAGCCGGCCACCTTCTGCGTGAACCTCAGAGCCTGCAACCTAAGCTGGGGCTATAGCATTTGGTTTGGTTCCTGCTCTTCACGGCCCCCAGCTCCAGGTACATGGTGCAACCTGCAGACCTCAGGAGATTTGGTGTGCAGGCAAACAGCTGCACGTGATGGGGAAAGGGAAGCGGCCAAATGACAGTAGGGGGACTTCCCATGTGCTCAACCCCGTACTGCGCTGCCATTTTCTGTACCTTACTAACAGAACCCACTCGGTGTCTCTGCAACGCGAGCTCTACGCCCCCCTAACCATACAATAGCAGTAACATGCTTGGAAGCAGCAGTTATACCATTTAGGCTCTAATACTCTTAAGACTAGAGTTGAACGGTCTGATTATCTATAGCATTGTGTTTATCTATGGTCTTCTAGTCTAACCTACAAAAATGGGCCTCCTTTTTATTAATGTAAGCCCCAAATCATCTGAAAGCAGCTGAAAAGCAGCCACTTTTAATACTGCAGATTCAACAGCCATTAAATTTGACAAGGCAACATCCTGTATTAGTGGAAGGGCATTGATTGGGAAGATCTCTGACTGGCTTTTAAGCTTAGAGAAAATAAGAGCAAGAATCAATAGCTTAAAAAAAAAAAGTTCCAGCATTATCACACATAAAAGGAAATGACTGCTAGGCTTTATCACTTCATCTGGGCTAATTAGTGCCAAGACCTACATGCTGTTACACAGGTAAAACTGAAATTCTGGATCTCATCATAAGAAGCACCAGGCAACCGTGTGTAAACAGCTTCTGTTATCTCTGTTTTCTAACTTACTGGGTTGCTTGGAGTGATATTTTCCAGGACACACACATACTTTGGAGCCACTTTATCAGGAATTTTTAAAGTTCTCCTGCAACCACCAACAAAGAATTATGTGATCTATTTCAACCCCATTAAAAAGCCTTTCAATTCTTTTGTTAATTCCTCTCAGCTGTAGTTATGCCTTACAGATGCTGTTGAAGGAGATTCTTCACTTGGGCCTCAGGCCTTATTCAGTGCACAAAATGGAGAACAACAACAGCTAACATGCTGCTACTTTTTTTTTATTTTATTTCATTACCATGAGATGCAGCTCTGTGCTTTATGTACAGCTCACTCATCTCCAGGAAAAGACTGTTCAATGACCCTCATCACTTTAATATCTAAACACCATTTCAGCTTCAGTTTGCTTTACCAGATTTTTGTGGTATTATTATCCTCAGTATATAAATGGGCTACAGAGGCCCAGGGATTAAGATCACAAGTGTCCCTTTAATGCTCAGAGATCCGAATTTCCAGAGAACTTAGCATGCACTATGCACTATATTCAAAGCGCAGCTCTGAAGAATCTCAGCTGCCTATGTGGGAGAAGCTGTCCTGCAAAACCGCTGCAGCGGCTTAAGATATTACAGACACTCAGCTGTTTGTTACCACTCATGCTCTCCAGCCAGCCAGCTAATCATGCAAGTATTCCCAGCCTATCTCAGCGCAAAGCAAAGCAAGTCGGTTAATGCCCACTGTGAATACTCCGGCTTATGTGAATTGCTCTGCATCACAAAGGAGCTCTGTGGCACAGGCTGGTTTAGGAAATCGTTCTCCAAATAGTGTTCAAAGGCCTGAGCTGGCAGATCACCTCTTCTCTTCCTTGCTATCTCCAGTCTCATTTCACCATATAAATTCCAAATTGTCAGCAAGTGGAACAGATAAATGTAAACAAAGCTCCTCTTCTGTAGATGTATGTAATCCCCAGGCCCCAGTTCATCAGAACACAGACCAGGAGCTGCAGTAGCAGCCACCAACGTATGCGGTGCATTTTTGCCACATGTTACTGCATGTCACTGTGTCCCAATTGATGGGAGAGTGATGAAACACTAGTCCAAGCTTTAATCATTAGAAAAAGCCATTATCTGCAGCAGCTGATCTACACTCTATTCCAAATTGTCAGGCACCTGGGTTTGTGCCAATACATTCATGCTAACCATTGCCTTATCTCTCCCAAGTACGAGCGTGGTTATCCTATGCATTTATGAGGAGAAATGAAAATTGAGAGAATTAGATTTACATTTTTCCTGGTTGGCTAACAAATTTCATCCCCTCCCAGTAAAGACGCACATTGCTTTTTAAATCTGAACTTTTGCTACAATCACTGCCAGAGACAGACGCTGTTGGCAAGATTTCATAGAGATGCTAGATCACAATTTTAAGGGCTTATTTAAAATTGTAATTGTTACAGCAAGATTGTAATTCTGGTATGGCAAGTACTAAGAAGAAGGTGGAAATTACCTAGTTAGTGGATTCCCACTGAAATCTGCTACCTGTAGTGCTTTGCAGAATGAGATGCTTTCTGGTATTTCAGGAATATCTGTGGAAGAAAAAAAGGGGAAAAAAAACATCATCAACAACTTTACTGCATCTACACTGAAACTATTGCCTCATTACATTCAGTAACTTGCTACTGCAAGGAGTTATCTTAGTATCTTTCAAGACATTTCAACATGCAAGACTGCTTCATGTCCAAGTACTCGTTACTTCAAATGAGAGCAAGAGCAACTAGCAGGGCAGAGCCATTTTGTGCTTTTTCAAATTCCATTTCCCTCTCCTGGACTCACCTGTCCTTGGACTGATCTTTATCAATCTCTGTCCAGAAAAAAAATAAAAAATAAAAAAAGATTCTCCACATCCTAAGACTGTTCTAAAGAACCAATTAAGTCTGAACCTCTTGTAATTTGATCAATACACACCCACAATCTGTGCTGGCAGAAAGTACAGGGGGAGGGAAAACAAGGAAGGGAAGAAAAGAACATGCAAGTCTTTCTGCTCATAACACACACGCATGGGAACAGAACCAGCCTTCCTCACAATAAAGACAGTTAATTTGAAAATATTATTCAAAAATTCAAACAACAGGTTCCAAATAAGAGCTAGCATACTACTTCAAATTGCCAGAAACTAATCAGAGCTATTTCTATGTGAAAACGTTTTTTTCAGGTATCTTCAATATTACACATTTATCTAGTGAAGCTCGTCAATGCTACCTTAAAAATAAAATGCTGTTCCGGGCCTCTTAGTTCCAGCTACATTTCTATGAGTAGCCTGTGGGCCCTCTGTGCAAGTCCTTGTTTATTGCCATCGAGATCCTGCAAGAATGGAACAAATATGCTTGGTTTCCTTGTTTAACAACTTAGATTGTTATGATTCACTTGGAAAGGAATTCAACAGAAAAGGCGGCAAATCTTAAAAATCAGTCTTGTGATCAGGTTTTCCTATTTCCATTCTTTCTTTTACATCTATTCCCTCTCCCCTTCCTGCAATTCTCACCACAAATAATACTTCAGGAAATGTCTTCATAGACTTTTCTCATGTAAGTAGCACCACTGACTTCAGCAGCCATCAGTGACCTAAATATGCTGAAAAATATTTGGAAATTAGGTCTCTTCCTACCTAGCTGAGTGGCTCAGGATTGAACGCCTATATATTTCATTCAGCTCTTCTCCCTGTGAGCAGCGTGATGGGAGGCACAGCAGGAGAGAAGTACCTGTCCATCAGGCTCCATCTCCCGCCAGGCCATCGGAGCAAATGCACTTGTTCTGACTCATTCCAGCTAAGAACTGAATCCCAAAGCAGTACGAACAGGTGTTCCCCCCAAATGGTCAACAGAGGATTGGTACAAGAACATCTCCTGGGAACCTTTTCCTGTTCCTTAAGTGATTGTGAAGGGCTGGAGGGACGGAGGTGGACAGGCACCATCCAGTGGGTTTCACTCCATCTCAAGTGGTGCAGGAGTCATCCCCTTGTCCCCAAGGGAAAAAAAAAAAAAAACTGTATCACAACCCCTAGTGCTCCCGGCATATTCACCTGGCACAGGTCTGAAATTAGCCTAAGCAGTTATAGAGCCAAAGGGGGATGAATGATTCCTGAAGTTTACAAATAGCTCTGGAGTGATCCATTCACCAACCCCAAAAACACACTGTGTGTTCAGATGATGGATCCACTCTGAGCATTACTAAATATCAAAACAATTTATGAGCAACAGAGATGAACATCCACAATGCAACACATGGAAGAACAACAAAGCTGCACTTCCACAGCACCAAACTGCAGGGCCAAAGTCGCTCAGTGTTAAGGTTTACATGAAGTGGTACGCAAGGTACAAATAGTTCACTTTATGGGGTGGCAAAAATATACTCCTTTTAAAACTACACAAAGCCTAAGGTCTGACAATGGCACCATCTCCCCCATACAAGAAAACAAATTATTTTAGAGACAAACTCCTCTCAGAGATGCTTTATATATCTCATAAAACTCTTTCGTAACAACTTTGATACCTGAGGATAAACAGTTAATATTAGAAATCCAGTAACAGCAAGATAAATCATAGAAACATAGAATGGTTTGGGTTGGAGGGGACCTTAAAGACCATCTAATTCCATGCCCCCTGCCAGGGCAGGGACACCTCCCACCAGACCAGGTTGCCCAAAGCCCCATCCAGCCTGGCCTTGAGCACTTCCAGGGATGGGGCATCCACAGCTTCTCTGGGCAACCTGTGCCAGTGCCTCAACACCCTCACAGTAAAGAGCTTCCTCCTTATATTTAATCTAAACCTACCCACTTTCAGTTTAAAGCCATTCCCCCTTGCCCTATCACTGTGCTCCCTGACAGAGTCCCTCCCCAGCTGTCCTGTAGGCTCCCTTTAGGTACTGGAAGGCCTCTGTAAGGTCAGTGTGAAACATCAAGTGAGGCCTTTAAGGTTAGAAAGGGTGGGTAAAATGGAGTCCTCAAATCAGGATTTAAGAGGAGATTGCTCCTCTGTAGCAGTTCACCTCACAAAAATACAAAACTCTCCTGCCAAAGGGCCGTGCAGGAGCCTGCAAAAATGGGCAGGGAGCTGTGGTGCCACAGCTCAGACACCTGTACAGGGGGATATACGAGGCAGAAGAGGGACTAAACCTCGTGGTCAAACTCTTCAAGCTTCTTCATGGGTTTCGCTAATCTGTGACCAGACAGAGTATGTTTCAGTGACACAGTCAGTGAGCAGATTCTTCACCAAAAACTTTGGAAGCAGCCACAAACCTACTTCAGGAGGAGCCACAAGAGCTGCTGAATGCGAAGGAGGGACAGCTGGAAGGAGCAGCCTGTGTCAAAGTGCCACAAGCACACCCATCTCTGCTGACCTCGCTTCTGAGTCAAAAGCTCACACTTTGTCCCTACCATGGGAAAGGACTAAAGAGCTATGAATATTGCCTTCTAAATACCTATAAGGAAAAAAAAAAAAAGAACCCCACATTAAGATTGCCAGATTAAATGTTGAACGTGTGATAAATTCTGTGATAAAGTGATAAACTGTTGCAACACATGAAATGCTTAAAACTATTTGCATGCCACTAATACTCCAGAAAGTAAAAGCACTGAAGTCATTGCAGGGACAGTGCTCTGTCTGGCAAAGCAGACGGCAAGTAATATTTTTTTTAAAGAATAAATTAATAAATAAAAAAAGCCACCCACACGTTCACGTAAAAAGCATTCACTTTTAAAAGGGTGCTCTAAAGGAACTCAAACAGTACACAGACCTGGAAACTTTCCCCTTCCCTGTATGTGACACATGAAATCAAAACAAAATCAAAATTGCACTTACAGACACAGACGGCAAAGGTTTCATTCGTTCCAATTCTTGATGCAAGCACTGTCTGTGTAAGACTGAATTTACACTAATGGATTGTTGACGACAAAGGTCCTACATACACTCAGGAGACGTTGGAACCTCTACCTGCACTGCAGCAGTGAGAAACACCGATACCAAGAGCTCTGCTAATCAGCACTAAGTACAGAAGTTTGTCATCCACTGTCTATTTATTCTTCCTACCATCCTTCTCTGGATAAAATATCTGGAAATTAACAGAAAAGCAGTGGCTCATTTCTCCTATTTTTTTAATATCTTTCTCTCTCTTCTTACCCTCTCCCCACATCAAAATTATACTTAACATTAGCCTTAACTAACATCAGCCTTAACTAGTTCAGAGCAGATCTTTGTATTGAACTACAGGAACCTGTATAGTGTTTGTCACTGCCTTACGAGTCCTGAAATGGACTATTTTGAAGCTTCACAGGACTCTAAATAACTTGTGTCTTTGCAACCAAGCCAGTGTCCACAACTTTTATACATGCATATATGCACACAGACACACACCTTTCAGATACAAATGCACACTTGCAGTGTGAATCCTTCTCCTGGATTAAACAAAAAAAAAACAAACCAAAAAAAAAAGCTCAAGTAATTATTTTAATTTGTTTTGAAAATACATATATATACACATACACACAAAACATATAAAGCAGAATATAAACTTAAATTTTTGATGATGACACAAAGTTTCTGAAACTAATCATACTACTGATTTCCTCTACCAATGTGTGGTTTCATTGTCATACCGTAAATAATTTCTTTTCTAAGGCTATATAATGGGCTACAGGGAAAAAAAAAAAAAAACTTACATATATATATATATATATATATATATATATGTTCTCAAATCATACTATTTTTATACCCTCCTTCTTTTACAAGGCTTGGGTATTATCTACAATAACAGTTAAGTATCTGAACTAAGTAGAAATTACACCAGCATAGGATACTACTTGCAATAAAGCAACATGGACACTGTTTGTAGCTTGGATGCATTTGCAAATGACAAAATCTGTTTTGAAAGTAAAGTGTGCTTTCCCAGCCTATTTATTCCAGGCTATGAAATCATTACATGAACAGAAATCTTCAACAGCAAAGCATAACGGATACAAGAAAAAAGGGAACTCCCCCCCCCCCCCGCCCCCCCGATATCTTCAGTATTTTTTCTCCTCTACCTAACAAAGGACAGACAAAAATTCAGTGCTTCTCTTTGAGCTGAGTTTCATTATACTTTTAGTAAGTAAAACATGGTTGAAAAATGAAGATTAAAGAAATTTATCAGGCAAAACACAACCAAGTTATGACACTATCATTACATAGGAAGACAACTATAGCATTGTTTTGAATAAATGACCTCAGAAGAAAAAAGGCAAGGAGCAGTTTAGTATATGACAAAAATTCTGGGGTGATTGTTATAGCAAAGGAGATGATCATCCATAATAGAAGCATTGGCATAATCAACTGAAATGCAACACAGGATATTAAAACGTAAAGAAGTCCTTCTGTCTCTTGACAGATTAAGCAGCTTTTGCCCTTACTGTTTACTACTAGATTTTGCTACAGACATTAACACATACATCTCTGCCAATATTAGCAGCAATAAGGTTGAATGCTGTTCTTGCCACTGCTGGATAACCAACTCAAATCCTACTTAAATATCTAGGATTCTTCTAATGCCACATACTGACGAATGCTCCACATTTAAAGGATGCCCCAGATGTTCTGGCATACAGATTGTGCAGCATTGCTAATAATAAAGCTATAAACCAAGCATAAGCCCTGTGACGTATGACAATACAAATAAAGTGACAGCAAAAAGTCATGCCAGCAAAGTAGATAAAAAAAAAAAACAAGCTTGGCAGTCGCGTACATAAGAGGGTGTATACATATACACACACACACATATTTCTAGTCAAGATACCTCTTCAGATATTTATCATTCTAGTTTGCACAAGAACTTGTGGTATCAGGCAATGATCTTTCAAGCACCGTACACATGACTTAAGAATCAAGTGTGATACTAGGGAATTTTGTACTTCCTGAATGAGAAAATTATTTCCAAATATTCTTTTGTTTGGTGCTAATCTATATATGATGAAGATTTGTACAACAGTAACATGCCTCAGTGCCCTTTCCCTCTCTTCCCTTTCTCTGGTGACTGGGAGGCTGAGGGGGAGGCAGCTTTCATTTTAAACTGATAAAACCCTTCATATGGCACATTTTTACAGCATTTTTCTATAAAATTTCAAAAACTATATATTCTTTTCTCTACCGAAAGCCTACATGGCCAGCATTCTTTACATATTCTGCAACAGGGAACATAATTTCTGATGACTGGTGCCTAGGCCGCAGCCTGGCACGCCCCCCAGTAAAGGGAACCCCACAGCACTGGCCTAGGCTGTCAGAACAAAAGGCCCACACTACCGTATGTACCCTGCACACTGCTTAGTGACTGCTAACTCGTTACCCTATTGAGGAGTTTATGCCATTTTTTTGCCCAGTAAGGCCACTCCAGACTATGAACCAATGCAGCAATATCCCTCGGGACAGATAACCAGACTACATCCATCCAGTTTGATATGTGGAAGAATTTCCCCCCTGAGTATATACTATAGTGTAGTATAATACGTATATGTTACATGCACACATTAAAGGTCCAGCTAGCCCATTAAATCTTGAAGCATTACAGTGCTTGAGGGATTCAGGAGTCTCAAGGCTCTGCTGTCATTTCCGGGGGGTCCTTGCTGCCATCCATGGCACAGAAGCACTCTGAGAAGCCTGGCTTGAGCAGGCTGAAGCCTGCCCTCGGTAAAAGTCCCCCCTCCCCATTCACCACCTCCTCCACCTTCCAAACTGAGAAGGAGGAAACTATCCACTTAGGGAAATGCCTTGCAAGAAGGAATTTGTGCTGCAAGTATTTATTTGTCTTTGCAAAGGGCACTTCAGCCGCAGAGCCCAGCTGAGGAGGTTGGTACCTCACAGAAGCCACCATCACGTCCCCCACCTCTCCCAGGGCAGCGACCTGTGGCTCCCAGAGGGTCTACTTCCTCAGGGGGCTGGAGGAGGGTTAATCCCCCCTCTATTTCCACTCTGAGATCATGGCACGCACCATGATGTGTTAGGCTTTCTTGTTGTTTTCTGTTCCAAAAGCAAGGTTTTGCTGCTAGCCCCAAAGGCTGAAGTAATCAACCTCTTTACCTAAAGTGTTACCATTTCTGGGACAAAATGTGACAGGAGCCATTGTTCTTGCAAAGTCTATTATGATTAAGTGGCTCTTGTACAGGTTGTAACATTTTCCTCTTCAATCTCTAAGGCGAGGATACACAAAGAACAGAAGAGATTGCTCTTTCAAGAGCCACCTTCACAGCTTTACAGAAAATACACAAACAGGTTCAGGTTGGGTTTTCTCAACCAAATCCCTTACCGTATAATTAACAAGAAACTGAAGTGAGGTAAGTATATCCCTTCCTCCTCCTCCTGGTTTCTGTACACTTCCCTTTTTCAAGCGAGGAGTGGAGAAGGAAAAAAAATGTTCACAAAAGAGCATTTTACAGATACATAGATAGTAGGCATGTTACTTAAGAGACAACAGTGTAAAGACTTAAAAGTGAGCTGTTTTTTGAATAATTAGCCTGTGGTAAATCAACAGCCCGTCCTTCTCAGCTGCAGAAACAAGCACAAACATAGGATCACGAGCTGCTAATTGTAAACTTGAGGAAAAGGGCCAGGGAGAGAGCTCAAAGATTAGAGCACAGGGAAACAGCAGGCCCAGGTGAATTAAGTGGAACTGTCTGAGTTCAGCAAGGAATTTGGGTCTTCTGTCTTTCAGCAGCACTTAACCAAAAAGAGAGAGAGTTAAACAAGGCTGGGAGGCATTTTTATGAAGATTTCTGTCTTGGACTTCATGGCTAGCAAGAATTAAATACTTAATAAAAGAAAAAAAATAGTATTCTACCTATGAAGCTGTGGATGACAGATATTGCATAAGCATTGCAACAGCAAAGTTGCACATTTATTGGATCAATTCTTCAATAACTTTATGGTCATCGCATCTAACCTTCCCTAAGAAAAACCCCAAGTAACACTGGAAAAGAAAAAAGAGCTAACAAAGCCTGTTTGCAGACTGTAATCTAGATTACAGATCATAAAATTGCAAAGAAAATTGAAGTATTTAGTTTATGTCACTCCCATATGAATTGATGTTTAATGCTTGACCAAAGGTTTCTGTTTCCAACTCTATTAAAAAATAAAAAATAAAAAATAAAAAAAAAACCTTAGAAATCATCCACAGCCTTCTCTGGAATTTGGATGCCAAATACTGGGATGAAAATTGCTAGATATACACACAAGTGCTTCAGCATGGTTCCCTTAGAAAAACAGCCAAATCTGGCAGAATATACCACAATAGAAAAATCACCGTGTTAGAAAAAATCTACTTTTCTGTAATCCATCTAAATTTCCCTCATTAGATCATTCCACCATGAGATTTCACTTATCTTCTTTCCCAGTCACAGCCAGCACTTGCTGTTTCTTCTTCCCCCTTCCCTGACAGGCTTTCTTCACTGACTAGGTAGGGTCTTGTCTCTCTCACCTTGCAAAGCTCACCTCCTCCTCCTGCAACTTACAAACATCACATTCATTTGCATTTTAGTGACGGAGATTCACAAATTCCAACTTGCACATCACTTCTTCAAAGTGAGCAAGAATTTCTACACGTCTATGGGATTCAGCAGTGCTCCACATCTGAAAGCAGTCTGCAGTAGATATTTTTCTTCCCCAGTACTCTTCTTTGTGTATCGATCCCTAAACTTCACATTTAAGACATGAAGGTGTTTAAAACTGTGTTTTAAACAGTATCTTTGAACTAACTTCAAGGGAGGTACGGAAGATAATACAAAGAAAATATGTCACTAGAAATTAGTACTAACACACACAACTGCCAGCAAGCAACCACTTGAAAGAGTGAAAAAACATGTTTTCTGCTGGTGTACAACAAGGGAGCCTTACCTTCATTAGCACACACACAAATTTAAGTCACTAGCCTGACATATGCTAAAGCTTTTCAGCACCTGCAGTAGTGTTCTGCCACTATACAAACAATAGCCTCTGATCTCATGGTTTTCAGGTGTTCACAATGAGGGTTACAGTGAGAGCATTCATAGGATGCTTTCTTGTAACAGGTAAGAACCACCTTTGGCAGTAATTGGAGAGCAAGTCTTTAAGTGCCCACCTGAACAGAAAGCAGTTCTGAAGGCAAACAAGCAGCCTACCAAATCTAGCAGCCACATATTTTAACAACAAAAAATATATATGTATCCATTTGCAAACTCTACGGCCTCACCACACACCTTGTTTCCTTCCTTTTCTTTCTTGTCCACCAAGCAAGTGTCAATTTACATGTACTTCCCAGCAGCCTGGGTTTTACCATTTACTGCCAGCATTGTACCAGCACATTTGTGCTGGGGTGGCTGGTGCCAGGCTTCACGGAGGAGGTCTGCTGGAGAAGCACAGCAGAGGCAGAGAGAAATGAGGTTAGACCAGAGGTCAAAAGGCAGCAGCTGGTAGATGATGGACTGCAGCCTGAGTGGAACTGCAGGACAGGATCAGAAGCCTTAGAGTGCTTCTGCCTAATTAGCTTATTTTCTCACAGTTAAATGGCTGGGTCACCAGCCCAGGCTGTACTGAAACAAGTGTTCGAGCCCTTTCCTCTCAGTCAGTACTTCTAGTAGGAAAACACTGGTTATCGTGCCTCTTTTTTTTTTTTTTGTGGGGATACTTACCCATTTTACAAGCAGAAGGAAGATAATTCTACAGCAGGAATGATGGGTGTGTATTTGATAGCAGCCAGCTGAATTAAAAGAGAAAGCATGGGTGTGCATGCTGCAATACAAGTGAGTGAGATGACACTGAGAGAAAGTGAAGCACAGGTTACACACCACTCTCCTGCTGCAGTAAGTGACGCTCTGTACATCAGCTACGTGTGCTCCAGAAGCACCCTAAGGAAGCTTTAAAATACTTCCTTGAATAAATGTGTATATCACGCAGCATGCAATGAATGTGGTGTTCCAAGGATGACTAAGACCTGCAAACAGACTTTTAATTAGACTGTAAAGCAGCTGAAAAGAACAAACATTTCAAATACAAAGCAGTAATATCAAACTGCTTGCAACTGAAAATGGAGTTTAAATATTGCTGCTCTTGATTTCTAAAAGTACAATGCAAACTGAAGGCAGTATCAACTGAAAATTTCCAAGTCTACAAATATAACGCATTTTGGAAGCAAGGAAAAAGTAAACTAAGGCTCATTGCATTTGGGACGATGGCTTGCAGCTGCCAGAAGTTGACCTGAGGGATGTTGGGTACTGGTCAGACTGTCAGCCCTTAGCAGCAGTAGCTCTCTCCTTACACTAGTGTTACTACTATTTAGATGCTTCTGAGGAACCATCTCTACTGCTAGGGTAATCCTGAAGCAGCACAGAAATGGTAGCATATTTGTCATAATGTGGCAACTGTGTTCAGACAGGATTTTTGGAATGCAGATCCTGATTTCATGACACTTGCATCCAAAACAACTGTACTATCTATAGTCACGAGCTCAATTTAACCGTAAACTGCAGAAATGGGTAGTAACTAATATATAGCCACAGTCTATCTCTACAGCAGGTATCCAAGCTCACACACTGAACTGAAATATTATTATTAAGTGATATCAAAGCGAAGAACCATTTTGAGATTCTGGTACCCAGCATCATGTTGAGTCAAGTATGGCTTGACAAGGCCTGCCCACGCACAGATTTCTTTAGTAGCTGCCACAGCAAACCCATCACTCCTCGGTTCACCACGTAACCGATCACAGCTCCACGGAGACCGGAGTCAGAAGAGAACCAGCAAAACCCACTACAAAGGTTTAAAGAAGAAAAAAATAATAATAATCCCAAATTCCACTCTACATAAATTACTGAGAGAAAGTATGTGGGGTAGAAACTTCCTTCAGACAAAAATACTACAAGTAAGTTAACACCTGTGGGGTGTTTTAAGGAATATTCAACGTGACAAAAACATATCAGTGGAATCTAGAGGATTTAAGACTTATCAAAGGCAAACAAATAAAAACACATTCTTGTACAAGAGGGACAATAAGAAGGAATGCACCACGTCTGCAACAGCGCAGCATACACACAGGGCATGCATAATCCCAAATATCAGCATGCATTACGTTAACTACAGAAACTTCGTGCTGTACCCCTCCTGTCTGGAAGAAGCTACAAAACAAGAAAAGCCATTAACATTTTAATGAATCTGGGATGGCAGGGCCCTAAGCTCTACGAATTTAGCCCCCAAGGGATTCTGTGGGGGATTTTGCAGAAAAGGGGGTGGGGAGCCGCTGCAGGAAGCCTCTGCGGGAGGAACAGCATGGGCAGCAAGCAGCCTGCTGCACTTCCAGGGGATTGCAAACAAGAAGCACTGGAGAGAGGGAAGCTCAAGCACAGTGCCTGCCGAGGCCCCAAGGAAAAACTGCAGAAATTTGAGTGCATCTTCCTTCCTTGGGATTGCACTTTTCTCAGTCACAGGGTCTTCAGAGACTGAGAGCTTGTCCCGAGCGCTGTGGGAAAACAAACAGCACACAGGCGTTTCCTATTCTGCCTAGAGCAGGATCTCTCCTGTACCACATAGAGCAAAGACTTGCTCTGAAACTCGATGCAAAGCACAGGAGCCCTGCCCAAACTACATATGCTTGCTTCAGCAACCCCAAATTCACCAGTGAAGTGAGAATCCTGGACGGGATTTACCTAACTGTGGGGAGGCTGAGGGAGCCAGCAGACATCGCAGACACACAGCTGTTCAGCAGCAGAGTCCCATGCCTCAGAAGATGCTACAGGGAATACTCCTAGTCTCGGACACACTTTGCCAGCAACCCAAAAGCTCCAGCATCCACTGTCAAAGTCCTGTAAGTCTGCTTTCCTCAGCTTCAGACCCGGTACATCAGCTTTTTGAACAACATGAGACCTAAGAGATAATGTGCATGCCAAATAACCTTCAAGGCGTTCACCCTCACTGTACTGTTCATTCAGCACAGCCTTCCTCTGCCCCGATGTTCCCATCTTTGATTCACCCATTCAGCCTTTGCTCAAATACCAGCCTCATCCAGACTAAAAGAGCACGGTGGGGATGCTTTCTTTGAAACCTACATGAACACATCCTCGCAGATGAGTATGAAATAGCATCAACATGCAAATAATCAAGGAAAAGTTTAAGATCACATGGCTCCTGGCCTTCTCCAAACGCTCCTCCCTCTGCACCCTCTGCTATCTCACCTTATTGTCACCAGACCTCCCTCACGTACACCACCCCACAACAACAGAACATCAAGTTTACACCTGCTGAAGATTTTGAAGTTTCATTTTGAAGGATTTTTGTAGTCCTATATTCACTTATTACCCAAAAACTACTTAAAAGATTAGCTGTAGCACATTCTTACCACACATGAACATCTCTTAGGCATTTTAGAACACTTGGGACTTCAAGAAAGCCACACTCAAGGAGTTTCCCTGTACACTTCTGAGGGCCCATGATCTAGAGCTACACTTAGAGAACATAGCGCTGCACCGCACAGGCATCCAGAGCTGGCCCCAAAGGGTCAGAAGGGATCCTGCCGGAGGGGATCGACCCACCTCCAGACACAGCACCTCAAAACTGCACAAAACACAGCTGGCCACGGCTGGAAGCATCCCAACATTCAGCCATCTGACACACGCACCAGCTCACGCAGCTTCAGAGATCACACGCAGACCAAAGGATTAGGAGGCAATGAGAAAGGAGGGCATGTTACCATTTTACTAAGAGGGAAATGGAAGCACTTTGTTTATTCAAAAGCCTTTCGTCCTCCTCCTTTGAAGAGAGGTTAAAATAGAGAGGGCTACTCCTCACACAGATCACTAAATGAATTTATATTTGCATTTTTAAGCTCTTGAGGAAACAGAATGGCCAGAACTGAAAGCAATTAGTACAGCGAACCAGACAGCTAAAACAACAAAAAACACAGAACAATGATCTCTTATTTCCCAAGTTCAGATGTCACCATCACGCTTTCCTATTCATGCTGCATACTGAATTTTGAAAAGCTGGGCTGTTTTTCCGTGCCTGAAAGGAATACAAAGAGTTCTCATTTTTTCTCCTAAACAGTTTTTTAATTAGAAAAACAGAAACTGATGAAGTGCAAACCAGGGAACAGGAGAAATCTTTGGCAGGTTGCGAATCTAACATATTGGAAGTTGGGTTCTAAATACAAAGCTAAGAAACAAAAATATTATAATAGCCAAAATCTCATGTGAGAAATTCCCCCTGCAGCATCACATATGGTGTGTGTTTTGCCTTTTAATTTGGAGAGCCAAAGAAGCTGTGAGACAACCAAAAAAAGACTAAACGGTGGAAAGTAACATCAGCCTTCTTCTGCAGCGGACCCCTGAATCACCTCACAGTGTTTTGCTTTCAGTTTGAGTCGTGTAGTATCTGCAGTGTGATTAAGCAGAGGACAGCCGTATCAGTCACCTTCTGCACTGAACCACGGAGAAGAATAAGCAATGCAATAAAATGCATGATTAACGTTGGACTTTGGACATCGCAAAGAAATTGCTTCCTGCAACCTGCGTTAGTCCAACACATCGCTTCAGAAAACACTTCCTGGTGCAGTAACTTCTAATGACACATGCATCTACCCAGCCATAAATGTTCACACCATCTGTTCTTGTTACAGTTCAGCTCCGAAGCCAACTTTCAAGTCAGGCTGACAATAGTTCACATGGCTCTGATCCATCAGCTCTTTTGCAGCTAGTTATTCATTTGCAAAAAGAGTTACTAAGCCAACACAGTATTTCCTTTTTTATAAGATCTGTCACAGACAGCACCCATCTCAGCCAACCTCAGTAGCCAAAATACTGTGTCAGTTAATTCTCATGTATTTCTAAAATATTGTAACTAATGTGTCTCTTCTGTTTCTTAGGTGATTTCTTTCCAGTTTTCTTCTTTTATGAGGTTTGCAAATATGCATATCATTATATGGTTCACAGATTTTTTTTAGACGCTGCCTAGACTCTCATTATGCGTCACCAGATTACCAGATCGCATTAGAAGCACCAAACAAATACAAATGAAAGATGCAAAATTCCAATAGTTACAGGAAGGTGAGGTGACCACTGAATAATATTCTTTGGCAGCACAGAGTCAACGTGATGTTGAACTGTCACAAGAAAAGGCTCCCCGACGCACTATTCCTTCTCCTAATATTCATTTACATCCCTCACTTATTTACAAGGCTGCACAGCCTTGGTCTCTCCCACCCCATCCGTCACACCTCAGAGAGCATTCTGTGCGTATCCACTGAATGTAAGGAGGCAGAAATAGCTGACAGCTGCTCTAATTCGGTAACACTGATTCGCTTTTTCTAGACCACTGGGTCATAAGGCTGCCTAAAGGTGACCCACCAGGCCCCAACTTCTTTCAGAACTGCTAAGTTCACCAGGCCACCAAAAAAAGGGGGGGCAAAACACAAACTCATTTCATTCCATCACGGCTTAGGACAATATTAGCAGCAGCAAACTTCACAACAGAGTGGTAAATCCGCATGGTTTCCAACAACGTATTTTAAAATACAGTTCCTCCCGGCATCCTTTTCTGAATTTCTCTCTGCAAGTGATAAGATTATTTTTCTTCCAGAAGCAAAACTATAAATACAAGCACTCTGCTTCTTGCTAATCACAGGTAAAGAGGACAGCAGAAATACAGAACTCAACTTCTAACCCAGAGGCACCCTTTTCTGGGCAGACAGGAGCTTTATTCTTTTTCTTAAATTCAAGGCACTTTGGAGAGCTCAGAAAAAGAAATCAACATAGTGACAGATACACATAAAAATCAGATTTAAAGCATTCTTTAAATTGGGAAATAAGGCAAACTCTCAGAAAGCCAGAACTACAGTTCAGCATTATTTTTTACTTTATTTCTGCCACTGCCTCTCCTCTGCTCATTCCCTCCTTACCATCTTGAACTACAGGCAAATCCATGCATTACACAGAAGAGCATTCTGCAGGACGTAGATAGCAGCTTGAGACAGAAAAACCCTACTAATCCAGCTTTGTAGATCACATCATGTGACAGTATAAAATCAAACAAATTAACTTTGTAACTTACCATTTCGAGATAAATCAAGTTCCACCAGCTGCATGAAATTTGCTATTTCTGGAGGAAGTCGCTGGATCTCATTATCACTAAGTCCAAGTTTCCGTAACTTCACAAGTTGGAAGAAAGGCTGAAAGAAAAAATACCATGTCAGAAGATATTCATAAAACTCGCACATAAACCTGATAAACAACAGCACAATGTATAAGTTCAACTGGAAGCCATTCACTGAATTTGAGCTGAAGTTAGTGCTCAAAATCAGTTATGCAGACCTCTTTCAGAACCGCATCAGAAGGAACATTTTGTTTTATTTTCTACATGCAAACACTGTATCTGTAAAGCCAGCTATTAAAGATCACAGCAGACACTAGTGAAATCCAGAGTGCCTGCTTCAAAATCATTAATGGGGTGAAGCTACCCATCAGGGTAATTGAAAGCATCCTAATTACACACTGGGGTCACTGGGAAGTTAATGCACGCAGACACTTCTAAAGGATGATCCAGAAAACCCCCACAGAGGGGCTGCCAAGGTCTTCTCAGCAGGCGAGCACAACAACCAACTAGGTTACAGAGCTGGCCTCCCCCAGGAATACTTTCCTTCCAGCTTCATAAATCCCACGTTCCTGTCAGTAGAGCGGCCCAGTTTCAGAAGGACTAATGAAAGTTGTGTGCGATGCACATGATTTCAAGTCTCTCCAGCATGAAGAGGAGCCAAAGCATGCAAGTGGCATCTGAACTGCCAAGCAGCCACCCAGGAGCAGGCACTGCTCATCAGGTCACGTTTAGGGACACAGATCAAGTGCTAGGAGCAGCTGGTGGTTGAAGAGCAAAATGGGCTTTAAAAAGCTACTAAGATAGAGGTGTCCCTAGGACAGGCTGAGGGCCCCGGTCTCACCACAGCCTTCCTCTCTTCCAGCTAGGCATTTGGCTGAGAGTGACTGCAAGCAGTGGGGGTGTGGGCAGCACCCAGTGCTGTTACATACACGTAGTCTCGACCATGACTGGCTGGACTCCTCGTATTTTGAGGGTTTGGGGCCTCTGGGCTGCACAGGCATTTTTACACAGCACGCAGAGCCTGTCCATCCCGTCCACCAGCAGCACACGTGCATGCCTGCACCCTCGTGCTCTCTTCCCCCTTTGGAAACCTTTGGGGCAACAGGAAGGTGCTAGCAGGTTTTGGACATCAGCTTACATGTAATTATCTGCGATCCATTCCTAGAAATTAGCACCTGTTTTTTTGTTGTTGTTTGTTTGTTTAGAAGGTGCTGTAGTGAGTTTTCTGACTATCACTCAATTCTACCTTAGATGGCCATGAAAAGGGGCAGTAAGACAAGCACCTTGCTGGGACACCAGGTAAAAGACAGCCTTCTGAATCTGCTATTATGGTACAAGTTTTCAATCTTAGTTTGAGTGTCTTATGCCCAAAATCATAAATCAGGTTTTAAGTGTAAGACTTTGCAACCCCAGCACCAATCTTCCAACACACATTTTTGTCCCTTGTCACAGACAAACAGAATACGATTGAAATTAATGTTTTCCTTCAAACCCATGACTTCCTTGCAGGGATTTAAAAGGACAGAGCTCTGAAAAGTTTCTAAACACTCAGCAAGCAGAAGGTGCACTAGATGTGAGCAGGACAATTAAAAGGCATTTTGAGAATGGCACTCCTCCCCCAAAAGCATTAAAGGCTCTGATAGCGGAGTTAAAATTTTAAGAGGAAGATGAAACAGAATTGTAAGCAATTTTAAGATCTATAAAAATATGTGTTACAATTAAAATAGACACAAATCTGTTTCTTTTTTTAAATCCTTCTTTGTCTTCACCAGATACCTAACTGCATTTTCCTATTGTGAACATATTATCTTCTAAACCAGCTGCACCCCTTTTGCTAAATACTTGTTAATACGACAAAAGCAAGGATCCATCAACAGCTGAGAAAAGCACTTAAAGATACTTTTGTTAAAACGTAGGAGTACATCCCACAGAGGAGATCCTAATCTGTCCCAAAACAAATACTCGGCGAAAAGCACCGACAAGGTGTCTCGCTGCAGAGATTTTCCCAGGCACTTTGCAGCTGCTGAACTGCACACCAGTTACAAACACTGCTGTGCTGATACCAGTCGTCTCATAAGCACCGGTTGTCCCTGCCAGAGATCCTTTACAATTGCAAGTGAGAAAAAACAGAAGGAACGTAATTAAAAGATGGAAGGAACACGATTAGAAGACAAAACGGTCACCAAAAAGCTATTAGGAGGTGGGCATTCCTTGGCAGGTTTAAGGGCCCTCACCTCTCTGCATCAGGGTTGCATAGGTTTACTACATGTGCAAAGCACACACATGTAACAAACAAACTATGTAATATTTAAAGGCATTCTTGTTTCTGTAACAGACTACTTCAAAGAAACATGAACTGGGAGCTCTATTTCTAGTTTGCATAACAATTTTTAATGAATGACACCATGTGCTAGATAAAATCATAAACTGCAGTTAAGCGAATGGCATTTCTTTGAACTTCTTGCTTCGTTTTTTTTTTCCTTTAAACTACAGAACTTAATCACTCCTGGATGGTTAGCACATCCCACCTCAGCAACGGTTCATCCTTTACCAAGGCACCGTGTTAATGCTCTCGAGTGCTCCCGGCAAACTCTTTTTGCTGTATTTGTTTCACCTGTCAGAAAGTCCACGGGGAAGCAACAGAACCGAGAGCATGCTGAAGAGAGATCAGCGAGTGGAAACATACAGATTAAATTTGTTCCGGCCAAGCCGAGACGTGCTCCTCCTGTGATGCACGGGCCAGAGCTCAACCCCTGCTTGAAACGCTGCTACAAGAAGCAAAGCGCCTCACAGCCGCTGGTTAGCTGGACCCGGGTGGCAGGAGAGCATCCACCCCGCGCGCCGTAATAGCAGGGTTTGGTTGCAGCCCCGACGTCTCTACGGGTAGCTTGGCAACACTCTTAATGCCGCTCGGTTCAGCCAGCCTAATTAGCAGGGCCTCCATGAGACAAATAATTCCACGAGCATCAGCACTAAAGAAGCCTACAACTTCCTATTTAGAGGCAATTTCCAGACTTAAATTGAAGCTTTTCTTGCTATCAAAGAATGCATAGAGGTTTCTCTTAGGGGGATTTTCTAAGAACACATGTCTTGAATAGAGCCCTTCTCCCACTGGAAAACTAACCAAGTCTCCGCCCAGCCATGTATTAAAACAAAACAAAAATCCCAACAACTTCATTCTGACAAAACTGGGTAAATATCAGCCAATGGAAGGAAAAAAAAAAAGGAGATGAGACGAGCAAGTAACTCATTGAAAAAAAAGAAAAAAAAAAAAGCGTGATCCTACTTTCACTTTTTTTTTTTGGTCTTTTACAAACACCATTACCATTGGCACTCTCCATCCTAGAAACCAAAGTTAACAGAATTAAGCCAGGCCACTTGGATTGATAAAACTCAAGATTTTCTCCTGGGAAAGTGGCCAAAACAACACACGTTGTTGGCTTCCTCTGAATGATCCACTCCTGGAACAAAAACGTGAATGCCTAAGAATGCTGCCTGAAAGCTTCGGCACCTTTCCTGGCAAAAATTGATAAATAAATAAAATGGAAATAGATTAAAAAACTGGAAACTGAAATTAAAAACAGACACAGGCACACAGACCTACCTGCAGCTACAGCAATGCTGGAGACACAGCAAAGCAGAACTCCAAAGCATTTGGCACAGGTGGCACAAATAAATGCTTGCTGTCTTAAGCAAAATGTTTCTATTTAAAGGCCAAATGTTTACTACTAGCAGCAAAGAGAACAAAAACTAGAGACTTTAACATAATCTACAGCCTAATTTTCAGCAGAAATGGAAACAAGAGAGAGAGGAGGAGGAGGAGGAACACTGCAAATTAACTCTATTTCCAGGGTTGTATTTACACAGGCTAGACAGATTATTTTTTTCTTTTCTGGCGCGTGCAGCTGCACTGTTGTTGAAAAGCTTAAAAATTTCTAAGTACTTGCTCTTAGGTGGTTTCCTTTGACGCCAACAAGGACTTTCAAAATAAACATGCTGCCTTGGTTTTTAAGGTTTCTTCAAGAAACTACGGTATTATATTCAAACAGTAAGTAAATTACCAAGACACAGTACATGACCTGGTCCCAGTTCTTAACCACCACCTCTATTTACTCCACCCACTTTCCAAACGTGTAAAGGCCCAGTTAAGGCATATCTGCATTTAGAATAAAACAGCACAGGTAATTTAAAGGCAGTTTAACACCTATTTGCATTCCTGCTTCAAATCTTTCTTCAGGCTTCATTTTCTTCTCCTACACTGTAAATAAGATTAAGGGGAAAAGCCGTGGCTTTATTTTTTCATCTCCGTTGATGAGCTAACTGTATTCTTTCAATACCCAGATAGTTCAAATTGAAATCAGTTTCCTCCATCCCTTTTGTGTTGCTTCAGAAAGACCTCATTTTTGGTAAAGTAACAAAACAGCAAACATGATACAGCATTAAACCCATGAGGTAACTTCAGGACATGGCCACCACAACTCTCTCCACCTCTCCAGTGAGGTCCCAAATCACCAGCCTACAAAACCACTTGCTTTTGGTCCCTAGAAGCCCCTTTTTTGTTTGCACCATTGCAGGGTTTCAGCACGAGAGCAGGGGAAACGCACCCTTTTTTTAGGCTAACATGCGGCTGGGTGGTCAGGACACCTGGGGGTAAAGGTTCAGATCTCCTGGGGCAGAAGCAGCACTGAATGCTTGCACTCTGCTTCCTGGGACACGTTTAGTAAGTTCTGGCACAGGCACACATACAAACACATTCCTCATGCTTGCAAGAAGGACAAGCACGAGGAGGAAAGGGCAACATCTTCCTCATTCCTTTTCCACTGCCCTTTGGGAAGGGATGGGGAAAGAAGTCGTCTGCAGTCGATCCTTTGAAAGATGATGGGTAGAGGTGATTTAGCACTACAGGTCCCAAGAGAACAGGACACATCAATGCCATACCTTAACTAACACTACATCCTAATTAACTAACTAACCCTCTACAACCTCACCTTAAATCCATCCCAGGGACTACTGCCAGTAACGTGGGGCAGCTCCTGGTCTCTTCCTACAGAACCCACTCCTGTAGCCCCCCTAGTACCAATGTGCTCAAGAAGCACAGTCAAACGAGGTGCACAACAAAACACCTAGGAAGTAGGATCCTCTTCTGGCATTATGAGGTGTAGTGAGCTTCTGGCGGGATCCAGTGAAGCCTCGTGTGGACTTTACCAAAGCTTGCTATAAACATCCGACCAGGATCCCTCCAGTCACCTCGGCTGCTTTCACCTGTGAGCAGGGAGAGCTCCTAAGCAGTTTCACAAACACTGTTCTCTCTTGCTCCTCTGGGACAAACACAAGCTAATTTTCAAATTAAGTACCAAGCAAGCTACTGAAACGATTTCTGAGGACAGGGACTAATCAGCAGTGCAGAACAGCAGAGTCACCATGCAGTCGATGCCTCTATCTCCAAGCGTTTCTGGAAGCAGCTGCTGGATTTTCTCTCGAGCAATGAAGCTCCCTTCAGCAGCCAGTGCAGACAGGAAAAGTACATCTGCTCCACGCACCTGAGGTCTCCCATTCTGTCCTCCCGTGTTTCATGGCAGAAACTGAACTGCTACAGGTTTTCAGCATGGTGCAAGACTGTTTCATATGCTCAAGCCACAGCTGTACAATATGCTGAAACTGCACTAAGGTATTGCAGCATCCTAGCACCAAGTCTGCCATCATGAATAATAATGGCAGAAAGCACAGGGGCAGGCATTCAAGCAGGAATCCCCAAGAAACATTAATACAATGATTAATTTTCATGACAAAATAAAGGATTAATGAAAGCTCGCAGCCCATCCTAAACAGAACCAGATGTTACAGCTGCTATCTGCCCTTCCAGTGACGCTTCAAAGCCTGACATGAAGGGTCAGCCAGGCAGAAGGAGTGCGGTGAGGAAGGGCCTACAGGAGGGAGAGCACAGATGACAACAGCTGCCTCGCTGCAGCTGGCATTGAACACCTACATGCCCCTCTTCTGGCCCCTATTTTCAAAGGGCCTGCCGCTTTCTGAACTAGAGTCAATGATGGGTTGGTTCCAGGACCTAGCCTAGGTCGCTACCGCTCACTTTTAAAAATGAACAAGGGATACTTACCGTACAGAACAGAAACAAAATGCTGCTCTACCGAGAAATGAACAGGTTGCCTCGTACTGGTTTTTAGTTGGTAAGGATTTACTTTCTCCTATATGTCGATTAAGCAGAGGCAACACAGCTTAACAAGCATGCAATGCCACAGCCATTAGAGTACCAAGATAGGAGGAAGTATCTCTGCCTTTCAGAGAGGCCAGAAAGCATCTGCTACAACAAAACCCGGATTCATTGCAGTTAAATGCACTTACTCTTTGAAGATAAGAAAAAAAATAGCATTTAATCTCACTAATAAATTTGTAGCATGCATTTTTCTAGTATACAAGATTGTTGGCAGGAAGTAACATCTTTTATTAGACCCAATGATATAATTAGAAAAATAACTATGTTTAATCATAAAACTTATTTTAGAACTACATTTGTATAATTTCTGCCCCCAAACCTTGTCTTATCCTTGTTCATACATCACACGGAGAAGGGGGCTCTACCAATCTTCTATAACAAAACACCCTTTGCAGGATAAAAAAGTTGGAAGTACTGAAACATAACCACCTCATTACTTTCTTCCAGCTGAGGTCAAAAATCACACCTAGTAACAGCTGAGTTCTGCTGACATCGGTAGAAATAAATTTAATAAATAAATTTAATAAATAAATAAGCAAATAAAAAATGCTGTTAGGAAATACTTTTGACCAAGCAGATTTCAGGTAAGACTTGCCAAAAAATGTGCCAAAATCAACCTCATGGCTGTTAACAGCAAAGTCAGACTTTGTGGGGGACACCAGAGTAAGTTCTTCCTCTGTTCCCATCTGATCACAGTCTTTCAAACCTCATGTCAAAAGGCAGGGTACTTTTTTCAAGTCTTTAACAGTTCAACAGAAGAATCTGGATGCTAGCAGAAAAAAATAAAGAGACAGCTGATAATAAACTTATGTGGATCCTTCAACACAGCAATCTGTGTTTATAGGAATGTTAATATAAGGATCCAATGATTTTTCTCTACAAAATATTATTTTAATGATCAAGCATACGATGCACACTAGTAGTAATTATGTTCACAAATGTGTTTTTTTTTACAAAAAGTAAGTATTCTCAAGACATTCAACTTGAGAAGTTTTAAGTGCTCTTATGAAGTATTTCATGTAGTATTTGTCATACTGAAAACACTTAAACTTGCAGTAAAATTAGCTTTATTGTGCACGTAGAGAATACTTCAGTTTTAGACTGACATAATTCTCTGATATTAACTGGAAGTACACACTTGTTCAAATTGCACAGGGATGATATTTCTTCAAGGATTTACAGCAAGATGTGAGAAACGTCATGGTACTACCACTGTTAAAAGTAAAGCTCAAACTTTTGAGGGTGCACAGTGAAAAACATGGCAATTCTATTTGCATCATGGAAAACATCACATGCTAAGGACAGGTAGAATCCTTGATAGGCTCTCTACAGAATAGTTGAGGTTGCAAGTGACCTCTGGAGACCACCTTAGTCCAAAGCCACTTTTCAAGGCAGGGTCAGATGCAGCAGGCCACTCAGGACCATACCCAGTCAGATTTTGAACAGCTCCAAGGACGGAAACCCCACAATCTCCCCATGCAACCTGTACCAGTGTTTGGCCACTCTCATCTAAGTGTTTTCTTACTTGAGATGGAATTTCCTGTGTTTCAGTTTGTGCCTATCAACTCTGATCCTGTGACTGGTCACCACCAAGAGGAGTTTTGCCTTGTCTTCTTCACACCCTCCCATCAGGTATTTATACACACCAACAAGATCCCCCCGAGCCTTTTCTTCTCAAGGCTGAACAGTCCCAGCCCTCTCAGCCTCTCCTCATACGACCTATGCCCCAAGCCCTTAATTATCTCTGTGGCCCTTTGTATGACGTTCCATCTCCTGTGAAGCCCAGCACTGGACACAGAACTCCAGGTGTGTCTCCCCCAGTGCTGGCCAGAGAGGATAACCTGCTGACCAGAACACCATCTTAGCCAGGAGAGAGTCAACTTGTCCCCCAGGACAGATAGGGCCTTTTTCTTCAAACAGCTCCCCAGCTGGTTGGCCCCCAGCCTGTACAGGAGCACGGGGTGACTCCTGCCCAGTGCAAGACTCCCTGTTCCTCTTTAGTGAGCTTCACAAGGTTGCTCTCTGTCCATTCCTCCAGCCTGCCAAGGTCCCTCTGAATGGCAGCACAACCCTCTGATGTATCAGTCACTCCTCCCAGTTTTGTATAACCTGCAAACTGGCTGATGGAGCACTCTGCCCCATCACCCAGGTTATTAACAAAGATGTTTGTGGTGGTTTTACTCAGGTGGGCGGCCGAGCTCCACCACAACCACTCTCTCACTCCCCCTCCTCAAAGAGGAACGGGGAGAAAATGCAATGAAAGGGGCTCAAGGGTTGAGATAAAGACAAGGAGATCATGCAGTAATTATTGTGACAGGCAAAACAGACTCAGCATAGGGAGATAGGAAGATTTATTGCATATTACTAACAAGCTAGAGAAGTGAAAATTAGGAATGAAACCAAAAGCACCTTCCCCCCCATCCACCCTCTTCCACCTCCTCCCCCCGAACGGCGCAGGGGAATGGGGGAATGGGGGTTATGGTCAGTCTATAGCACTTCTTCTCTGCCGCTCCTTCTCGGTCACTCTCGTCCCCTGTGCTGTGGGATCCCTCCCACGGGATGCAGTCCTTGCTGAACTGATCTGGTGTGGGCTTCCCACAGGCAGCAGCTCTCCAAGAACTGCTCCAGATATGGCTCTGTACCACAGGGTCTATCCCTCGGGAGCAAACTGCTCCAACCTGGGTCCCCCACAGGCAGCAGCTCCTGCCAGGTCACCTGCTCCTGCGTGGTCTCCTCTCCAAGGTCTACAGCTCTGGCCTGGAATCTGTTCCAGCAGGGGTCTTCCACAGGCCGCAGTCTCCGTTGGTGCGGGTCCACCTGCTCCACTGTGGTCTCCTCCACGGGCTGCAGCATGGAACCCTGCTCCACTGTGGCACTCCATGGGCTGCAGGGGCACAGCCTGCTTCACCACAGTCCTCACCACAGGCCGCAGGGGACTTCTGCTCCGGCGCCTGGAGCACCTCTCCCCCTCCTTCATTGACCTTGGTGCCTGCAAGGCTGTTCCTCACTCCTCTCACTCTCCCAGCTGCTGTGTGGTGCAGCATTTTTTTCCTGTTTTAAATATGCTCTCACAGAGGCACAAAACAACATCACTTATTGGCTCAGCTCTGGTCAGCAGTGGGGCCCTTACTAAACATGGGGCAGCTTCTAGATCCTTCTCACAGAAGCCACCCTCATTGCCCCCTGCTACCAAAACCTTGCCACGTAAACCCGCTACAATGTTAAATAATAATGGCCTCAGTATCAATGTCTGGTTATACCACTAGGGACTGGCCTGGACTTTGTGCCACTGACTGCCACCCTTTGAGCCTGGCAAGTCAGCCCTTTTTCAGTCCGCCTCGCTGTCCACCTACCCAGCCCCATAATTCATCAGCTTGTCTATGAGAAGGTTACGGGAGACAGGGCTGAAGGGCCTGGCTAAAGGCAGGACAAACAACATCCACTGCTTCACCCTCACCCACTCATCTCACTGTAAAAGGCTTTCAGGTTGGTTAAGCAAAATGTCTCCTTCATAAATCCATCCTTAACTACTCCCAACCACTTTCATGTCCTTCATGTATCTGGAATTGGCTTCCAGGAGGATTTTCATCAGCACCTTCACAGGTGAGGCTGATCAGCCTGTAGTCACTCCTACTTCCAACAGGAAGATCTGGGGAACATTTGCTTTCTTCCAGTTCTGTGGATCTTCTCCTGATCACCAAAACCTTTCAAATATAATCAAGAGTGTCCTCACAGTGACATCGCCTGGCTCGCTCTGCACTTGTGGGTGTCTCCTATCAGGTCCCACGGACTTGTGTATGCCCAGGTTGTTTACATGTTCTCTAACCTGATCCTTACCTAAAAGTAAGTCTTCCTTGTTCCAGATTTTCCCCACTTGTCTCAGGAACCTGGGACTGCTGAAGGCCAGCCTTAGCAGAACAGACCAAGACAAAGAAGGCTTTGAGTACCTCAGCTTTTTCAGTGTCCTCTGTCATCAAGTCATTTGTCCCACTCAAATGCAGGACCACATTTTTTTCCTTTTGCTGCTGAGGTACCTGATTGTCTTCTTGCCCTCATCAGCCCTTCCTACATTCAACTCCAAACAGGCTTTAGTGCTTTTAACCCCATACAGTGTCCCTGGGTCACCTGTCCATACTCCAACCTGTCCTACACTTCTTTTTTTTTTGTGTCTGAGTGTCATTGAGCTCTTTTATCCTTGTACACTTCCTGTCACCTTTGCTTGATTTCCTGTTTATCAGAATTGTCTTTCGTGCGATTAGAGGCAATCAATGAAAGTCAGCCAGCTCTCCTCAACAGTCTCCCACAGATTCCTCCAAGCAGATTCCTGAACACACCAAAGTATGTTCTCCTGAAGCCCATGGTTGAGATCCTGCCTTTTGCTCTGCTCCCTCCTCTCAGGATCCCGAACTCCACCATCTCAGGACCACTACAGCCATGGTGCCCCTGAACTTCACAGCCCAATCTGTCCTTTCTTGTTTACATGTAGGGGTCCAGCACAGCACCTCTGTTAATTGACTCCACCACCTTCATTAGGAGTTATCATCAATGCACTCCAGAAACCTCCTGGGTTGCTTACGACTGTCCTTCCAGCTGATGTCAGGCTGGTTCGGGTCTGCCACAAGGACCTGGGTCTGCAAACATGAGGTTTCTTCATTTACTCATCTGAAGAAGGTCTCACTTACTCCTTCCTGATCAGGCAGCCTAGAGCAGACAGCCACAATGATGTTACCCATGTTGGTCTGCCTGCTAATCCCCGCTGCTCTCAGCTGGCCCATCAGTTATCCTTCACATATCCCCTCTGCTCTGTCATGTGAAGGTCAGTTCCCCCTCCTTGCCTTCCTGGCACTCCAGCTATTGCTCCGCAGCTCCACAATCCCAGTGAGATCTATAAATTTGAAAAAAGTAAATAAAATGCTCTAGATGTTTACATTTTAAGAAGGGACAGTTACAACCCATTAGCACAAACCTAAAGAGAGGTTTAGTGTATCATTTATTTTCAGAGCTGGCTACTGGCCGTCAACCAAGCATCCTTCAGGCCTATGGTTGCATAATGGAAGAAACTACAGTAGAACAGTGAAATTTAGTCTAAAAGGGGTATTTTCAAAAAACAAGGTGTGGTATGGGAAGAACAGAGTGACTGATTCCTTAGGGAGCCTTCACAAGATTTTGTTACGATAACAGCACCCTGGATTTCAACACCGCACGTAACAAAGAGATGCACAGCCGCCGAGCTGAGTGCTAAGCTTGGGTTTCTCTCACACGGAAACTGGGGCACGGGAGGTGGCCAGGGCCTAACCAGGTCTCCTGGGGAAGTCGTCTCACATCAGTCAAAGAACTCTGCGGAGAAGCATTAGCATATAGCACCGAGAAGAAAAAATCACAAACGACAGAGACAATTACGGGTAAGCTCAGAGAAGTGCAATGATACAGAGTTCTATCAGATTATGTCTACAAACACTACATAAAAATAATCTCCAAAAGAAGAAAGAGCTCAGCAGACTCTTAAGCTAAACTAAGTGCATACATAACATTTTTTTTTCTTTTTCTTTTTCCCACTGGAGTTTTCACATAAACAACATCTGCACAAAGTCTCATAGGAAAATGGTCTTTATCCTTTGAGGAAAACAACACAGCAGTCACGAGACAAAACAGCAGCAAAACAAGATTCAAGCTATTTCCACTACTCAGCAACGCAAAACATGCTAGTGATTTCAGATAAAAGCTACGCTGTAATACTGCATTCAAAGGTTCATAAGAAATTTCAATTTTCTGCAAAACAGGGAAGAAGAAAACAAAAACAATAAAGCAAATTCCACAGACAGCGAAATTAACCTGACAGGATGTCCTGGCCCTTAAATTCTAATGTACAGAAGTAGGAGACAACATTTAATGGACATCAGACTGATCTATAGAATTGAAAGCATCCTATTTTTACCTGATGCTTTTCATGGGATTAGCTATTGAAATGCATCATGCAGAATGGGTTATTTTCTTCTATCAAAGCAATTTGCCAGAAAGCCTGTTCTTCAGTGAAGTGTAGTTCTTGACATGTAGCAAATGATACGCTACACATTACAGCTTAGCCTCCGAGTTCTCACTCAAGGAAAACAAAAATGATCCAGGCTGAAGAAAAAAGCACAAACTACATCTTGATGTTGCTCTGTGCGTGTTGGTGACCACATGCTTTTTCCCGATCAAATCAGATCCACCAAATATTCACTGCAAGATAGGATATCCCACATCCAACACGGATGAGGATTTTTTTTAAAGGAGAGCCACCCCCTACAAAACTGGCCTTAGACAAAGCCCTTCCTTCTCAGACTGAAGGGCGCAGCTCTTTAATTTGTCTTGTAAAGCAGAAGCGGTGAGAAGCATGCTGACAGCTAGAAATTGCTGTTCTGTGGGAAAATAGCCACATCTGCCAAGAAGGGATATAGAGACCTCAGTATTGTGGAAAACCACCAGCAGCTTAATAGTACAGCCTGCTCCTCCAGCACATCCCACCAGGCTGGCTCATCCTGCAGAAAGGGCAAGAGCGGGAGATGGAGTCTGCGAGGCTGGAGAAAGGAAGGGGAGAGTGCAAAGGGAAAAAAATAAGGGCAGTCAAGAATCAGGCACAGAAGGGATGTGAAAGAGAGGAAGCAAGGAGCAGAAACACAGGCAGAAAGAGATGTTTAGACCAGAGGAAGTGAGCAAGATCCTGGGACACTGAAGGACAGGGGAGGAAGGGAAGGTACGTGCATGCAGGGCAAGGAGCCTGGGACACCGGTGGCAAGAGAGAAGAAAGGTCGCTGTCAGCACAAGCACAGGCAAGGTCTCTGTCGGGTCACTGGGGAGTGGAAGGAAGAAGAAATCTGGGGAATGGGGCAGAGCAGAACAGGAGTACTGAAAAGGGAAACCAAAAACAAAGCTGTGCAGTAGCAAAAAGCTTTTTTTTTTTTAAGTTACCATACAAATAAAAATGATTAACTTGTATTCCCGAGAGGATGACTGGGATATATAAAAACATATGTAGGGAAAAGCAGGTCAGAGAAGCCAAGTTTGCCCATTCTTGTCTTTGTCCACGCGTGCTTTAGCACACAAAGGAGATAACAAGGTAAGGACTGGAAATAATGGGGAGCAGAGACATCTCTTCTTGGACATCTCTTTTTCAAATGTTTTCCAGATCAACCCTTCTTGTCCCCTTACAAACAAGTGAAGACTTCTACCATATGTTTTGGCCAGCCAACACAACAGAAATTAACCCAACAAAGTAATTCTTTCCAAATAATTCAAGACTATTTCCTGTTTCTCCTCTCCTAGGAATAGCTCAGATGACTCTCATAATGCACCACTGTTCTTGAGTTTCTCTGCTGGTCTTTTCCAATCATGACACTACAGCACTTTTAAAAGTTGTTTTCTGTCTTTTGGAGGCTTTTTGAGTTTATTTTGTGTTTAGTTTTTTTTTTTTTTAGGTTCGCATAGGATCTTAGCATGTGCCATGCTCTACTGCCCTACAAGAATAGTACTAAGCACGTTAGCAAATATTGCACATTAAACAAGCCTCAGACTACTTCTGTACCTCAAAACAGGGGTTTTAGGGCCTGCTGGAGAGTATTCTTTCACTGGTGTAACCAACCAACCAAAGCTGGTACTTAACACAGATGGGGTCAGGGGGAAACGAGTGAGCAGGGGGGAAGTTTGTGCATCTAGCACAAGCTGCCCCATCAACCTGGCAGCAATCAGCAGAACCTTTCAGCAGTTATTACACCCTCCTGTAGTAGACCCTATTAGTACATACCACGGGAAGGAAAACAAATGCAGAAAGTCCATCTATTCCAATGTGCCACGTGCTGGTATTTATCTGCCTCGGAAAGCTTTAAGAGGCAAAAAAATGCGCAAGTGGAAGGAAAGCAGATGTCTAGAGATAAAATAAGCATCAGTGTCTCGGAGCTGATGCATGGCCAAGCCAGGAAAAGATCTCACCGATACCTGCTTGGCTCCAGGAGTATTCACAAGATCTCTTGGCTGCTGTAACAGCAATTTCAGGCTGCTCCTCCCCACATTAGGCAGATGAAGTCTAAACTACCAAAGCACAGAATGAAGAGCAGGGCAGCAGTTACGGTTTTGCTCATCCATTCCGCTATTGTAACTTCCACTGAGTCAAACAGCCTACAGAGTGATTCTTCCTCATTATTTCACGGTGAGCCTTTACAGCAGAAATTTCCTGAGGAGGATCACGAACATCCCAGCAACATGAATGCCTCACTGTGTTACAGAATACATCATGGACAGCATCAGCAGTCTGCAGATGATTCACTAGGAATCAGCACAGATCGCTGTGAACTTCAGGACTTCGTCAAGTACGGGAATCTGTCTAACGAGCAAGTCACCAAGAGTTAAACACGTCTCCAGACGTTCTAAGGACTGAAATGAGCCTAATAGTGGCTTCATTTTGCCTTCCTGCCTTTATCCACATAGATAGGAAACTTAAGCAAGGTAAAACCATTTTAATGCATCGCAGGAGATTAAGGGCCTCATGACTACCAAGATCTATGCTGACCTAACAGTTTGTTAATTACACACCCTCATGATTTCCCTAGTGTTTTCTGTGCAAGAGGTATCCTGTGTCCCTGCTTGTTGCATGTATTTCCAGTTCTGCACTTTTCATCACACTAACCTTTTAATACAGAGAACCAAAAGTTTATCCTGTAGCTAACTTTCAAAGAGGAATCTTCCATTATTCTCCCGAGCCAGACTCCTATAGGAGAATTTTGAAATGTATTTGGTAGCAGAAATTTCAAGAGAGGTTCTTCCCATCTGTTTCCACCTTCATTAGATTGGTATCACATCCAGGACTGCAGCTGCATTTTTTGTACCTGAAACACCTACAGAGTCAGCATTTATCTGAGGTGAAGGCACTATATTCCACTTATCAGAAACCACTAATAAGGAACTGACGAGGAAAGTTCATAGGTCACTGCAGAAAGCCCTAATAAAAATGCCTTCCTATGTTGCAGAGAAGGCAAAATGTATTTCGGACAGATAATACAAGTATGCTTCCGCAGTTGTATTTCACTGGATTCCTCCTACCACAGCCAAAAGCCCACAAACATATTCCTACTGCATATTTAGGCACTACTGTAATCTGATCCATGCACACAAGAAAAAAAAAAATCAACTTTATTTCCTTGATTCTACTACAATGCCAAGGACTCTGGTCCCCCCTCCAGTTTGTTTGTTTGTTTGTTTTTCACATGTATGGGACTCAATATGCATGCATATCTAAGTAATGGGAAGAAGTGGTCTTCTTTAGTCATTGTGGGACAAAAAAGGCCATTTCATAAGTTACAGTTCAAGGAAGATGAGAAACAATGAATAGCTGCAGTCTATTTTCAGAAATGAATTGTATGTAATACCACCAACAACAGACATATCTGCATTCATCATTTACATTTGTACACAGCCACCAGTTGGGGGGGGCTTGTTTCTTTATTTTTTTTCAAAGGGAGAGCCATAGTTCAGTGGGATTCAAACCACACACATTCAGTACTCCTATAATAAAAAAGGGTACAAGCTTGAAAGCCAGCACTGTGAAAAAAATCCAGTACACACACACACACACAAAAAAAAAAAAAAAAGGCTCATGCGCCTAGCCTGTGCACAAAGCCAGCAGAAATTGCTGGAAGTAAAAATAGCACCCACACTGAGGCTATGTAAACCAGTTTTGCTCTACTTCAGAAGGATAAAGAGCTCAGTCACAACAAGGCACAAACCTGTTTCTGGGTTTTTCAGAAGAAAAAGCCAAATATATAATAAGTCATTTCAACTAAACATCTTTACTGCTGTCTGTACAAGGACTTCTTCCTCATACTTTCATTACGTGAGAAGAAGTTTACGTAAGAGTAATGAGTTTTAAAAAAGTAATGCTGTCTAAGTTTTAGCGTGAACAGACCAACTTTGGTTCAGGTAGAAACAAAGGTGCTTTTGAACGTGTTTCTGGCTACCAAGTTCAGTTGCTCAGCTTCCAAGGCAGTAAGTTTCACACTCCTAGGTACAGCTTCTCGGTAACACTTCCCCTCTCGTGTTACCAACCACAGCTCACGGCGGCTTGTGAGGAGCCTGAAGTTTAAAGAGGAAGCTCTGAAAAACGCCCTGGGTTTACCAAGCCAAGCGTGGACCGCGCTGTGAAGCTGCCGGGTTGAAGAGTATATCTCATTAAGAGTTATCCTGCGATAAAGTTTCTCCAGCCAAGCCACCAGGTGCCAGCCTGCACGTCCCGAACGCCGTGAAGCTGGGCTGAGAGAAGCATCACTTTTTATTACCAAAACGCTGCATAAACAGGAACCTGGCTGTTGTTTTTTGGAGGGAAGCGAGGCACTGACAAGGAAAGGGGGATTGTGGCGATGAAAGGAAGAAGTGCAAGGTAGTTTCTGGGAGTAGCGTACAGGGATGTGCACGTTGTGATCTGCCAGAGGGGGTGTTTTAAAGGGTTTAGGGCGGATGAGGGCTACGCTGGCTCAATTCCCCTCCTTTATGGGGTCGGGGTGAGAGGATCCGCTCGGGCTGGGGCAGGCCGGCGTGAAATGGCCGCGCTGCCCCTTCCCGCACCCTGCTGCCACCGGGCACCTGCCTGCGGTCCCCACCTGCACCCCCTATAACTGGGGGTCCCCGGGGGGTGGTCTTTTCGCCCCCCCTCACGCTGCCCCCCGCTCACCTTGGGCAGCTCCCGGAGCTGGTTGGCGTCCAGCAGCAGCTCCTCCAGGCTGCGGCTGTAGCGGTAGATCTCCTCGGGCACGGCGGCCAGCGAGCAGTGCCGCTTGTCGATGGACTCCACATGGCGGTTGCAGCGCCACAGGGGGATGCAGTGAAACATCGCCGCGACGCCCCGCCGGGGGGGAAGCGGCGGGCAAGCCGCATCCAGCGGCGAGGAGCGGCCCCCGGGCGAGCGAGGCGGCCGCCGGAGGGTGGGAGAAGGACGGCGAAGGAGCCGGAGCCGGAGCCGGGAGCGGCCGCCCCTAGTGCTCGGCGCCGGGCCGCTGCCGTCCCCGCAGGGGCATCGCGGGGCGCCGGGCGCAGCGCTGCTGGCGGCCGCCGCGCATTCCCGCGCCTGACCCGGAACACGGCGGCCTCTCCCCCTCCTTCCCTGCCTTCCCTCCCTCCTGCTCTCCCTTCCCTCCCTCTTCCCTCCCTCCCCCGTCCCGCCTGACATCAGCGGGGCCCGCCCCGGGGCCGCGGCGTGCTGCCGGGGGTCCCCAGCCGGCCCTGCCCTGCCCTGCCCGCCCCGGGCCGGGGGTCGCGGGCGGGTTTGGCTCTTCCTTGCTGCTTGGACGGCAAGCAGGGTAACTACAGGTACGGGACGCTGCTGCTGTTACAGACTGTGCCATTAAAAAATACTTGTATGCCATATATGCTCAAGGCTTCCTGAAACCTCTACAACTACTTGAAAGGAAGCTGTGGGGAGCTGGGGGTCTCCTCTTCTCACAGGTAACCAGCGATAGGACTAGAGGGAATGGCCTCAAGTTCTGCCAGGAGAGGTTCAGTTTGGAAATGAGGAGACATTTCTTCTCAGAAAGAGCAGTCAGGCATTGGGACGGGTTGCCCAGGGAGGTGGTGGAGTCACCGTCCCTGGGGGTGTTCAGGGAAAGGTTGGACGTGGTGCTTAGGGACGTGGGTTAGTGGGTGATGGTGGTAGGGGGTGGTTGGACCAGATGATCTTGGAGGTCTTCTCTAACCTTAATGACTCTGTGATTCTAAAATCCCCATCCCAAACCCTCAGCCCCCGGCCGGAGCATTCCTGCCAGGAGGCTGCCCAGTGCTGGTCTGGGGAGCCACACAGGGACATAAAACACGCTCAGAAACACACATTTGACGTCACAGTTTCTCTTGAAATACTACTATTTTCTTGCTTAATTATAACTGCGTGCAGATACAGGAACGGGGCAAAGGGGGAAGTTCATCACAGCAGCCTCTGCCCCTGCATGCTGCTGAGAATACCTAGTCATAAAAGGGCAATTTTCTTCTTAACTGATAAATCTAGCGAGATAAATTTGTGTAATTTCTGTGGGAACCGCAGGGGTCTGCCCACTTTTAGTTGTTTAAAGGACATTTAAGGACTGTGTACGGTTATACAGATTGCTACGAAACCTTTTAAAAGTTACCACTGATACGCATTATTATATAATAACACATTTCGCACATATGAACCTTAAGGATCTGTCAGAAGCAAGAGTTTCTTTCTTCAACCAATACATTCAGTAATTAAAAAAAAAAAAAAAAAGGAAACTCCCAAAGTATCTAAATAAAGTATGTAAAGAAATCTGCTAGCCTGCTTGCAAGAAGCTGTACATATTGCTGACCTGATAACGACTAAACTGCAGAGTTTTTTGGAAATCCACAGGAAATGATCAGCTACACTGATTTCTGACTTTAACATGATAAAAAATGTGTGTTCAAGAGAAAGGGTCAGCATTTCACCTCCGAGGCCCACAACTGGGCTTCCAGCATAATTTTAATCCAGTGCAAGTGCACAAAATGTTTATAGCGCACACACACAAAAAGACAAAGACTGATCTTCATCTTGCACGTGAAAGAAAGGAGGACCTTCACCTGACTGTATCCTGAGCAGAGCTTCGAGATCCGTTTTCTTACTATGTGCCCCCATACTGTGGGCTGCAGTATTTAAGCCAAAGACTTGATCAGCTTCTGCAGCACCCAGGAAGGAAGCGTTCATGAATGTGTCCACGTGTGCTTATAAATAGGGTGGGTGTGCACAAGCGTTCTCAGGCTGTCCCAACCCCTGGCCATGAGATTAGATAACCACAGGGCATCGAAGACAGGAGAAAATCAGACGAACACATTGGGCACCAGTGCAGGGCCTGGCAAAAGCAGGGATCCAGGATTCTGGCCCCAGGATCTCAGAGGTGGAGATAAGAAGAACATCCATCTGTAGTCCTCGGCGGGTCTCAGCTGGTGGCCAGCCACACACTACCAACCTAAATTCAGGGACTGTGGAGGCCCTTCAGTGGCTCCCTTTCCAGGGAACCCTTCAAAGAAGCAGGACTAAGTGGGAGCCATGCAGCAGGGGACTTGAACAGAAGAAAACGTCCCTCCTGTGGGAATCACTGCGGGGAGTGCGGAGCTGGTGGGTACCGAGGCCAGCGTGAGGATGCAGTGGTTGCCCCTGGGGCTTGTAAAGGGCTCGGGCCTTTCTGGTGTGACATGGACACAAAGTCTGGCATGAAGTGTCACTGGTGTAGATGCTGTCATGTGTCTCATGACTGGTCTCACTGTGACAAGTCTGGACAGTAACGGGAAGGTGACAGTGACTGTGGGGTGAGCCTAAGTACTTCAGTGAAGAATTAAGCAAAATGTTTGTATGCTTCTCACGAGTGTCAGGCAGTCCAGAGGACAGAGCGATGACAAAATGCCTCACTACTGTTAAGCTCTGCCTTCACCAGATAATACTTGGGAGCTTTGGACATCAAATTTGTGCCAGTGGCCCTGAAGATACAGCCTGTGGCTAAAATCATGGTATGGAAGCAGGCATCAAGGAGGCTGAGAGGTAAACCAGCGCCTTTGTTGAGGAAATAGTATTCTCACAGCTGAAAGCATCATCCTGAACTTCAGCTTGTAAATAAAACCATCCAGTTTGGTAGGTGTAATGAGTTACTAGTTTCTATTGTTCTTTTGTGCTAAGAAATAGCAGCAATAAAAAACCCTTCCCTAAAATGAGGCCAATTGTGTATCCTGTGTGTCCAGAAGAAAAGTGACTTCATGTTGGGGTAAGTTGTTGTGTGAGAGGTCTTCAAAAAATGGTGAGAAAGGAAAATGGTGATCTAATAAGGAGACTCATTAGAAGCACTTGGGAGAAGCTACGTGCCTCAGTGAGCAAGCAGTGGAGGACAGCAGGTTGCCAGGGTTTGTACTAGCATATATCTGACAAACTTCTTACTTGGAGCAATTGTCCCCCCAAGGGCTCAGAGAAGTATTGCCCTCTCTGATAGCAGCAATCCTGCTGGTTTACACAGATCCATGGCAAGCCAAGGTGTGGCTCGCCTACAGAAGGAAGTGAGGGCTGTTGCTCTCCCAGTTCTGCAGGGGATTACCTGGCTCCAGACTGCCATTTGATAGCCATTTGGTTTGTCTTATTTTCACTTTTATTTTGAGCTTTTTTATTTAAGTTTTCCATCTTTCTTTCTTCTTTCTTTTCTTTCTTTCCTTTCTTCCTTCCTTCCTTCCTTCCTTCCTTCCTTCCTTCCTTTCTTCCTTTCTTCCTTTCTTTCCTTTCTTCCTTTCTTTCCTTTCTTTCCTTTCTTTCTTTTTCTTTCTTTCTCTCTCTCTCTCTCTCTCTTCTCTCTTCCTAGCGCTTCTCCAAGTACTTCAGTGCTCTTGTATACTGGTTGGCTTAATTTCAGTTCCTTGGGACAAACAGACTTTATTTTACAGCTCTCCCAACAACGCCCAGAGCCTTTGAGCTGTATGAAATCTGTAAGAGAAGTAATCCCATTGCCTCCTTTTCTAGGTAAACTAATGTCAGGAGCAGCTTCATGGATCTTTCTTGGCAGGCTGCTTTATTCAGCCTCAGGTAGATGCAGTCAGGTTTCTCTGAACTCAGCTTCAGAGGGGAATAGATAAAGTCTGCTCTCACCATGGTGCCACAGTTCACATCTCTTTCTGGTGTTCACACTGGCTGGGCAACCCACATCAGGCTTTGTGTCATTCACCGTTGCTCTGTTAAACACCATTAAGGTATAAGCACAGGAGAATTTGTTATCAAACACATCCTGCTTCTAAAGAGGATTGATTCCTGAGAGCTGGTTGCACCCCCAGATATTCGCAGGACATGTACAAGAGCAATCTCTCTGTGCAGGACTGCTGGCGGGGTTGTGTTGGGTCACCCCCCTCTCTGCTGGGAATGGCAGCAGGGTATCAGCTTCACGTAGTCACATCATCATTTAAATTTGGGAGAAAGGTCATGACCGAAAACTTAATGTCTTCTAGACTATCAAACAAACTGCCATCCTTCAGCCGCTGCCGGGTTGGTCTGGGTACATAGGCAAGTACATCAGTGTTGAAAATCTCTGTTTCTCTTTCTGGACACAGTCCTTCCATGTGCTCTTCAAGAAGAAAATAGCTTTATGTGAGTTTTAAGGCTCTCAGACAATGAAATGTAAAATATAGATTAGGTTATGCCGACCTCAGGGAGAATTCCTCAGTTATTATTCAAAAGACGCGAGAGCAAGGTCGCGCTGCAGATATTCCCTCCTCAGCACTGGTCGGGCAGAAGGCTCTCTGGTTTTTCAAAAGGAACACCCCATGTGTTTGCAGTGCAAGCAGGCAGCATCACCTTCTGAGATTCATATAAAAGGCCGTAAAGCACAGACATCCAGGGGTTGGGGTGAGTGTGGAGGAGAGTGCTGCTACAGTGGAAGCAGGAATATTCAGTAAGGAATTAGCAGTAAGGAGCATTCTGGGGTGCGGAGGGAGAAGAAGAATGGAGAGAAATAGTTTTTAGCATCAGTACAGTGTAAGTAGTTCATAAAGTTCAGAGTTCAAAACGCACTTAAATTAACACTAGGAAAAATAATTAAAAAATAAAAAAAAAAGCAGGGCAAGTTCCTGAAGTCTCTTCTGCATTAGGGACTTTTTCCCTCCCCCAGCCACATCTCCCTAGTGTCCTTAGAGAAAAGGAGGCGCAATTACAGAGCACGAAGAGGCTGGGGCAAAACAAGAAGGGCACGAAGAAGGAAAAGATTCAAGTACTGCAGGTGTCAGGAGCAGGCTGGGGTGCAATAACCCAGCGGTACTCTCCATACACAGGCTCTGATTGCTGCTGGAAAGTATCTACCCACCCCTCCGACCAATTTAAACGTGAATACTGCCGAGCCACCAGCAAGCAGAAAGCCTGCAGAGCTGCTGAGAGGCAGGCTTGGCAGTGTGCTGGAGTTAATTAGCACTGACATACTTCTTCTCTCAGTTTTGCTGGCTGAGGACTCCAACCACATTTATTCTTCAGGTTTTGTTTAAATTGTTTAGAGGGGGTTGTACAAGCAGCAGGTAGGTGTAACTCCGAAGCATTCCTGTGCTGATTACAGAGCTACAAATTCTGGTTACCTAGTCACAGGCCTCACTTCTACAAAGCTTTTGTGCGTCTGAAATAACTGGTATGGAATAATATTAACGTATTATTCGTATAAAGCTCTGCCTAAGAGTTGCAATGAATTATCACCCTGCATCGCAGAGCCTCGGTGGCACAGGCACTGCGTTTAACACGTTCGGTGTTCCTGCAGCACTATAAATAGCAATCACTTTGAGCAGGAGCTGCAGCATCTCTCCGCCCCCACCCCCAAACAAATCGCTCACGATAACGTCACGTCACCTTTTATTTGAACACAATGAGCTGTAATCACATGAGGTATTACTCTGATTTAATCCTATTTGCTTCAGTTTGGTTTGCAAGGAGTGGCCAGTAATATGTGGTTGCATTGTATCCTATGGTTTCTTATTTCACACCAGCTCTCGAGGGCTGACACCCATCATCTTCTTTGGCCAGAAGAACAAAGTAATAGGTTCTGGCAGGTAAGGAGGAGCCAGTGGCTGGGATGGGTTCCTTCCCTTTCCCTTTATTTTCTCTTTTTTTTTTCCTTCTTGATTGCTGGACTCGCTATCACATCTGATGGTTAGCTTTTGAGCACTGAATACTTGTTCAGGTTTTCATTATTCTCGCTGGGTTCAATAACAGGTATGAGCCTCTCGCAGCAAATTTCACTTCTGCAGCCACTGCGAAGCCAGCGAGTAGAGACACGAATTCAGGCCTGTGTTTATTTTTTCTGAATCAACACCATAATTTAGCTAAATACCACTCCACTGTGTTTGAGCACAAGTTTGGTGCTCTGTTTCCCATGCCCAGCAAGCTGCTGGATTTGGCATTAAAATGAAAAGGCAGGTACCAAAAGCAGGTAAGTCACCCTGCCTTTCAGACCTGTCAGAGAAGGTTTTTGGGAGGCGTTACGCCGCGCCTTCATTTTGTGCTCTTTATCCTCTGGACGAGGAGGGACCGCCAGCTCCCCGTGGGCTCGGAGCCAGCACTCAGCATCACCCAGGGCAGGAGAAGACATAGCTCCTCTGGGGAGCCGGCTTAGGGCAGGGATGGGGCAGGGTCATGCCCATGCCCTTGCAGGAGTGAGGAGCATCGCTCATACCAGGACCGTCCTCGCGTCCCACAGCATTGGCACTGATCGGCGGAGAATGTTGCATTTATTGAGTGATGGGAGGCGAAAGCAGCTAGCGCTGGGGCTAATGCAAATTTGATGACAGTGAAAAATATTTTAACCGGCTCTTAATTTTTATTTTATTATTTGGTGTGTGGTTCCTAATTTCCTTCTTCCTCTCATCTTAGCTGGAAGGGAAGTTTAATGCCCTTCGAGTAATCACATGGGGTCTTATCTACAATTGCAGACGCACATACAATTCCACATTTGGTATTCATAAAGGGAAGTTTCAAAGTTGATTCTACTCTTCACTAATTTCATATAATAGTTATTTAGCTCATATAGTGCATGTTAATTAGACTACTGTACTTTTGCCATAGGATATATTTTTTCATATTATAAAATATCATGTTAGAAAAGTGTTATTGATTTTCCGTAAAAAGAACGATGAAATTTCTGATGTTTCTCCTTAGACGAAGAGGAACAGGTAGATTATGAAAGTGGCTTATTTTATGAATCAGAACCAGGATAAAGAAATATAACCAGAATGTATTTAGAATGCCTAATAGAAAAATTGCAGCGAGCAGCTGCACCAGGTAAAATATTCTTTCTGCCTGTAATTATGTCACAGCAACAATTGCAGTTAAAAGCAGACATTTGAATCCAGTGAGAGATTAGGTGTTATATAGCAGTGCAATGAGAAGCACAATTGTCTTTAAACGCCTTTCTGAAGAGACATCCTGCTGAATACCAAAAGGCAAATTAGCAATTTAGGACATATACACAACAGTTCAATCTTCTAGTTGTGAGATACAGTTGGAAAAAAATCAGTTAACATTATAAAAATAAATAAAATAGAAAAATAACTGCCTTTACTGTTGATAACAAAATGGCAGAGCTTGCATGTCCAGGTGACAGCATCTATTAACCAGCTACCCGGTTCTGTAAAACCTGAGTTACAATTGTCACAAACGATTGTTCTCAAAAGAATTCAGGTCAAGCAAACAGACATCGTGTGGGAGGCTGGGAAGTTTACAGAGGCACCTCAAAAGCTCTGCAGGCCAACAGAAAGTAAACAGAAAGCAGAAGGGGCTGGAGTGAGACCCCAGCACGCCTTTCGTGAACTCCCAAACCTATACCCATCATCAGCCTTTCCATGAGAGACAGGTTTTCTTTAGGTACCAATGCATACAGTAAACACTGCTTTGGATTTGAAGAAAGCATTGAAATTAACTTGGTTATGTGACGAGATGACTGCAAACACTTGGAAATGTGTGTATCAGAGAACGATCTGATGTTTCTCTTGGATTCAAACCTAAAATACAGATTTCTTCCAAGCCTTAAGTTGCACCAGGGGAGGTTCAGGTTGCAAATTAGGAGAAATTCCTTCTCAGAAAGAGCAGTCAGACATTGGAACAGGTTGCCTAGGGAGGTGGTGGAGTCACTGTCCATGGGGGTATATAAGGAAATGGTGGCTGTGGTACTGCAGGGACATAGGTTAGTGGATGATACTGGTGGTAGGGGGACAGTTGGACTAGATGACGTTGGAGGTCTTTTCCAACCTTAATGACTCTGATTCTATGATATCAGGGATGCTGAGTACACCTGGTCTTGCCCATTTGTGGGAATCCTCACATGGGAACACCATCAACCAGGGGTGATAGTGGACACTGCTCAGTGTTCACTACGGTGTACCACTGTTTATTTCATTTACCTCATATGCAAACACTGACCTCAAGCCTGAACACCTTATTCAAGCTTTTCATCATTTATTTATGTTTTCAGTTTACAGATGCCCCACAGACCTCACAGATGAGGCTGAAAGCAACACCCTGGCCTCCTTCCTGGCATGTGCTCCTCGCAGCCACGCAGCTGGCAAGAAGAGATAGTAATTTTGCTGCTATATATCCACCCTGTCCTGTTGCATGAGGTGCTGAGCTCTCTTGTAAGGAGCTGTGTTTGTATAAGCAGAGGAATGTCTTGCTGGGACATCCCAGCCCAGACCTCCTCAAAGCATCTCTTGGCCTGAGGATGTTTCCACCTCTGTGGAAACAGCATGGGCAGGAAGGCAAGCTCCAAACACAGCCCAGCCATCTCCATATAGGTGTCTTTCCACTTGTGGCCCTTGTTGCCTGCGTGAGGAGAAAATTAAAATCTGTTAGCTTGCTTGAAGGCACCACTGTTTCATAAACTCCTGGAGCTGCTGGTACTCTTGAACAGGTTTGAATCTTTGGACGAGAGTCCACTCAAACTCACATTCATTTTAACGGGCTCACTTGGTTGAAGCCTTTCACATGTCTTCAGGTTTCAGCCTGGAGTCATACAGACATGGTTTGCCCAGTGTTGGGCCCAGTGTAGATGTGGCTGGGTGATGTAGTTTTGTCTCTGCCTTCCTCCCTATATGTCTCCTACAGGACTCTTGTGACATCAATGCATTTATTTTCCATTAGCTGGGAAGCTCTACTCAACAGCCTGAATTAACCCTGGGGCTGAAAGCTGAAAAGAGGAATAGGTGAGAGGTCACAACAGCTGTAAGTGAAGCTCAGAAGTATTTCACACTTTATAGTTTCTGAAGAATCATGGTAAACACTGAATGAGTGGCTTCTCCCCTCGCCCACAATACCCAAATGCTGAAGGTTTCTTATCTTCATATGCTTCCCTGCTCATCCTCCTCAGCTGAAGTTCCCTCAGACTGAACACAAAACCCCTTCACATTTTGAAACCTCTCTAGGAAGCAATGGGAGCCTTTTCTCCTTCTGTCATCGTGTATGATAAGAAGAGCTGATAATCTCTATTGCTAGCTGGCCCAGCACTTCCTTTTGTGAGATCTAGTTTCTACTTGCTTACAACCTTACCAGACTCTAGCTGTCAGGATCATGTTTTTTACCTCATGAGCCTGACTCATATTCAGGTATTTTCAAGAAAGTGTCAACTAAAACAATCACCTGTTTCTGAGAACATTTGCCAGAAAATACAGGGTGCAATACATTGAAAAGATGCAGACAGTCTTGCAAACAAAATCACTTGCTTTGGAAAAAGTCCTTTTAGCAGAGAGGGTAGCTTAATATTAGGTTGGAAATGTGCCTTTTGCTGCCACAGCCACAAAATTTGGTCAAGATCCCTCTGAAAAAAATAGAAAAGTAAAAAATCAGCTCACATATATTCAGCAGCACATAATGTTAAGCACCTAAAAACCCACCAAATTCTCCTTGAACATAGGCCATCAATGTGCCCTTGCCACTAAGAAGGCCAATGGTACCGTGGGCTGCATTAGGCAAGGTATCACCAACGGGCTGAGGGAGGTGATCCTTCCCCTCTACTCAGCACTGGTGGGGCCACACCTGGAGTGCTGGGTCCGGTTCTGGGCTCCCCAGTACAAGAGAGACCTGTACGTACTGGAGAGAGTCCAACAAAGAGCCACCAATACGATGAGGGGACTGGAGCACCTCTCCTGTGAGGAGAGGCTGGGAGAGCTGGGACTGTTCACCCTGGAGAAGAGGAGGCTCGGGGGGATCTCACCAAGGTCTACAAATACCAGAAGGGAGAGTGCAAGAGGACAGAGCCAGGCTCTTTTCTGTGGTGTCCAGTGCCAGGACAAGAGGCAATGGGCACAAACCGGGACACAGGAGGTGCTATCTGAACATCAGGAAGCACATCTTTACTGTGCAGGTGACTGAGCACTGGCACAGGATGCCCAGACAGGCTGAGGAGTCTCCTCCTTGGAGATCTTCAGAAGCCACCTGGACGTGGGCCTGAGCACCCTGCTCTGGGTGGCCCTGCTTGGGTAGGGGGTTGGGCCAGATGCCTCCAGAGGTCCCTTCCCACGTCAGCCGTTCTGTGACACCACCTGTTCCTTCTCAGGAAAGAGGACAACTTGGGTGTGCTTGTGGCACCCCACAGAACCAGGTTTCCAGCAGCAGGTGATGTCCTGCAACACATCCAAGGGCCCTTGTCTGGAGTAGGCCTCGGTGGGTTCCTGCAGCCGGGACCTGCTCTCTGCTGTGGAAATGAGGAGTGTCCCACAGCACAGCACTGGGAGCAGAGGAGACCTTGGGACGTGCTCCTTGCAAGACACTTTGCTCATTAACCAGACGAAGCCAAAGTGAAATTCTTCTCAGATACGTCACAACACAGCAGGGAACTTTATTTAGGGAACAAAGGCACGTGAGCTGCAGCCTGGCGTGGCTGCACAGCCTGTGATCCGTCACACCAAGCAGCGAACAGGGGGAATCACAGTACATTTGCTCAGCCTCATTCCATATTACAGCATCTCAGCCAAAAAAAAAAAAAAAAAAAAAAAGAAAAGAAAAAGAAAAAAAGAAAAAAGAAAGGGTTATTTTGGTTTTTGCGACCTTACAGATCACATCTATGTTGCTTGTTTTGAGGCAGATTTGTTATCTGTGGAAGCTACTCTCTGCTGCTTAAACAGCAGCTACAAGCTGCTGTTTTTCAAGAGGTAAATCCTGGTTTCATCCCGAGCTTTAAAGGACTCCACACTTATCTAACAAGCTGTGTAGCAGTTCAGCAGCTTATCTTGTCAGTCCCCTTACTGGAGGAAAAAAAAAAAAAAAAAAAAGGCCCCCAGCTCATTCCTAGAAGGAACCTAGCATCTCCTGTGTGATGAGAGCAGACGTATTCACAGGCAGACGGAGTACAAGCTGCTTAAAAGGAAAATGTGCACACAGGGATAAGGTTTCCCAGCCTACATAAATGTTGATGTATCTGTAAATGGACGTAGATCAATGATTGATTTTTCATTTCAGCTGCATCTGAGTTCTCATAGTAAGCAGAAAAAAAATCCTGTGTTCTCTGTAAATCTAGGGTTTGCTGCTTGCAAAACTTTTTACTTCTTTCCAGCACAACAAATCAATTATCTGACTTCACAATGACTAAAAGCAGCATCCCAAGTTTTCCAATCAAATCTTCAAAAGCTACAGGAAAAAAGAGCAGGTGGGTCCCCCAAAATCACAGTGGGCTTCAGCTCTTCAGGGATGACCAAGGGTGCAACAGGGGAAGCTTGCAGCTTGCCCAGGGACTGTTTGGTGATGGGCCTCCAGCCCCACTTCTTTTTCTTATGCATATTCACCACCGTTAGCATGGCCCCAGTTACCCTTGAGAACAATAGAAAATGGTCAATAAATCTGTTCTTTCAAAAGTACATCATCTGAGCATGCTGAAGATTGTCACCATTTTCCAACCAGTTTAAAAGCAGAATTTTCTGAGAGACAATACTTTAGATGCACCTTCAGCATCGCTAGCCTAAGGCAAGCAAATTTCACAGCAGCATCACAGTTTCTAGGGCAGAAACATGTCATTTAATTTGTTCCCCTGGCCTGATTAGTCCCACAACAAAAGCAGAGATGGCTCATTTCCAGCCAAGCACAGTGACGAGACACTGCAGTGGTTCCTCAGCTGCCAAAGGATGGGAGAACTCCTTGGAGATCTTCAGAAGCCACCTGGACATGGGCCTGGGCACCCTGCTCTGGGTAGTCCTGCTTGGGCAGGGGGTTGGACCAGGTGACCTCCAGAGGTCCCTGCCAGCTTCAGCTATTCTGTGATCCTGTGACTGTCTGTCACACAGCTCCTTCTGAAGCTGCTCTCCGTTGCTTGCTGTGCTGGCAAAGCAGCGTGCTGCTACCACACTGTGCTGGTTTCCACCTTAGGGAAGCTTCGGTGTGTACTTGGGGTTAAGGCAATGACATCGTGACCCAGCATCACATCCCCAGGATCTGCCATGGGGGTTTTCTTTCCTCCTCCGTATTTTCTAGTTCTTCTGAATTTTTCTCCTCGCTTAACCTGAACGCCAGGTTTGTTTTAGAGTCTGGAAACCGGTATGATTATCAATTTGGACTCTGAATCCTGGGATTTGTCCCCTTGGGTCTCTGTCCACACGGGAAGCTCTAGGCACCATTCCTCTTCCAGCGTGTAAGGAGTCTTCACGAGGACCTATCAGTCCTGCAGAGCTGTGTTTGGAAATATAATGTGTACACCTCTTTCTGAAGCTCTCATCAAATGCTGAAGCACCAAAAAGAGCGGTTACCAAGTAGAAAAATAAACATACACCTGGCCAGGCACCGTAGGAGACTTCAGCAGCTATGGAGGCTGATGCTTACTGGAGATAAGCCTCATGCACCAGCATGGGAAGAGCGGCACTACCATGCTGGTACATGAAGCAAATGTACCTGGTGCAAGTATGTCTGTTTATAATAGAACAGTTTTCTTTATAAGGAAAAGAAGTCCAGCCTTAATTTTCCTACCAAGTTTGTCCTCTGGCAAAACTTGCTGTCACAATTTCAAACATGTGTTTACATAGCACAAGCTTCCCCATTGTTGGGCAGACAATGTGGTTTAACAGTGGCTTAAGTTAGAAAAATTAAAAGGCTGAAAGCTAAGTAGATGATTTTTTTTTTCTTGCAACTTAATACTGAAATAAACAACAGTGAGGTTGTTCATGAACATGTTCTTCACATTTCATGAACAAACATGAAATCCACAGATAGCTATGGACATCCCTTTGCCAACCCTTCCCCCATCTTAGGTTATGATAAACTGCTGGAGAGCATTTCACAAGCAATATCAAATAATAATCAGGAGACAGGAATGTTTGGCAGGGAGGGTGATCAAATTAGATCTGCGAGAAAGAGGAGGCTGGGTGAGTGCTTTAGCTGCAGGGGAAGCTCGGGCTGAAGCACCCTCCGTGATGGTGCAGGCACGGGAGCCTGCAGCAAAGCAAAGGTGGGTGGTGATGTCTCACCAGCTGCCAGAGGAAGGAGGCCTTCCTCTGAGAAAAACAGAGGCCTGGCTCTCATGGCAAGGGCAGCAGCGGTCCCTGCTATGGGTGGAACATCATCGCCTATCGCTGGTGATGTCCTCATGGGGTCAGATCAGGGCTGCCCGCGGGTGCCGGCACTGCCGCTGCTGCTGTCAGTAACATCGGCTCCTGCCAGCAGCAAGGTACACCCTCAAAAAGGAATTTGGAAAAATCAGGCTGGGGCCAGATCGCACGGTAAAAGCTGTGAGAACCTCTAGCAAGCGTAGCATGGCAAAGGGGAAGAAATGTAGAGCTTTAAGCATGCAAGAGTCCTGCAAATAAGCTTTTACGTAAATAAGTAGTTCAGTCATCAAAAGGAGAGAAAGTCAGAGCAGACAAACACATGTTCTGCATGCAGTAGGAGTTTAATAGCCCAGAGAAGTGAAACCCAGTTTATGGCTTTATGGGTGGTAAGCTTGGAGTTTGGCAACGTGCAACACGCGCAGAACATCTTTATGCAACACTCTGCACACCGTCAACATGTGGCTTTCCAGCCCATCAGCCAGGGCAGGCCTTTGAAAACGAGGACATCCAGTGGCTGAACACCATAGCAGGGATTTTCACAAAGGATCTGTGATTGTGGCAGAAACACCTGACCGTTTACGCCAGCTTTCTGCACTTCACAGAGACCTGAAGCAGGTCACGTGGGGAGTAAAGGCTTTTACATAAACTCTCTGCACTGGGGTAAAGTCCTCATAATAAAAGGCTTGTGGCTGCAGCAAGCTCTTTGGGGCTTTATTCAGTAATTATTGCCCAGTAATTGCCAAGAATATTGCTCCACCTTCCTTTCTCTGCTTCCCTATGATGACAGACTTCCACTTTTATTTACATCTTTAAGAAAATAATAGCAAAACCCCATCACATTTCTAGGTTAGCCTCTAAATCTCTTATTTAGCTACAGATAGTAAACGTGGCTGTGAGTGTTACAAAACCCTTAGTAAGTAACCAGTCCCTCCGGAAGCAATCAGTACAGCAAGCAACCTGCACCACAGGATGAGTGATTTACCCTTAGATGCACCAGTTGGGATATGTACACCTAGCTCCTATTACTGTCATATTTATAGAGCAATTAATCACATTTCCAAATGTATGTTGTAGGACAGAAACTGAAATATTAATGGATCAAATTCATGCTTTGTCATGAAATTGCAATGACTGATAACTCAAATGTAACACCCAGGACAACAAAATTGTGCCTTGTATGAACCACAGCAGAAATAAAATGAAGATATGTAAAAATTAGAGTTACGTCTATAGGAAGCAGACCACTCTTGCACAGTTACAGGCCTTGATTTTCCCTGGAGATTGGCTGCACAATATCGTTGGGTGCAGTAACAGCTCGCCTAAAACCAGACATTGCAGAATTGAAAAAAAAAAAAAAAAAACCAACAACAACAACACCTCCAACTTCTTCAAAAGTTGGTCAGTGGTAGGACTACATTTACACGTCCCAGAAATCCCATGAAGATTTGTCACGTAGCTCTTCACGCACCTTGAAACTCTGAACCCACAAAGTCCAGCACCGAAGGCACAGGGAACAAAAGAGCTCCAGCCCTTCTCCCAGCAGCAGCTTTCGATGTGGTGTGCATGGTGCAGGTCAGAGGGCAGAATCAGCATCACAGAACATCCCGAGTTGGAAGGGACCCATAAGGATCATTGAGTCCAACGCCTGGCTCCACACAGCTCTACCCAAAAATCAGACCCTATGACTGAGAGCACAGTCACAGTCAGATGACGCAGGGACTCACGCGGTCTGGTCTCCTTCTTCACCTTCTCTCACTTCCCTTTTTCACTTGGGCTCACCACAGCAGCCAGTCAAGCTAGGTGCAAACTGCCGTCAGAAACTGAACCCAACACCCGCGTCGTCATCAGAGGCCAGAGCACAGCCCTGAGGCTCGCCAGCACAGCCCAGGACACCTCTCGGAGGGCTTCAGGTTACTTGGCCATCCCAAGCCCCACTTCACCCTAAGCCTTGCAGTTGTAGGCTGCTGCCAAATAAAATGCTCTTCTTCTTCATCTCCCCTTGCCCAGGCTTTCCTGTGCACTGCCTGCAGCAGCACAGTAACTCAAACCAGTATGAAAAATATAAAAAGGAGAGTTTTTTATTTCATTGACTTTGAATGCTGAATCAACATACCACGTACTACAAGAGCGCTAAGATCTGATTAAGGAAAAGAGGTGGAAACATTTGGTCAGCAATTTAGGAGCTTTTATATATGTATATATATTTTTTATAAAAAAAAAAAAAAAAAAAAAAGACAGCAATTTGGCTCACTGCTAAATCAGGAAAACACTCAGCTTGGTGCAAATAAGGGCCCAGGAACATACGGCAAGAGAAGCAACTCTGCAGAAATGCCAGTTTTGATGAGCTCACATTGCCATATCTTAAAGAATGTACAGCTTTAGCACTTGGAAACTATTTAGAGCTCAGGGAAAACGAAAACAAAAATAGAGCTACAAGCATGGTGAGCACTCCCATTACTCTCTTTGAGGAAGAGCTGTAGTTTTCTAGGACTGACTCTTCCAGGATTACAGCACATTTTTCTTCTCTCACTTGGGGCTTATGAAGAGCAGAATGAGAATCCCATCACGGATTTCTGCATCCTTATATTAAAAGTTCCTACATCAGAGGCAGTATTCGGGGTGTCCATGCCTTCAGGCTAACAACATATAAACTGCTGACATCCTTCATGGTGTAATGTGGAAGCGAAGAGCAAGAGTGAGAAATTCAGGTTATTTTCCCCATTATTGTTGCTGTTCTCTGCCTCTCTAATATCTCATATCTGTTCTGGGCCATTAGTGCCATACACTGCTACTGACTTGATTTTACTTATGGGTAAAAGGCACATTGTTTTGGGAGCAGATGCTTAAAGCAGTGCGCCTAGCAAAGTCGAGTCAAGGTTCCCAGTCAAACTGAATTGCTTGCCTTTCCTCTTTGTTCCTCTGCAAATGTAATTTTAATTACATGAACTTTGCAGAGCAGCTCATGAGGAGCAGCTAAATTACAGACAGCAGGCAGGGACAGGTGGGGAAAAGTGGCTCGGAGCTCCGAGAGGTGTTGCAACCTGTGCTGTAATGCAAGGGAATTGCCAAAGTCGGTGAATATCATCAATACAGGAGCTTCAGGGCTCGTTGTGTCCCACAATGGCTCCGTGTGCTGCATTTTTGACGCAGAGCCCCTGCCCGCGCACAAGAACTTCCTCCTGAAATTAGAGAGATCTTTTCAATTAGCTTAATCTTATGGCTAGAGTGTGCTGGCTTTGTACAAGATAGCTGCATTTCATTGAATTCGTTATGAATGCAACCACGAAGCGTGTAGTTATTTCTCCAGAGGCTGACTCAGATTATATGTTGACAAATTACATATTGACAGATTACATGGTGACAAGCAATTCATCCTTCCATTCCTTTCACCAGTCCATCAAAGACAGAAACCCTACTGTACGCAGACTGGAAACGACAAAACAACCACATCAGTTCCTTCTCATGTGTGTAATTTCTGTTCAAACGCCTGCTTTCAGCTGTGAGGCATAATGGCACAAATATTCTCCTCTCTACTTCCAGTGAAAAAAGTTGTTTGCGTAAGTACCACAGGTAAAAAACAACAGCAAATACGTATTTTGGTATTACCAATAGTACAAAACTCACATAGCCACTACTGCCACTAGCATCAGACTCTTATGTCTGGGGAGGTACCAAAATACTCCTCCTCCCTCTGCTCTGTAGGGCATTAAAATGTTCTTTTCAGCTAAATATCTTATAAAAAATAGTAACACTCATGCTTCATCTTCCATAGGTTGAAAAGGAAGAATATGGATTTTTTTTAAACAAGCTAGACTCTACATCATCATTTTCTCTGAACCACCCCGAGCCCGTCAGCTGGATGAAAACCAGCTGTCCGTAGTAAGACAAAAAATACAAGGCTGAGAATTGCTGGCTGATTCCTGCTGGGGTTTGAAAATAGTGAGGGGACGTATGCTGTGTTTTGGATAGATATATCTAACTTTGACCAGAGCAGCTTGCATTTTGAAGTCCTCCTGAATGCAGCCATCCTTGCCATACTGAGAAACAACAGATGTGTATCACCGAGCTTTGTTTTTCCAGATCGGTGACAGTGGATTTTTTGTACAACTATTGGGCTTAATGGGCTATGAATATTGCAAAATAAACAATTTGTCCGATTGCCTGGGTGGATATTGCTATTCCTATTTTTCTCAGGTTCCAGCGTAAATTTTGTAGAATAAATTGCAAATGCTGAATTTATTAACGCAAAGATAAAATGTCTCCACTTAGTTTTTTGAGTTCAATCCCGCACGCTCTCCCCATCCATCTAGAGCACAGCTCAGGACTCCACATCTCCACTCACATCTGCTCTCCAAAATCTGGGGGATTTAATGGATAACTCCTGTGGACGTTCCCATAAAGCGAGCACGCCCACCTCAGTGGCCCAGCAGCACCAGGTTTCTCCAGCTTTCTGAGCCACCTATTTTGTCACAAGCATTGTCTCATGCAAGCAGGAGACTTCCAGATGCTGTTTGCTATTCAGAGCAGGTGAAGGGGAAAAGCACAGAGCTGATGGGGCTCCCCACAAAGAGAGGCAGGGTACTCACAGCCCCAGCGCAAATGCACGGTGGCATTATCTGGAAAGCAGCGTCACTCTCCTTCAGCCTCTCGTGCTCACATTTTCCTAAGTGGAAAGTGGCAGAGCCTCATCAGCGCTCCCCAGGGAATTGCTGCCTCACCCTGAAGGAAATGGGAAGGTTTTCCTGCCTTCTGTGGCCATGCTGCAAATCACAGAGCTGCACCGCAGGATCGGGTGTGACAAGGGGATGCATTTAGGTACCCCAGGAGCCAAGCAATGATGCTCTTGGAAGGCATTCAAGGAATTCTTCCCCGTAGAAAATCCTCCTCCTATTTAACAGTAACAAGAAGTGATGGAGAAACAGGCCAGGGTGATACCTGATGAAAGCTTAGAAGATGATTTCTAGTCCTGTATCCATCTACATTCCCAGAAAGGAACATGCCACGGCCACCAGACCTCCAAAAAACCGGTCTGGTACTGGTCTCATGGGGAGATCAGCATGGCTAGCACCACCTGTACCATCTCATCCCCACTAAATAAAATAGCATAGAGGAAAAATAAAAGCCTTTAAAAAGCTGCAAAAAGGCATCCGAGCTCCCAGTATGATGCTGGCGATGCTCGGCTCAGCCTCCCTGCCTCCCCCACAGCTCCAGCTCCTCTTCAGCCTACACACACGCTTCAGTGGAAGAAAAAAAAGTCCCATTTTCAAAGACTAAATCAGACGTTCTGAGTCTGAGCTTGAGCCTGGCATCTGCACTCAGGAACACAACCACCTATTTCACACTGAACGTCAAACCAGCTAGTCAAAGTGTGAAGAAAACTAATTTAGCATCCTGAGAAAGTAAGAGCAAACATTCAAAGATAGCAAACGTAGCCCGGTTTTTGAGAATATCAACAGCATCCTGATTATTTCGGGATCCATTATGCAGCAGGCGGCTGAGTCTCTGAACTGGGAAGCTTTGACCTCCTCTAGGAGCTCTCTGCAGAAGGGAAATGCCACTTGAAACACGTTTGTAAAATTACCTGTGCTGTGGAACAGGGAACGTTTTCAACACGGGAGCTAAGGCAGCACCCTGAAAATGACGGATATAAAAGAAAAGCAAGTATGCTCAACGCGAAAAGAGGTACAATCATACTAGGGCACCCTGCAAAGGGTTTTCCTTCACAGGGCGTTGTGTTGCCGTACTGCGCCAGGAGCTGGAAGAGGAGGGGTTGCAACGTGAGGGAGAGGCAGGCAGACAGCAAGAGGGAAGAACAACGAACAAGGAGGGTAAGAGCGATGGCACCACAAGGGTTAATGAGCATTTTGGTTCCCCAGAGAGCCTGGAAACGCCAGGAGGCTTTGGGCAGAAAAGAGGTAAAACATCTCACTCAGTGCTACGGGGAGAGCTGGCAACGCTAATAGCTCCATTAGCATTTTGGATGGCAGACCAAAAAAAAAAAAAACAGCGTTATTTTTAATCTCATGGCTGGGGATTAGCCTGATGTTTCTCTGATTTTTGAGATTGCCCACGCTTGTGGTTTGGCATCTTTCTTGAGCAGGAAAAAAAACTCGCAAACTGCACGCCAGGGTGCTCACAAGGGGGTTGTTAGGAGGAAATGACGTGGGCCTCCATTTGCCTAATTGCTCGAGGGAGCTGCAGAACCAAAGCATGACGAACTTCAGGAGGAAGCAGGAGCCCAGCTGCCAGCTCCCCTGAACTGCTCAAGCAGGAGGCAGACGTCCAGGCCCTGCTGACCCAGGAGGGCAGCTTCTTGCAGGCCCTGGGGCAGCAGCTGGAAGGCAGGACAAGTGGGGGCACGAGGTGGGCTTCACGAGGTGCCGGAGGCACCAGCCTCCTCCTCATCCCCCTCAGGGCTGTGCTCACACAGCAGCGCAGTCACCTTCCTGCTGTCATAACCCTTGCCAAATTCTGCTGCCTGGAAACCAGAGTATGACAACCTTTAAAAATAAAAATAAATCACCTGTAAGCTTAGGTAAGCAGGCCACAGCTGAGGCTGCAGGGAGAAGGCAGCTCACGGGGCAGAGTTCCTCCATCCCAGCAGCAGCACACGGGTCGCTGCAATGGGCTGGCAGCCCCGCTCTGTTCAGAGCAGGAAAAAAAAGCCTGGTAGAACAAATGGGTGTCTTATCCCATGCAAGCTCAGCATCTCGGAGGGTTTTAACTACCAAAAGCCATGAAGAACGTAAAGCAGAGCGCTGGGCACAGCACAGCACCAAAAGCACGGTCTGTCACATACTTGGTTTTTCCTCAGAAAATCCTCTCTGTGCTGTAAATGCCATAATTTGGAGGAAATAATACTGTTTTCAATGTTAAATGCAAAATATAGCTGCCTTACTCAAGCAGCTGAGACAAATGCTTAATGGACACTGCATGAGTTCTTCCACAGAACTCTTGATACAGATTATAATGAAGATGCTCTGTCATTTTGCACTAAAAGTTTTGATAACACTGAATGATAAAGTAACTCAGCAATAGACCTAGCCCAAGGTTTTCTCAAGGATCCTCTTCCCTGCGCCTCTCCTGTTGGGCAGGCCAAAGCTTTGAGGTCTCAGTAACAGAAAGCAGGTTACTGCATCAAGCAGCAGGGGCACCACACCAGTGCGGCTCGCCAGACCGGGCGGCTCCTGGAAATGGCATTTGGTAGAGATTGAGGACGCTGCCTTTGTTAGGCACCAGCATCTTTCTGAGAACATTAAATTTTAACCTCTTCTAAAGATCATTATGAAGCCGATCTAAGTCCCTTGTTAGGGCTCCTAGAATAAAGCAATTTCTTAATGTTTCTGATTTCTGCCTCTTCTGAAAATATTTACCCTCCAAATAGCTGCGGGGAAATCAGGTTTCAGAAAACATACCTTTCCCCAGCTCATCAGGCTCAAACAGAAGGGTAGGTGGCGAGGCCTGAGCAGCAACGTGAGCCTCATTTCCTCATGTATTCCTCCCCTCCTTAAAGCACAAAGTCATTTGTCTATGACACAGGTCAACAAGGCTGCTCACCTCCCAGCGACGCAATGCCCCCTCTCCAAAGAGGGGCGCTTGGAAGGCTGCCCCAGGTGACCAGCTGGCTGGTGGTGACCACCTGGATAACATCACCACCTTGTACCACAGGGCCCTTGGCTCCTTGCTCTAATGAGGTCACTGATGTGTTCATCCTTCAGCTTCAGAGCCACACAGTATTTCATCCTTCCTGGTACAAAAAAGACAGGAATCTCCTGTAAGGAGCCAGCGGAGGGCCACAAAGATGATACAGGGCCTGAAGCATCTGCCCTGTGAGGACAGGCTGGGAGACCTGGGTCTGTTCAGCCTGGAGAAAAGAAGAGTGAGAGGGGATCTCATCAATGTGTATAAATACCTGAGGTGTGGCAGACAGAGGGATTTGGCCAACCTCTTTTCAGTGGTTTGTGGGGACAGGACAAGGCACAATGGCCACAAAATGGAGCACAGGAAGTTCAGCACTGACATGTGAAAGAACTTATTCATGGTGAGGGTGACAGAGCACTGGAACAGGCTGCCCAGGGAGGTTGTGGAGTCTCCTTCTCTGGAGATTCAAGGCCCATCTGGACGCCTACCTGGGCAGCCTACTATAGGGAACCTGCTTTGGCAGGGGGGTTGGACCCAGTGACCTCTGGAGGTCCCTTCCAACCCCTTCAATGCTGTGAGTTCCTGTCAAGCCAGGGAGATCTGACACCCTGCTCAGGGTCTGTGCTGTTCACCCTTCAACAGCACAAGTAAGCTGAGGTCTCAGGCTTGCTAGAAACCTGGAGCTGCTGCTTTGTGCACGAGCCCCTGGGACTTCTTTGCAGCATTTCATTCTCTGCCTCAATTTTCTAAACGCCCAAACCCAGAACTCAGCTGTCAGCACCACTCCAGCACAATACTAATGCTCTGAGAAGTCACACTTTAATGCACCACTTTAGTGTTTATCTAAATTTCAGACAGACTAATTGTCGAACTTCCAGCCTGAAAGGTCTGAAAGCACTGAAAAGCACGCCAACATAGGTAACTATGGGAAATGTATTTTGCAGAGAGCTGGCTGGAGCACATCCGTGGGAGAGAAAAGCAGAGAGCTCATTGAGTGTTGTGAAGAGCTGTAAGAAGGGAAAGTGCTTCATGCAGGGGAAAAGGGACTTAGGAAATTTAAGGAACAGAGCAGCACGAGGACACGGCTCCAACTTCTTCCCCTCAGAGAGGTCAGCACCTCAAAGAGAGGTAGTGCAGTTCCCCAGCCACGTCTCAGCAGCTTTTTCCCCTCTTGAAGGAAGGTAGGCTCCTTCCTTCTTCCAGAGGCAAGCAGCAGCTCGCTCCTCCTTGTTCCTGCCCGCACAGCCTATCTTCCTGCTTCGGCAGGCTCTGGCAAGCAGCATCTCCTCTCCTGCAGGCTCCACCATCCTGCAAACAGCCAGGGCTGGGGACAGAAGTGGCAGAGCTCTATCTTCCGCCTGTAATTCTGTAGGAGGACAGCTACGTAAGTGTTTCCAGAGCCGTGCAGCCCTCTCCCTGAGCTGGTGCCTTCTTTAGGTCTGTCCCCAGGGATGAGGATAGGCAGCTTATCTGTAAACAGGACTCACAAAGCATACTCTGCTGAGCACTTCCTCTGGCGCCTCCCTCAGCAAGCACATCATCTGGGGCTTATCTACAAAGATGATGCTTGTGACTTTAGTCTCACATTTAAAGCAGGGATTTCACAGTCTTTCATCTTGAGTGGAAAAAAAATTGGGGGGGGAGGCTTCCCCAACATCCTGACCCAAGTATTTTCTTCTTCTGAATCTGAAAGATTTCTGGATGCTGAAGCCTTTAAAAGTTTGGTAATTTCCTAAATGTTAGACGCTTCATTTCTGGAAAACTGACAGCCTCATGCTATACTTTATTTGACAAACTGGCAATTCTGAGCTTAGCTTAATGCTGTTTTTGTCTAGGACCACATCGGTGAGGGAGCTGAGGAGGGCTGGATGTACATGACCCTTGGCCACCAGATCCCAGGATGTGCCATTTTACAGAAACCAGCTTTTGCTGATCTACCTGGTTCTAGGCTATGAGGTTTAGGCTTCATACGCTCATCTGCAGGAGCACTCTTCTCAAGTCTTCTGGGATTAACACACTCCTTTGCATAGCTGCAAAGGTTTATTCTCTTGTTGTTTTGAATCCTATTTACCACAAATTATATCGATTTTCTGAAAAGCCTGCAACTCCGAGTCAGAAGTGTGACCCTGACTGAGTCAGCAAATCAGATGGGAAATAGCCTGGGGGCTAGAGAGAATTGTTCATATGAACGTTACTGGGGGGGAAACACACCATATATTCAGGCTGTAAAGAACAAGAAGACAGGCTATTTCTTCCACATCTGGTGAACCAGGAGAATAAGCTACTCCTTCAGCTCCCTGGCAGGATTAAGCGTGCCACAAGCAAACATTACTGACCTAGAGAAAGCTTGACCTGGTTCCTCTGGTGGCAATAACAGTTGCAAGCACAGGGGAGACCCTGATAAGCACTGTTGTAGGCACTGCCCTCAGCAGCTCTGCAGGAGGAGGGAGACCTCTGGCCAGTGGTAGGGGTTGCTGCAGGGGAGATGGGAGGTCATGTAACCACAGCCTCCCATCACCCTCCCAAAAATCTTGGCTGTCTTATGGGAAGGGCAGGTAGCTGAGGCAAAGCCAGTTCACTTATTTTTTTTGTCCAATGAAGGAAAAAAAAAAAGTCAGCCACATTTTCTTTCAGTACATGTTCCAAGGCACACTTTTTCCCTCTGCAACCCAGCAGTATTTTGCACCATGCTAAATCCTGGCACAGACATTACCCTGAGCTTTCAGAGGGCATGTCTGAGGTTTACATCGTGTGAAGGGAATCCTTTCCCCTATGATTAGACTACCCCATGGCTACCAGAAATCTGCAACAATCCTCAGGTACAATGGCAATCAGCAGCACCACGTTCAGAGTTGTGACAACATCCCTCCTGACACAAGTACACAGCACTTCAGCAGCAGCTCAAACACTGATCCTTGGGACAGCAACAACTGAGGAGACTCCACACAGGGCTCTGTGTTCACTGAGCTGTCCAAATTCTTCCAGAAGGACCATGCCAAATTCTAACCCCCTTAGGCTTTAGGATAGGACAACCTAGAATTTGAACATCTGAGGTCCCTGGAAGAGCACAGTTCCTGAAGCTTCACACCCCCTCTGAGCAAGGTCTCTTAAGAAAGACTTCACCTCAAAATTGTGTTTTCTCCTCCTACAAGGTCTGTTATAAGCATAAGATCAGGCATCCTTATTTTAAAATGGAGCAGCAGTCATGCTGAGCTTTCTGCTTGGGCTCAACCACTAACAGGACAGAAGACAAATATTCTGAATGCTATGAAACATGGGCAGGATGTGGACAGTGGGTTTCATGCACAAAATGGACAGTTTAGGAAGTCTCCTTCATTTGTGGTCTTTTCCACAACAACAGGGCTTTCCTTTTGCAACCACGTTTTTCCTTCTCCTGTTACTTATTTAATTTGCCAGAAATGAACTTGGAACTTGCTCACGACATGGAGGAAAAAGCAGTTTTGCTGCTGGGATGAGATGCTGTGAGAGACTCCAGACGCGCTTGGAGTTGCGGTGTATTTCTAAGGAAGAGAAGGGCATCACACATGCACGATGCTTCCACTTTCCATCAAAGCAGCTACTTACCTGACAATGATGTTAGGTGACCTCCTCCTCCAAGCTGCCCTCAGTCAGGCTCAGCTCTCCCCCTGGGAGCTTAGAGCCATAGGCAGGAACATAAAACAGGTCAAACACACAACAGGAGAGTACAGGACTTACCAGGAAGAGAGATAAGACAACCAGACTGGGGAGCAGGTAACAAGCAACAACATTTTCTGTGTATCCAGCAGAAGGAAGATGATCTGCCCCAGGCCAATATACTCCAATAACATTGTATTGTTAGGTAGATGCTAAGAATATGCAGAGGTAAGAACTATTCTTTAGTAGCATAACTGCAAACAGCATGGCAGGTAAAGACTAAGAAAGCATCAACATTAGCATCTGAGTTCAGATTCAAAGGGTATGCTTTTGCAATAAGCTTTCTATTTACCTCCATGCAAACTTAGATTTGCACCATGAAGCAGTGTCAAACCACAAAAAGACAACACATTCCAAGAGCACACCTGTCTGAGCTGGGCATTCAGGCCACAGGAACAGATCAGAGCAAGTCTGAAGTGAAACAAAGTCCCTAGTCTAAAGTGACTGTAGCACCAACTACTTCGCTGTAAAAAAGATTTGCTTGTCTGCAGTATTTTCAAATATAGAAATTGTTCAGGAAAAAAAAAATCTGAACCTACAGTCACCTTACCAGACATAGGTCTATGCCCTTTGAAGTCAGAGAAAGTGAGGAGATCTCTATAAAGATGGATTAAATTCTATTTAAGATTAAGTCAAATTCGTCCTCCACACAGCTCTGCCATCAGCATCAAGGATAGGAAGAGTTCTCCTACTTCAATTAGCCCTGCAACTAACAGGCTTACCAGTTAAAACAACCATTTATCTTTAATCTCCCGGGGCTGCAGTCCTGTCATCTACAGCTGTGCAAAGTGTTAGCTTAACAGCTGTGTCCTTTAAGGCAAGAGTCCAAAAAAGGCTTTGTTATGGCATTCTTGTCTCTTGTATAAAAGAATCCCATTAACATCTATAGCGAATAAAAAGTGATTCAGGAAAAATAAATAAATAAAACCAGAGCTTTTCCAACAACTCACACTACCTGTGATACAAGCCTGTAGTTAAGCTAAACTTCTGCCACCAAGTGATTAACAACTATATGATGAGCAGGGTGTTTGATGGACAAGGGGCTGAACAGTCAGTGTACTGCCCTATTTAAATCCTGAACAGCTCCTCCCAGAAGTTTTCTTCACTGATGTGGATGACAAACACCACAGCCCTCCTACTAGTCTGAATGCTTATTTGAGCCAAGAGACGGAAAAGATGGAAAAAACTCCACACAAGAGTTTGCAGGTCAACATTCCTGTTCTCATCTTTCATTCATTGCACTAAAAGGGCAACTGTAATGCACAAAGAAAAATCTGTCCTTCTTCCTTTGCCCAATAAACCATGACACACTAGCACACCTGCTGACTTAAAATCCCTCTATAAATAGAGCATTTACACAAGCTGTTACATATGGGTGACTTACCTTACCAGTCTGATAAGAGACAATTTTAGTAGCAACACTTTTTTTCTTTATTCAAAGAAATGTAGAATGTTGAGGAAATTCACATATAAGGATTCTTGAAAAAGAGAAAGCTGCTGGCTTCATGACAGTCTTACCCTTTGTTTCAGAATGCAGAGTCCTACAAAAGTAGGAGATTAGAAACAAAACCTACTTGCTGTCTATAGAAAGAATCCCTCCATGTGAAAGCCATGCCCTTAAGACAAAGCCTGACTTTCAGTTCATGCAAGTGAGCTGTTTTAGATGAAGCAAGGAGAAAGTATCTCATTCCTAAAAGCGAGCCCATTCATAGACCAACCCCAAACCTCAGCAGCTTGTAACACCTGAAAGGACAGCTATTTAACACCTGACAGCTTTTCACTTTGAACACAAGAGGCCCTTCCTCAAGGTTGTGAGCTAGGTACCTTCACAGCACACTCAGAGTAGCAGATCAGAGCATAACACAAGTCTCCCATCTCCAGACCCAAAGGGATTATTCTGAAGTCAGTAAGATTCATACAAGATGACCATAACATCAAGCTGATGACAGTGATGGCTTCCCTCCCTTCTGCTTTCCTCCCAAAAACTCTATCTCCCACACAAGGTCTTAGCGCCTTTAGTGGGTCTCACACTGAGGGGTCTATTTTCATTACTGTACAAACAACGTCCTGGCTAGAAAGAGTCCCTGAATGACACATGGCTTCTCATTAACTCTGTCATGGCCTGCCCTACTTGCCCCTGCAGTTTATACATCCAGCTTTTAAAAAGGCAATTCAAATTTAACACTGTTTCCTCCCATTTCTCCTTTACAGGCTCATTGTCTCATAGAAACTAGAAAAAAACACCATTCACTGTCCTGAGCAATGAAGTTTCACATCTTACTTCTTGCAGGTCAGAAACAGAGTCCCAGGAGTGTCTTATAATACACTTATAAGATGGTTGTCTTTATCCAGAAGAGGGCAAACTAAAACCCAACCAAACCTGGTGATAACTGAAAGAAACATGTAGGAGAGTCTCCCTACAGAAGCCTTTAGAGCAACAAATTCACCAAGTTTCCAAACCACTGTTGTGCTGGAGACACCAAAACCTCTTTGCAATTGTATCTAAGTATACCTTGTGGCTCCTCCTAAGAGATAAACCATGGATATATTTTGCCAATGTTGAGTAAGTGCTTTCATCAAAAGCTTATTCAAATCTGTAAACAAACTGATAAAGACAGCATCACTAGAAGCCCACACAAACTGATTGGTCACTAGCATGTACTGAGCTTACTTCAATTCAGTTTTCCTCATTTATGAGGAAGGAAGCAGCACTACAAAGGGAGTCCAGGGTTTCTTTTTTTATTGCAAGTCATTTGCTCCTGTAACATTTGACAACTATTTTAGCTACAGTAAATTGGTAAATCAAGGAAGGTTTACAGTAATGTTACTTCCGTTAGCCGTAGCATGATATTCAAACATTCACATAAGCTTCCAATACCCATCCTTGTTTCATCGTCGTCCAGCTCTACTCTTCAGTGCTTTCAAAGTTTTCCTCATGATTGGTGCAATTTCTTTAACAATAAAAAGAGACCAGTTAAGATTACAGCATAATGTGAATGACAAAGTTATAGCAGCATAATATTAGGTATACATTGATAACCAGCAAGTTAAAGCAATTATCCTGATAATCTCAGGAAATTCCACTTACTTTTGATAGGCTTCTTTCCATCTTGAGTTGTTCCACTTGAGCTAGAGCTTCCACTGTTGCTAGTAGGGTTCGGATTTGATGAATTATTGTTTCTGTCTCTGCTTTCTTGAGTCCGTGTTCTTTTAAAACCAGGAAATAAAGAAAACTAGCTTTTTTAAAAATAAAATAAAAGCCTACCATTTGCTCCATATCATTTTGATAAAAAAAAATCAGAGCATTTTAACAAATCTGACTCCTCATCAGTACTGTGATACGTTTAAAATCATGGGATAATTCAGGTTAGGAAGGGCCTCTTGAGATCCTCTAGCCCATTTTAATTCTTGCACAAATTTTCCATTCATTAGATATGATACCTCTTATTTGTCTTTAAAATAAAATGATCTGAATTTACGACAGATGGAGCTATTATGATGACTCATAATAGGCTGCTGGCCTGTGTTCTAGTTTGCTCTGTGATTTTTTGTTTGGTTTTGAATACAGCCGAACTACTAATTGTCTCTCTGCCAGAAAATTAGGAAAAATTCACACTTCAGTTTTCAGGTGTTGGGTTTTTTTTGTCCCCTTTAAGTTAGAAAGACCTAGGAAAAGGCACGATGACTAACCCTAAATACTAGGTTGGAAACACCAATCAACAGGACAAGGACTGAGACGGCTGCAGTAGGCATCAGCTCTGTGTAAAACAGTTAAGCCAACACAGCATTTAACCGCTGAGCAATCTGGCCAGCCTTGTATGCCTTGGAGTCTGTCACTGAGGCCTGCTGCCAGTTAACAAACCACCGCATGCCAAACTGCAAACAGCCTGCTAGGGACCTGCATGTGTGCCATAGGACCTTTTTAGCTCCTGTAAGACCAGCTTCGTTCATGAAAATTTCAGCTGTACATAGTTAAACGGACAGGTTTTCAGAGGACACCTTCAAAGAAACAAAGAAGTTAACTCATCATCCCTAAATAAAGTTTTGTTTCTCAACAAAGTAAACCAATGACCCTCCTTTCAGCTTCTTTCACACAACAGCAGTTTGTCCTAATTTAGCACGCGTGGAAAAAAAAAAATTGCAGGGCTTTGAGTACATCATTCAGTTACAGGGACAGAAAGGACACTTACACTACTGTATTGATGCCCCTAAACTGGAAGGCTGGTCTGTCACAACACATACAGCCTCCCACAGGGTAACCAAGAGCAGAAGCCTAACTTGAAGCGCCTTAAGCTACTGCATTGGTGTTGGACCATCTTTTCATCAGTAACAGCAGTCTGGAAAGAAGCTTCCCAATTTAATCACCTAAAGGTGCAGCTGTGAAAAGGTCATCTGCAGTATAAAAGCTGTTTTTAAGAATTTCCTACATGTGGGCTGTCATTCCACCACAATCTTGAGCAATAAGGTAGACTGCTCAACTGTAAATCAAGTTCCTGAGATCAGTAGACTTCGGTTTTATATATGTATTTTTATATATGTGTATTTGTGTATGTTTATATACACACTTCCCCAAGGTTTTGTTATTTGTGTTTCCCCTCCCTCCCCTATAAGCCCAGGTCAGCTCAGTCTTAGGCATGCCAACAATTGTTCGGCACAACTGCAGACCCTGCAGCACAAGACCCTGCATAAACTACTTAAAACGACTGCTGACATTTTTGGTTACTGTCAGTCAGTCGTGCATCATCTTCGCAACAGCTTAAGTTTTATACTCCCCAGCTACCTGTCACTTTCCACTTACATATTTGTCAGCCTGCATTAACTACCAATTCAAGAGTAACCCAGATCAATTAAAAAAGTTCCCCCCCCCCCCCCCAAAAAAGGATCATTTTTGACAGAGGCAGCTCCAGACCAATTATGCCAACAAGTGAACACCCAAAGCTATGGGGAGAAGGGAAGTGCTCCCCACAGAGAAGTGACCACATCACAAGACAACCACATTCAGGCAGTATGAGTTGTCTCCACTGCTTTTACAGTCCAATTGCTGATACATGGACTTATCAACCCATGGGGTGCTTTTAAATCAAACTGCTGATTTTGTTTTGGACAAGAACAGATATACGAACATAAAAAAGTATCTCAACATAGCTGTGAAGGGAAAAGGGGGTGGAAGTGGGTGCTACAGCTGTCTTTTCTCACTGTTGCAGCCATCCTTTTGGGTATAAGAGGAGTCCTCCAGGCCAGCAGGAATGACAGGACAAACCCCACATCTCTGCTTTCGTTCCCACGGTTGCTGAACTACCCTGAATTAAGTTGTCAGGAAAAGACCTTGGGTTTGTGCTGTACAAAAAAAGTATTTGAGGAATCCCAATTTTCTGTTCCTCCAGTGATTAGTTGGCTACTGCCACTGACTGACTGTTCCAGACACTCCTTCAAGCTGCCAGAAGTGGAAGCCCACAATCCAGCATATTAACGGTTGCTGAGATTCACTCTGGTCAGCTATATCGCTCTGGACAGCTCACTGGGGATTTTATGAAAACAGGAGAACATGTGAAACCACTAGGCAGGTTTATAAACACCAAACATCAATGCTGGGATCTCCCCAGGATGTCAAGCAGCATTAACGTAATCTGGAGGAAAACAATAGTGGCTGCTCGCTCACTAGCGGGGAAGATGAATTCATTCCTGGCACTTGGAGAAACACGGAGAAACACGCAGTAACAATGCACACACAGCAGAGGAGCACACAAGACTTAAAAGGCAGCTTAGCTTCTAGCTGCTTAAAAAAGTAACGTAAACCAAGAGATGTTTATAACAGCAAAATATTTTGCCAGCAAATTTTAGCACTGACAGAGATGTTTAATCTCAAATTAAATGCACAGCCCAGAACACTTACTTGTATTTCTCCGTGGGATGAAGCTGGGTGACAGGTCCTGCTGTCCCATGAATTTCTTGTTTGCGGCGAATATTCCTGGGTGGTTTTGCTGCACTAGTCATGTAAGCCATTTTCACTTGCCGGCCTAATACAGAAGCAAGGGGCAGAGGATGTGATTTTTCCTCAGTTATTTTTGAAAGTCAGTTGAGAATATGGTTGTGTGGCAATTTCTAGGTTTAAATTGCAAAAAAAAAAAAAAATCATTCAGAAAAAAAGAATATGGTACCAAAGTAGTAACTGAACCACGGCAAGTCACATCCAATATTTCTTCACATTAACTTTGATATTTGTAATTGCATCTGTATTTTTTGGTATTTGTTATTAAAATTGCCCTGTGTATTGTTGCCTAGAATCCTCAATCTAACCAGTAAGGTCAAATCTGTGTACAACACGCTGCAAGCATTATGAATTAGTGTACTGTATTAATGTATACATTCACTTTGTGGGCAACATGTAAATTAAAAGGAACAGCATCCTTACCTGATGCCTTCTCCCTGAGACATAGCATCAGTGATCAATGCAAACAAGCCACTAAACACTACACAGTAAGTGTCAAGAAGAACAGAAGAGACCGGGTTTTGAAAACCAGAAGATTATCCACATATTTTTTACCTTTTGGTTTCTCAGACTGAGCTGAAAGAATGTTTTTTGTAAGTATCTTCAGTTTCTCTTCCCTCTCATTGAAGACTCTCAAGTACATTTCACGCCAAGATTCGTACTCCAGGAGGCTCTCATTTTTAAAATCCCTCTGGCAGTGTTTCTTCCACAAGTGGTCAGACACTTCTGTAAATGTCTTAGTTTGAACACAAGGTATTTTAAGATCAAGGATTTAAGAGTAGCATTTCCAAGAGTACCTGCTTGGCTGAGCCTGTCAACAAAACCCAATCACCCAGTGGAGGAAGGTACGGAACAAATCCCACCAGGTGTCCTCACTGCTACCCCCACCATGAAGTATGACAGTGCCACACAGCGATGTCAACGTCAGTCATGTAGCTTCAGAGAGCAGAGCTCTAAATTTGAGTTCATGAGCCACGCTTACAGGCTAGATTTGTGTTTCCAGCATAGACTCAGGCACACCAGCTCTCAACTTCAGGCATGCAGAGAAGTGGCCAGCTTGCACTAAGGAGTGCCACACATTCAGAACATCAATACCCAAATGCACCATGGAGCTGAAGTCTTAACACTATAGATATCTACCAGATGCAAATTGGGAAATATCTGGGGTGAGATGTATGCTTTGCAGCCTGTTTTTAAGCCTGAAAATATTTGTTCTTACTGTGCCTAGCAAATATTGTTTCTTTGTTGATGTTTTCTCTTGTTTTCAGAACTAGCAACATTTCTACCCACAGTGGCTTTCACTTACTCGTCAGTACTAATTCTCCCAAATGCTTTACATCCTGTCAGTAGAGAGAGGGAGGCCTGATGACGGCTGAATTCAAAGAAATAGGTATACCAAACACAGAAAAACAGTGTAACACTTTGAGAATCTTTATCAAGAGGGGTGCAAGGAAAGCAGAAGCAGATGCCTAAAGTCCTCCGTGGATCCCTGAATTTAACAAGGCAGAGTTTACCGGATTACATTCCTCTATGCGAAACAACTGCTCTGGTGTGCAACGTGTTAGCACAGGCTCAAGAATTTCAAAGGGCACACCTCCTACTTCATGTAGTGCTACAAGAGAGGAGAGTACTTTTAGTAGCTCATTTGTTTTACTTCGTGTGTAACACCACTTTAAAAAATAAAAATACAAATTAATTTAAGCAAATATGTACAGAATACATGTTCTGAAGTCAGGGTATGAAGCTGCAAATCAGCAGTTCATAGCTGACTGGTAGTTTTATCTGAGGATGGAGAAAGCATCCTGGAATAGCTATTGCCCCATCTTTACTGATCTGTATCACCCTCCTCTCTGCCTGCGCAAGGGAATAAACAATTTCTTGATCATTCATTCCAGTTTACATAAACATTTTGGAGTGGCAAAAAAAGTCAGCAAGCTTTTTGGCTTATACTTTATAGCACATAGTATTTTAACTAAGAATTTGAGCTTTAAAAGAGGCAAGCCTCCAAACAAAACTGCATTTCAGCATGGTCATGAGTTCAGTTTTACAAATGCCTTTTGACCAGCTCTGAGTCACCGTCTGTAGGGAGGAACACTATCTTCCTGTAGGCCAGCATGGCGGAAAAATAGCCTTTCAGTACAGCCTGCTACAAAGCCCTTGAAGTACTCACAGTCAATATTATTTTGAAGCACACGGATGCACTGCTCATACAGTGTAAGCATCTTTGAAAGACAGACTGATTTAGAGCCAGAGTAAACTTGCATTTTAGAGTTCAGTCTCCGTCCTGTGAATTGAACTGGTTCGCTGACTTGCTGGGGTGCTTCCACAACAGGCACTAGGGAAATCAAACTAAACATCAGACAGGGTTTCTTTGCCTCCTGACATTTTACATGGCTTTAAACATTCAGAAAAACATGCCTGGCAGGACAAATATATTCATGCTTCTTGAAATATAATGTTAGTATGCAAGAATTTGATCCCTTACAGGTACTCCATTACAGAGGTCCCCTCATACATGTAACAGAAATACAGCAACCACATTGAAAATGTAATTTTATCTGCATGAACCCAAACCAGCCTTACATTAATTAGCTCAGGTCTACCCAAGTCAGACTCACATCTAGGCTGGGTCCTTAGCCTTCCCTTGCAACAGGGATACTCATTGACATCTAGATACTGAGTCACCACTCCATCACATGCTACTGTCCTTACAGGGTTATCCTAGAGAGGCCAGAAGTTGCAATAGCAATGTCGTCTCAAGCCCACAGAGATGTGAAACTACTCAAACCTCACAGGAGCTGCGAGGAAAAGCCACTGGCACTTTGTGCCACCTACGAATAAGAATGCTAGCAAGTTTCTAGGCTGAAGCTAGAGCTGGTGACAGTTTACAGTTACATAAGGCATAGACAGGAATACAGATAAGTGGAGCCTTGAGAACGACTCCAGGATCTACACCTCCTCTACATCCGTGGTAACCTTTTACAGCACTTCTTTACTCGCAAGCTGTAAGAGGGAAACCTTTATATCTCTCTTCAGATTCAAAACAATTTCTACAGAGGAGCAAGTGAAGACATTTCTTTGCCACAGACAGATGAGTTACTACAGTTTATTAGGAAATGGCATGAAGACTACCCCCGACAGAGCTGTACAAATATGTCCTGCTTCACATTTATCAGTCTCGCATACTACTTACCCTTAAAGTCAGCAGCATATGGGGGAGATGAGACTAAAATGCCTGGCAGAAATTTAGGCAGCGGAGTATTAAGAAGATCTTGGAGGGACGCCACCTTGGTCTGCACAGTCAAGGAAACATCGCTTCATTGTTACAGCTTCAGATTTACTAAGGCTTAAAATAAACTACAAAATAAATTAAGCAAGCCCCAGTATTACTTACCTAGGATAAAACTACTGCATTTCTGCACTAAGATTTACTCCCGTATTTCAGCATATTCTTTCATCTTCTACTTACTGATACTAGATCACAAAAGGAACTTAGTGGGGTATCTGCAATCAGTGCATAACAAGGGATTAAAGAAAGGAGCAGATGTGTTCAGCTAACAGGCTTTCAGATAAATCACTACTAAGGTTAGAGGCATGCAGTGAATGTGACAAAACTGCAAGATGACAAAAAACAGAGTTAGATGTTTAAAGGCAAGCTAAACGCCATCCTGAAAGACAAGAAACAGCTTCATACCTGGTTCTACCTCGTCTCCTATATCGTGCTGGATAAGCAATACAGTCTTCCAGATATCCCCTTGAAAAGTGACTTAAAGATTCAGGAGTCTGGTAAGTGTTCCTGCAAATGCTCAGCACTGCGTACAGTATCCAAATTAAGTCTTGGGTGTCTTCCAGTCATATGCCAGGCACTTATAACATAAAACTTGCAACTCCCTAAGCTTCATTTCAGTATCTGTAAGAACTTTTTCAACTCCAACAGCCAACATTTCCCTCTCAATTTTACCAAGATTTTCCTCAATTCCCAAGCTCCTAGATGCTGCTATCACGTACAAGCCTCTCCATTAATATTCCTCTATTTGAGATAGAAGACATTCATATCGCAGATCTTGCACAATAAATAAAGCCTGGAGCTTTCACATCACAGCAAAGATAAGAGACTCAAAGAGTCCTCTAATTCCCTGCGTACAAAGGGCTTCATTTTAAAAGTCTAATTACTAAGCACGTTTAGATCTACCTCAGCTCAAAGGAACTGCTTAAGCTTTCTGCCACTTCAAGGGACTAGGACATTTCACTTTAAGAATTCATATAAGCTACCCTTTACATGTAATAATGTGGTTTACTTCAATGCATTGAAAGAAGAGGCTGTTCATTTCCACTACAGGCTGTAACTAATAAAGAACCACAGCTTCCAACAAAACAGCTGTGCTATGCCAACATCTGCTAAAACAAGCTGGTCAAGAATGAAGTTATGGGTAAAAAGTCAATTAGCTGATAGCAATCAAAGACCACTGCTGTGTAGGAAATTATCATAAAAACCATAAGAAACTGATTGTAAACTGTCAGTATGCAGTAAATAATCTTTTTTGTCACAATTATAATTATTTGCCATTGCTATGCAGTTTATGTCAAAGCCACATGTTTGTTGCTTAAAATAATCACACGTTAATTTTGCTGGAAGTAAGAGACCAGAACACTCATTTATCTGCAGTTTATTTGCTATTATTCCAAGCATGCAGTGGTTTACCTTTTTACTGGGAGTTTCTGACTGATCATCCTCACAGTTTTGGATTGTCTTTTCTCCCTCATCTGCGTGGCAAAGTTTTGAAGTCTTTTGCAGTACTGAGCTACTCTTCTGTTCGCTGCCCTTCTTTGGACGTTCACCTGTTGAGCAAGCTTTCCTCTTTCTTTTTTTTGTAACCTGATCATAAGTAAGATAAGATTCAAAGGACATAGTAGGGGGCTCAAATTCCTCATCGCTAGGTAACTTCGCTTTGCTTTCCGTGACAAGTCCTTGTTCTGGTTTCTTCACATGCTTAGGATCTCCCTGTTTGGGAGCATCCTTACCAGGCCTGTCCTTCGAGGGGGATAAGTCCTTACTGGCCACACAGGAATGCCTCTTTTCTGAGCCTTCCCTGCTGCCCTTGGAGGCTCTCTCTTTCAAGTCCCTTTCTTTAGCTTGAGGACTGGTACTCTGGGAGCCATGCTTAGAACCACTGCTGCTACATTCTTTATTACCACATTCTTTTTGAGACTCAGAACCTGTATTTCGGTGCTTTTTTTTAATAAAAGTATGCTGCTTATTCAACTTTTTAGAAAGGGGAGAGCTATTGGAACTTTTGGAGGCCAATACAGATGCTTTGGACTTCTCTGAAGGCTTGGTTCCTTTGGAAACAGAAGATTTTGTCCCATCTTTTTCTTTTTCAGTATTTTTTCTTCCTCTGTGATCACTGCAACATAAAGGAGGAAAAATACATCCCATACAAGCTGATGTTAAATTCTTGAAGAATCAATCTTTCTATTTACATGAATAAAACCAAAAGCTTTAAATCACACCACACAGCATAATTCCTAGAGGACCCAGAACTGCACTCTGTTGTGCTCTTATTTTTCTTTCACATCAGCACAAAATCTGAGGGAAGTCGCTCTTGGTCCAGCACCACTAACTACCGCAACAAGAAAGTGAGAGCAAAGCAAGCGGACAGTAGGGACATAAGCATCAGTAAGAAAAAAAGTTTGACATAGTACTATTTGTTCAAAATGCTTTAGATACCACTGCTTTTATACAAGTTTCCCCGCATGCTTTATAATAAATACGGAGATAGTACTTGAAATAACTAGGAGGCAGAATTGTAAACATGTTCCGTGGTTGGTAAGAGTACAAAACATCAACCTGGATACTTTGTTATCACCCCTGTGCTCTGGTATGCCCCTTTCCTGTTTTTTTGAACAGCTTCTAATCTAAAATGCACTGCTTAGTCAATCTGAGGCTTCAGCTTTCTCAGATCACCTTCTCCCATTGTCAAGAGGGTGGCAAAATATCTAAAGCACAGTCAGCCTGCTGAGGGCAGTGGAGGCTGACTCCTGAGAAGGAATCATATCTCTTCAAATGTGACTGCTCCAACACACAAAACCCTTCTCAGTCTGCAGAAATACTGTAGGGAAGTCCTGCATACAACCAAATCGGTAGAGAGATGCTTCATTTAACAACAGCCTCATTGCTGAGAAGAAAAAAAAAAAAAAAAGCAAACTTCCAACTTCTCTAGAGGAGCGGAGAGCACTGCCCATCGCTGGCTTAGTGCTGCTCACGTCAGTTGGTACCTAAGAACCTGTGCTGGTCAAAAAAGCAGATGAAGTTTGAGTACTGGCTGGCTAACTGACCAACACGGGTTGCTTTGAGTTGTCTTCTAGTAATTTATAAAAGTAAGACTCATTCCTACCATTCCATTTATGTACATTCCATAATGCATATTTGGAATGACAAATATTATTCTAATATTGCCAAGTTGTATATTATTAAATTATGCTACACCACAATTAATCCTTCAGAAAAATAGTCCATACTTACCTTTTATTTTCTGGAGGAATAAGTTTCTTCCATCGCTTCACCAGGGATTTAGCTACATTCCCAGCAGTGGCATGTTTCCTAAAGCTGTTCACTGTTTTGCCTATGCCAGTTTCCTGTTGAAGATAGTGCAAGAAAGATGGGCGGAATAAATCACAACTAACATCCCAAGAAAAACCTCTAAAACTGCTACAAGCAGCATTAGCATAGCAGTCTGAGCAGTCTTACAGCAGCTAAAGAAGTAAACACTTCTCACTCTACCAACAGAACTGAGAGAAAAGCATATATATATAGCCAAATACCGGGAACAAAGTACAGCCTCAATTCATAAAAGAAGCTACTTTTCTCCATAAATGTGCGTATTTCAGAAACCTCACTTGGCTTGAATGCTTATGCCCACAAAATGCATACTGCTAAAGAGAATTAGATTAATCAATTTAAGGTGCCTTTAGGCTTATACAGGTACAGTTTAGCGTGTTAAAGAGCACAAATGATCAGTGTATTGTAATCGAAAAGTATCAATGTGAAGTACCATGGGAGCAGAGGTGCCCCCAGTCTCAGCCACAGGAAAAATCCCCTGATGTTTAAGATGCCACGTTCGCTGTTCTGTTCACCCACCATACAGTTATTTTCACATTATCATTGTCTTCAAATCTTGCTCTAATGATTTCTACATTGTCTAAGCAGAACTACCCTGCAGACTTTGTGCCTATATAAATATCACAGGTGAATTTTTTAATCCTCTGTTATTAGTATCTCCAATTCACAAACCCCCACTTTTAAGACACGCTTTTGTGTGCAAACCCTGGAATTTGCAAAGCCAATAGCAACCTATTAATGCTCTTGTTAGCCAGTGAAATTATATTCCCGTGAAGTCTGAGTAAGAGCTATGCATGTACTGCTCCTCCAGGCTCAGCTCAGGCCTTAGAAGGGAATTCCTTAAAGTCTCAGAAAAATAATTTTGCTCTGAAGAGATTCAGTTTCTGGATCATTCAGGAGCACTGGTTTGGAGGTTCAGTGTATTGCAAATACATGTGAGAAAACTAGTGGGAGGATTTCCTAAAGCTATCCATGTGAGAAATTTATGTTCCTAAAAATTTTTTAAAATATGCAGAATCCTCGATTTTAAGGCATCTCTTCCCTCTGTCTCACTTGAAGACTTCCATCATAGTCTATCACATTGTAACATGCAAGTATGCTGAGAACATTAATTATCTGAAGAAGCCCTTTGTCTTTTGTAACAGCTCGGATGAGATTACTTCATTTTCCAATAAAAATATTGGTGGATTATAGTGGAGGCCCATCTGTTTTTCGGCAGGCAAGTGCCTTTGCCCAAATAAGCTGGCCAAATATTCCAATTACCATATTTTTCTCTTGCTCTGCAAAGAACTATCTCAAAAAAAAAAAAATCTTCTCAAAACGTAGATACATTATTCATAGTAACCAGAAGGTTCTCAAAGCACTGAGAATTTCTGATATAAAACTTTACAGGGTGCACCTTGGCTAAGGACACAAATCACAAGTATTCTTACTCCATAACTTGGGATGGCTGCTCTTTAGCAAGAGCTAACCTTGACCAGCTAATAAGAGACAGAAGATTTAGATAACTGGCCTGAAGAACAGATGACCCATACTTGGGGTTTCTTAAGCACTGATTTGAAAGCAGATTTAGTAAGAAGAAACCAGCCTTCAGTAAGAGTGTTCCCTCTATGTTCAGATCACTGCTCACCACTAACACTTGTCACAATGCTAAATTTGTTAGGTTTCAAGCCCAGCTTCCAGCTGGCTTTTGGAGGAGGCTCCATGGCATCTTATACAGAGCTTTGAATGAACCATGCTAAGAGCCAGAATTCCCAAATGCAACAATGTCCACTGCTTCTGGGATTGCAGACCCCATGAACTCTTTCATGGTGAGTGATTGTGTAATGTATTTCTGGTCACTTACCACTAGAATATCCAGTGATATATCCAGTTCCTGTAGTTCCTCAAGTGCTTTTAGAATCTGGAAGGAAACATTAAATTATTTTTTTTTATTAGATAACATACGCATAAGTACTATCCTGCTCTTCTCATCCTCATTCCCATGTTTATCCAAAACAAACAAAAAACCTTGACAGGAGGAACACCCAGCAACTCCAAGAACATATAAGCACTCCTTTACTACATGTAAGGGCTATGCTTGAAGTTTGTTCTGCGAACCAGTGCAGCTCTGTGATACCCCCAGCAGCAGTAATACCAGAAACCCCAACAGGTTTGACTTCACTGCTACAGAGATTGTATTAAAGATCAATAATACAGCAGCTCAGGCTACGTATATGCCCCTACTCCTGGTGTACCAGTGACCGATCAGC
>CM021733.1:94204109-94254276 GCA_011075105.1 Heteronetta atricapilla
GGGGGAAGCAAGCTTCCCACAAGGTCTCTCAGCCAGCAGCACCACTCAAGGCCAAGAACAAAAAAAAAAAGAGCCCGTGGGAGTTCAGCTTGCAAAGACGATCAGGTTTTGAAGCCTTCCCTGCTATTTGTACATTAACAAGACCAAACCAAGCTAGAACAGCTGCTTTGTTTCACACTGACAAAGTGTATACATCTTTGATTAAAATGTTGAGTTTTGTAGAAGCAGAAGAGTATTTTTCAAATATGAAACTGCTTATCTTCCTCTGAGAGGTTTTTTAATATTACAAAAGTTTCACTTATAAATAGAGTATGAACTTATTTGGCAATGGACGTGCAGCACACCTGAGTCTTGCAGTTGACTACACACAGTCTGCATCATTTTTGACAAATTTCTGCAAAGTTCTGTTATCTAGCTGCCAGAATTAATGTGTAAATACAGTAACAGTATTTCATGGGGCTCTAACAAAGCCTGGAATACTTTTCTAGTTTTATTAGACCATTACCGTTTCTAAATGCAATGGCAGGAACCTGCTGGGATGCAAGATGACAACCCCAACCTTTTTAAACTTGAATAATTGCTTTATTAATAGTCATTTCTCTCTACAACAGTTCTAAATTTCACTGTCCCTGTAACACACCAGAAGCGGAACCCCAGTGAATTTCACTGTGCACAGTGGGCTCCATCCATACGCCCGGCACACAGTTCTCCTGCAAGGCATCCACCCTGCAGTAGTAGCTTAACATTCAACTTTTTCCAGACACTTCACAGGCATAGACGACATATTTTATGAGATGAAGACTTTCCCAAAATAACCCCCATCAGGAGGAAAATAACTTTGTAAGAATCTTTGCAGCCTAAGTTTTTTTAAAAACGTAATAATAATATGCCCACAATGTTAATGACAAGCATTAGTTATCAGTGTCAATTTAGTTAATTTTCTCTTTAAAGTGATTTTCCCAGGCATTTAACTAATTTTGCAATCAGAAGGAAGTAACCTACTGCTACGTGGATGGACGTTGCTTTGCACTGCTCTCAAGCAGTACAAACCAACCGGGAATAAAATCCTACTGCCCAGAGACAATCCTGCCTGTAAGAACGCTAAAAGAATGCTCTGCTGCTTTCATCAAGCTACAGAGACAATGGGGATTTTGAGTATTTTTTGAGATTTTGGAAGCTGAGGTCATTACAGAAGAATCTTTAAAATGGGTTCAGGAAGCAAGCAATTACTGATCATGCAGCTTCAAAACAGCGGGGTAAATTACAAAAGTACCTGGCTGACAAGCATGTCTGAGAGCAGTCAACACATTTTAATGTAAGACAAAACTTCTGATTTTTAAGCCAAAGCCCACACTGTTCATTTTGCTTTCCTGAAATGTGTATCCCATTTGGCAAATTAAGACGAACATAAGGGTTTCATTAGGTAGAAAGCACTGATCAAACGCTAACAGTCCCGTTAAGAGAAGTGATCCCCATCTCCCAAAGGCTGGGAACAGCTCGGCGGGCAGTGAGACCAGCCGCCACGCCTGCACGGGGCTGCCAGAGGAGAGACAGCCCCGTGTGCCAGTGTGTGCAGCATAGCCAGAGCCTGCAGGACGAGCACACCAAACCAGCCTGAGACGCAAGCACGGGGCCAACCGGAGCACGAGCAAGATAAGATGAAGGGAAGGAGGGAAAGCAGACAGGCATTTGGGAAGCAGAGGGCCCGGGCAATGAGTAACAGGCAAGAAGCATGCGAGCAAGCAGTTCTCCAGAGTGAAAACTGATAGTAGAGGGGCGATAAGAAGAGGCCCAGCTGCACCAAGTCTGTGTCTTCCAGGGCACCAGCACTGCTCCAGCCTCTCGCATGAGCCCTGAGGTCACCTCCTGGGCCCTCACTCAGGCAGGATGGGACCCAGCAACCCAGCTGGGTGGTGAGACCCCACCAGGTCCCTAACTCCTGGCTGAGCTAGCCACCTTGTCTGAAAGAGCAGCAGGTCTTTGAAGACAGCACTTTAGAAAAGTCTACCACAACCCCAAGCAAGTCACTCCTACGCTGAGCTTGCCCTCACTTTAAGAAGTTTCCTTTAAAAAGTCTGATTTTGTTTTCAGCCACTGAATCTCATCATCTCCTCGTGCTAACTCTCTCAAACATTTTATACAACCCACAAAGATAAACACTAATCATTCACATTACCTCTTGGTCTTTTTTTTTAGGGCCAACCAGACCAAGTTCTTGAGCTTCAGTAAGTTTTGCTGGCCAGAGCTACAGCCATTCTGCTGCCGTCCTAAAATCTTTCCGGCTCGGCAGCTTGTTTTTAAGAACAGCCCCCAGAACAGGATATAATATTCCTGTAATTGCCCCTCTAATACTACATCGCTGTAATAACACAACCCTGCTAAGCTACCCAAAGATAGCAGTTATGCCATAAGCCACTGCCTTGTACTGCAATTTCATGCTCAACTGGTAATACACCAGAGCTCCAAATCATTTTCTGAGTCAATGCTTTCCAAAATACAGTCTCCTATCCTGAGCGACCTATATTCATGGCTCCTAGCTGTGACTTTCCACTGAGCCATGCTAAAATGCACGCCGCTCAAATGAATGTAGCCAAGCACACGACCAAGGCTGCCTTCTAGAAGAGTCCTCTTCGTTTGACACAAATTACTTGAGTATTTGTAACATCTCCCTGCACTGCTTGCTGTCTTCTAAATTAAGAAAGATTTGAGTAACGCCATGTCAAGATGAGATGGATAATTGCTCCCCCTCCTATTCCCACCCCCCCAAAAAAATAAACAGCATTGCTTTCTGATAAGGATTGTCACTTATTTTTGCTGAGTGTAATGTCACTCCATTTTGTGGATGTTACATCAGGCCTGTAACACTGCTGCTGTAATCAGCATCATACAGCAGCAAGTCAAATTCCTTTAGAGACTTATGTATATTTATGACAGCTAGTGTCAGCTGAATATAACTTAAGATAAATTCAAGATAAATTTAGCAGCACATATCTACATGAAGTCTCATTGAGTGCATTGGCTCACGGTACCATCCTTTATTTCTACACCAGTTAGATCTTACATGCAAGATTTTGCAGCAGCTCATTGCACTGCTTCACAAACTTCAGGGACAGGGCTCATTTCATCTATTTGTATAAACAGAAGCACGGTAACTTTTTTTTCCAGAGCTGCTGCTCTAGTATCTTGAGAATCATTCAACATCTAAGCCATCAGTTCTGTTCATTTTTGGTCAGTTCTCTGAAAACTCACCGGGCAGCTATTAAACCTTGCACATTAAGAAGCTTTTGATATGAACAGCTGATGCTCTGCATCTTCAAAGATTCCTATCAAAGTATTGAGTAGTTATTAAAAAATGTGATACAATTAGACAAAGATTATTCTCAACAATGGAGCAGAAGTATTTGACAACACCAACACTTATTGACATACGTATTGGTAATAAGGATTTATTATTCTTTCTGCACATCCTTAAAGCCTCTCTTTGCCTTTAAACGTAACTACATGTTTTCTGCTACTGGGTTTATCTTTTATTAGTAGTGCATTTCATGACTGCCAATTTACAGTTATCAGTTTCTCCCTTCCCCTCCACTCCTTTCCCATAACTATTTCTATTTCACTAGACTCAGTTTTACCAGGCACAGTGGAAGTGCTACAGCACCACCATTAGACCTACTTGATGCAGCACCTGCTTTTGGCCACGCCACAAATACAGGGCATCTCCTTCTTTACCAGAGCCGAATCTGCCAGGCCTAACCATATTTTTCTCCTTAGTTTAATGTGTTTTTAAGTTTATTGCTTTGGGTACACTTAAAGACAATTCCAGAGTTATGTTTTTTTTTTTTTCTTTTCCTTTTCAATCTCCTGTTCAGGATAGCATATCATCACCAAACATGAGTATTTATATACATATATATTAAAGAGTAGAATCTGATCACTTCTAGAGCACAAGAAATATTTTGTTTTTGCTGAACTGCATGGTATAGCTCCTCAGGTAGTACCTGCACTCTGATATTTGCATTTCGGACAGATAAAGCCGACAGCACCAGGAGAGGAAGATAAATCATTACTGGGTAAGAAAAGCAGTGTTTCTCGCACATGTATTTGGTAACACACAACAGCAGTAATAGTAGAATGTAGTAATGATGATTTTGAAGTTTATTAATGACCAAATACAAAGCAAGTGAAATGATATGCCAGCCCTCTGTTTGCAACACTTCCACAAACTCCCATCAAGTTGTAACACTTCAGGAAAACAATCACGCGAAGCATGTTCTGTATTTTCAAGCTGAATTCAACTGAAAAAAGCCCCTTTAAAATACATTTTCACTGGTCATACACGATTCATTAGCAAACAGTAAGTCACACTTGGGGCTTACTCCTCTGCTGGAGCAAGTGCCTTCCCTCCTGCTCATCTCCTTCCCTGCACCTTGGGACCCTCGAGTGCCAGGCGCAGCCTCCTTCGGCTGCTCTGCCCCACCTCACAGAGGATGTTTTCCTGTTTCAAGCCCTCATTATCTACTTCTTGCAGCTCCTGAGGAGCGCCCTGCTGTCCTACAGGTCGCTTAATTTATTTCTGATAAGCAAAGCTTTGTTCTTCACATACCAGGAATCGTAGCGCAGGATGCAGTGCCCTCCGTGCACCACCACGGCACAGCACAAACACCTATTTCACTACAAAAACCTCTCACGAACGTGGAGCTCAGCACCTCATCTTTGAGCTTCTGGCCACGGCAGGACGTGATACAACCCATTAGGTGGTTTGATCCACGGCGTTACAGCTAGCTTCAAGACACAGATCCTTGTCACCTCACCCTACACAGGGCCCTAAGGCTCCACGCAGCCGGAGCCCGGCCACACACCCACCTCAGGGTGCCAAAGGGACCGAGGCACATCGCCCCCTCCAGGCACTCCAAGCCGGGGACGAAGCCCCGAGGCCACCCGGGGGACCCCCCACCGGCCCCCCGCTACCTCCGCGGGCTGCTCCGCGCGGCCCAGGCGCTCCTTCAGCTCCAGCACCCTCCTCATCTTCCTCCTCCTCCCCGCCGCGCTCGGCCCCTCCGCCATGGCCGCGGGCCCGCAGCCCTCGCGGCCGCCATCTCGGCCCTCTTGTAGCGGCGCCATGGGCGGCGTCCCGCGGCCGGCTGCCTGCCGTGCCCTCCCCGGCCTCGGGGGGGAGCGCCGCCTTCATCCCGCTCCTCCATGTCCGCCAGAGCCAAGCCCAGGCCCTCGGCTGCCCTAGCCCCAGCCCTGCAGGGTCTCATTCACATGTCCTTCAGGGTCTCATCCCCCTGCCCTGCTGCTGAGGGCACAGCCAAGAACGTCCTGCCCAAAGCACCTCAGCCCCGCGGGGGATCACCCTGCAGGGATGGTGATTGTGGTCGACCTGGTGGTTCTATTACCAGCACATCTTTGTTATCAGAGTGTAATAGGGACTAGATGCTTTGCTTTGTGCTGCCTCTCTCAGGCTTACCTTTATTCAAGCACACACTATGGTTAGTACTTAGCAGTTACAATTCAAGTATGCTTGTGGCTGTGGGCCTAAAGGAGAGCAGCAGCCTGCCCCAGGAGCCATGGTGGCCCTTCCACGCGTCCTGCGAGGCAAGTCCATTGGTACAGCTGGGGCAGCGTCCCTGCAGGGCTGCGTGGTCGTAGTCCCCACGACAGAAACTGATGGATGGGATGCAGCATCAGAGGCAGCTGCACTTGCCCACGTGAACTTGTTTGGTCACCTGCAGGCCATTTCAAGGCCTGTGGTGTGTCTGTTGTCCATGCCTGGCTGTAAGGCTGCTTAGCAGCTGCTAAGTACAATGGCAAGCATAGCAGTAGCAAGGCTAAGTGCATGAAGACGTGCCCAGCACCAGCAGGCACACTACCGCAGTCTTAACCTCCAGGTAAAGGTAGCAGCCAGGCTGAAGAAAGCATCTTTTTTGTCTTTCTGTCCTGCCTTATTTATAGCCTGATAGTTAATGCAACTGTTGCAGAAGGACAAAGCACTTCTGGGCCCTTCAGCTTGAAGCATGGCTTCTTTGAAAAGTACATAAGGTCACAAAAAACATTGGGTAGGGAATCCGTCTTTGTCTACCGCGAAAGTGAAATAGGATCTCTGGCACAGCTTTCTGGGGCTCAGCACTTGAAAGACTTGAGGCTGAATGAGTCTTTCTGAAAAAATCTGTGGGTTTGCCATATTTCCTTGGAGGTTATTGTAGATATAATTAGAATAGTTAGATATGTAGGTCACTTTTCACTCCTTAAAACAGTGTTTGGGAGAAGTATTAAAAAGAGTGTATCCAGTCTAAATTACAGGGGAGTTTTAAGTAGGCAAAAGAGGATTACCTTTATGTCTGGTATTTGCACATTACATTGCAAAATAGATCTCATTACAGCTTGGCACAGCATGTAGCAAATTTATCAAAATCAAACCAGAACAGGCAGTAGTGCAAAGCAGTAGGTAGAGCACTCGGGTTGGATATGGAAAAAACAGATCCAGTTTTCTGTCGTGGACCAGCTCTCCGGTTCACATGCTCATCTTTTATTTTGCAGAAATAATTAGCTCATCTTCATTATGTACACAGGCTTCATTAACCCTGCCCTAGAATCAGCCACCCACAACTGGTTGCTTTCTCTCTCTCTCTCTCTCTCTCTCTCTTTTTTTTTTTTTTTTTTTTTTTTTTTTCTGGCCCTAATAATATTCAGTTACTTACACAAAGTGGAACTTATGCAGAAGAAAATCTTGAAAGAGATTCAACCCACAGCAGCATTATGGTTAAAGTCATCTTTGAGTAGGGAAGTTGAGACTCAGGTCATCACATGAGTGATGTGATTGAAGCTGGGTTTCCCGTACACGGTATGAAAGCCTTAATTATCAAGCCACTGGGTTTTGTAGAATGAAAAAAAATCTCCTTCCTGTGTTTCTGCACAAGTCTTCTGAAAGATCACAATTTCATGCCAGTGAAGAATAAAATATGTAAGATCTCAAAAACATTAATAGAACAAGAAATATGTGTCTTACCCAGGTGTAACTGCAAAATTTCTCATATTACTTGTCATAACTTTGGTGTAGAGAAGTGACGAGCCTACTTGGTCCTTCAGAAAGGCCCTTTGATGCCAACTGTCATGAAGATTTGTTTGACTGCAAAGAGGAGCTCCTGCAACGAAGAAGTGGGGGTGCTGCACACAGGCTAGCTCTGATAATTGCTCCGTGTCACTACCTGCCAGAGAACAGTGGTGCGCTGCCAGCTGTGCTCTGAGGAAACTGTGAAATCAGGAAGAGAAGTTGGCTTTGCATGAGCTAAGAACAGCTAGGGAGGAGTTCCAAGGGCTGAACTGATGCGAGGGATTTGGCTGAGCAAAATTAGGCAATGATCAGGTATTATCGGAGCTCTGTGTGACTGGGGAAATCTGACTGACTAAATAGGTGTTGGTTGGTTTACTGCACACAGTTTCTCTGAGCCACCATCCATGAAATCAAAGCCTGGTTATTTGATTCTACACTATGATGGTTTATCCTATGTTTATTCTGTTGCTTACAAAGAAAATGTATGTTTCTTTTCCATCATTTTATTAAAAAGACTGCAGCTGCAACAGAAATTCAATATGCTTTCATGGTACCTCCAATCTGCAGAAGGAGCTTCAGCCTTCCTGAAGGCATTATGGGTGAGATTACTCAATACATTCAGATTAATGCATTTAAAGATATCTTTCATAACTAATTATCATCAGTAAATAAATATGGGCTTTTGAGGTGCATAACACTTGGCTGAGTATACACAAAGGGTTCAGAACCAAGAAAGCAATAATAATCTAAAGCTGAGCCATAATTTTATTAACATTTTTAGTTGAACAAGGTAGGTCTCCATGTAGCCATGGCTGTGGTGCTAGCATTCCACAAACACATGGAGACATGCTGGCTTTAGAGAAAAGGCTTTACATTTACCAGAAAGAGTGCAGTAATGATTGCACATGGATTAGAAAGGATATAATTGCTGTAATTGCCTTGAGGCCTACGTTTGCTGATAAAAGATCCTTCCCTATTGCTAATTCTGGCTCATGTGCGTGGAGCAGATAATAACAATTATTCTTGTTTATTGGGCTATGAGCAAATCTCTTGAAACGTTTGTGTGTTTTTTTTCCCTAAAGAATGTTAAAACATTACTACATGATGTGCTACTGCTGCATGGATTGATTGTATTGTCCTTAGTCACTCACGCAGCTGATTATGGAGCAATATTTTTATTTCAGTTTTTATAAGATTTACTTATAGCTAAAAAGATACACATTGACAAGCTTAAAATATTGCCGAATATGTACTATCTTTTCTTTTAAATGAGAAAATCATTTGTAACTAGTTCGCAGGGACTTGGATTTTCTGTAGACAATTATCAAAATATTTTCATAGTAATTAATTTCTATCCCATTGGAAAGGAAATAATCAGCAAGATAGAAAGCTATTTGAAGGAAATAATATTAAGAACATCTGTTTAACTATAACAGCATTTGAAAAAAATATTAAAGTCTGACTTTTAAAAACATATCACAATGCCAGGCTAATTCTAGTACGGTTTACCTTTGAAGAGACTTTGCTGTATGCAGATTAATGGAAAATGAGATTGACTGGTTCCAAGATCAGCTTGCATGCTGTGTAACAGCTACGTGTGGTATCAGCTGTCTTCTGATCTTGAAGACCAAGTAACTAAAGTTTTTGTGTTTTTGCCCTAAGGCACAACCAGAGTTTCAGAAATATGGGAGACGTTTTACTGTGTCAGCGTTAATACGCTGAAATGCTGAGGCACACCTCATGTGATGCTTATCTCTATACAGCACGGCACAGCTCAAAGCGTGTTCAGTGTCTTCTGGAAATTAGAAATTAGTTTTGTGCTCCCAGGGGGGATATTCCCTTTTTGTAGCTTGTGCGTGTGTGTCCAGTTGTTTGTTTTTTTTCACAGTGAGCCATGTAGGGATGCTGGAAATACATTTTTAGATTCTGAATAAGACTTGAATATATTTTAAAACTTGCAAATATGTTTTTAAGATATGCTATTAAAATAAGAGTGATCTTTTATTTTCTACAGATCACGATAGCATATTCATTCTGGAGAATATATGCCCCTTTTAACAAATCAACTAGCTGAAAAATAACAAAGAAGATATTCATTCTCTGAAAAATGTTGGCTTTTTAGGGCATCCTTTAATCACACAAATTGATAAAAGTCCGTCTGTGAGCTATTAGAAGTAGTTTGACAACATCCCACTCCCTGTTCTTTCATTTTTGTCATGTAACTGCGCTAGCGCAGCAATGCCCTTTTGTTCGAAATGACAAGTGTTATTTTGCAGCAGTTGCTGTAAAAGCCCATCCAAGCCAGAAGCTAATCTAATAAATCTATCGCATTAAGCATTACATGAAGTCCAGTCAAGGGAAAATCTTCCCTTTCTGTGCTGTCCGTATCCCCCGGTGTCCCTCCTTTCCCCTGCAGTCACTCCCACCCCTTTTATCACCCCCATAGTATGAAATTCATCTGGGATGTGGAGACTTGGCTTTAAATTTTTCCCGGGGATTTCCAGCCAGAGGTCTTAAAGGCAGAATGCTCTGTGTGTTTTCTAACCCACAAGTCGGGATACCTTCCTGAGAGACAGATCAGAGCTCAGATCTCTGTGCAAATATATCAGGGGTTGTGAGCCAGTATCCCTGAAAGCCGAGACAAGCCTATATGGAAGCAGTGAGCTAACTCTGAGAAATAGGACATGACAGTGGGTCCCCGACAGTCTGCTCCCTTCCCTCTGCCCGGAGGCAAGCAGCTCAGTCCAACGAAAAGTGGAACTGAAATGCCAGCTTCTCCATGGCGTTACCTGCTGGTTGTTTTAGACGTGTCCCGCAGAGCATACTGGGTTTCGCACATCCCACCCTTAGCCTTCACCGTCTCCCGGCGTTGCTCAGGGAGCCCAGGCACCCAAAGATGGGGAACCTGATGGTCCACCCTACGCTTACTTGGCACAGTCATTGTCTGCTGTGGGTCTACCATTTTCATGTACTTCCTTTTCTGCCTTGAACTGGAGCATTTCAAGTATCTGGGTTTGTCCCCCTCGTTTCTGAAGGCCAGGCAAGCCAGGGAAACTTAACTCCTGTGGCTGGGCAGAGGCAGAGAGCAAGGCACCGAGAGGAGGGGTCATTTTAAAGAGCACCGAGCGCAGGCTCCGGTCTCTTTTGCTCACTGTGACAGGAAAGGGTCACACTAGAAACCACAAGCTGGGACATACCAAGTGGCCTCCGATCTTTCTCTCTTCTTTTTACCACTTTTCGTCTCTTTGTCTTCTCATTTTTCTTAGGAAGAGGCATTTTCACTGACAGCTTCTTGGACAGCTCTGGGACAACATTTTTCTGAGGAGGGTAAGGGGTTTTTAACGCCTCACTTTGATAGTGTTTAGAAGATAACATATTGAAGGGGGGAAGGTTGTGTGTTGGAATGCTTTGGTTTGGGACCCTCAATGTCCTTTGGCGTAAGTTGTTGTAAAGCAAAAGGAAATTAGGGGAAGGCAAACAGCTATAGGAAACCAAATCATCCAGGGATTTCAAAGCTCAGTAACTTGGATTTGTTACAAGATTGCTTGATTTGTTTCACTGGTTTTGCATTTCCTGTCACTTACGCATTTATACACTAAACTAGCTAGTGCAATTTCTGCTGAGAGAAGAGTGGTGATCAGGAAAAAACTTTGGAAAGTGGACATTTTTTAACAGAGAGCTTCAAATGACACATATTTAAATGTGCTCCGCAATGATTTGGTGAGGCAATAAACATTAAGCGGTGAATGCATTAAAATTTTTAAGTTATGGGTCTCTAAAAATACGTAGAACCACAAATACGACTGCCAAACAAGTATGCCCTTGCCAGCTATGAAGTTGTGGCTATTGATATGAAAAGCTATAACTGTGGCTGACATACAGAGACATCCAAAAGTTCTGTTCTGCTTTTATTCTGTGTCCGTAATCATACAGTGCAGGGGAGATAACATTGCTTTATTGCAAAAAGTTGTGTTAAACAGCGAAGTAGACTGAAGCGCCAGATGCAGCTCCGATTGAACCTGTCTTAAAATGGCAAGCTGCTAGGAGGTTGCTATTCTCGGAGGTGACTCTGATAGCTCTCAACAGATGCAGCTCTGGGAATGCAGCCGGAGCGGGGGGAGGCAGGGAGCAGCTGACCCCTGTGCTGGCACCCCGACATTCGGGGCCTGAAGCTCACGTCAGCTTGCGCTGACACTGACACTTCCAGCACACATGGCCTTCTCCCTCTGCTGCTCTGCACGCAGTCATCACCCGGCAAAAGAAGAAAAAAATCCTGGTACTCACAGGCAGCAACCATTCCTTTCTATAATTAAATTACCGTTTTGTTGCGTGCTGCGGGCTTAAGGGAAAACTGATGTGCTGAGATTTCAGATTGAAATGTGACTGCATTGAAATATGACTTTTTAAAAATCGATCTGAAGTGATCCAGATTGTTTTATCATTAAGCAGCAATTCTTCATCTTCTGTCTTTCATGAGCACCAGGATCACAAAGAATTTTAGCTTGTGTATATTCTTTTTAAATCAATGGATATATCAAAGAGAAATGCTATATTTGAATCTGTTGCATGCTGATCTCAGCAATTCTGGTTTAACTCTGCTATTGAAGATCAGCATTTTCCTTCACTGTGTGTTTGCATACAAATATTTTTTGAAATAGGCCTTCTGAAAATTTCTTAAGAGCCATCTCACATTGCGTTTGACAAAAACCTGGGTCTTCATTTCAGCAAGAGCTGAACTTGCCTAGAGTTGATAAGTGTGGTTCAAATACCTCTTCTAAGATAACTATATGTGAGCAATTATTTCCTTCAGACATGAAGAACGTGTTTAAGGTAATACATTCTGCTACAGTTTGCATGACATTTTTTCCAGATAAAAGTTAGACGTCATCTCTTTTCCCTAACTATCCTCAAAATCCTAAAAGGAAGGTTAAGTTTAAATAGTTTCAAATTACTTACATTGAAAAGCAAGCAACAGGTCTATGAGTAGAAGATATTTGCAAATCTGTCATGAGAAACAGAATATCATCAGTCTCATAAATCTAAAATTGTAAAAAACTGAAGGAATTTGGAACGGATCCTAAATGTAAAATCAAGATACCATTATACCCAAAATTCACTTTCTCCTTTATGTTTTATGTTACTGTTTCTTTAAGAATTTCCCCCATTCTTAATATTTCTTGGTCAAACTCTGAATTCACTTACCTGTAAGTCTGTATTAGCCCTAGAACAAAGCTGGCCCATATCTTTCCTATGCTTCAGATCTAGAACCTGGATGACTTAAATGTATATTTCCAAAATTTTACACTCTGGCAAACTTGTTTAATGTTTAGGAAGATAAGTTTACTCTTAGAATGTGATGACAGTAGGGAAATGTTATTTTTATGATCTTGTTATTTAAAAAAGGAGTTTTGGAATTGCTTGTAATTGGATTCTTCATAATTTGAGTATTCATTATTATGAATAAGCAGCCACGTTACAATTTAGGACCATATAATATAGCTTTTAGAGAGGTAGATTATCCCACGTTTTATTTTTGCGGCATTTATATGTATTGACAAAGGTTAGTTTTGTTGCATAACCACTCAGGTATTAAATTTCAAAACTGCAGTGTAGCTCTAAACTTTTTCATTTTATTTTTAGCAGGCTCTTGGCTGTAATATTTCATTGCAGTCATGGCACCTAAGAAGAAGAATGTGAAGAAGAACAAAGCAGATATCAATGAAACGACTATCATTGTGGAAGATGGTCCCCTCAGTAAACTAAATGGCTTGAATGGACTCTTAGAAGGAGGCAATGGTTTCAGCTGCATCTCATCTGAAGTTTCTGACTCATCATATAGCCCAAATCTCTTGGAAGGTCTAAGCAGAATGAGACAAGAAAATTTTCTTTGTGATTTGACTATCAGTACCAAAACCAAATCCTTCAGTGTTCATAAGGTGGTGATGGCTTCAATCAGTGACTACTTTCACAACATCTTAAAGAAAGATCCATCCACCCAAAGAGTAGACCTCAATGATGTGTCCCCATTGGGTCTAGCTACTGTTATCACCTATGCTTATACTGGAAAACTTACCCTCTCGCTTTATACAATAGGTAGTATTATTTCCACAGCAATTTATCTTCAGATTCACTCCCTTGTAAAGATGTGCTGTGATTTTCTAATCCAAGAAATCAGTGTTGAGAATTGTATGTACATTGCCAATATTGCAGAAACATACGGACTGAAAACGACCAAGGAGGCAGCGCACAAATTTATTAGAGACAACTTCATTGAATTTTCAGAAACGGATCAGTTCTTAAAACTTACTTTTGATCAGATTAATGAACTTCTTGCAGATGATGACTTACAGCTTCCTTCTGAAATTGTTGCATTCCAGATTGCAATAAAATGGCTGGAATTTGACCAAAAAAGAGTAAAGTTTGCTGCTGATCTCTTAGGTAACATCCGTTTTGGTACTATCTCGGCTCAAGACCTTGTCAATTATGTTCAAACTGTTCCGAGAATGATGCAAGATGCTGACTGCCATAAGCTCCTGGTGGATGCCATGAACTATCATTTGCTTCCTTATCATCAGAATACACTTCAGTCCAGAAGAACAAGGATTCGTGGAGGTTTCAGAGTGCTAGTTACTGTTGGGGGACGCCCTGCTCTGACAGAGAAGTCTCTTAGCAGAGACATCTTATACAGAGATCCTGAAAAGGGATGGAAGAAGCTTAGTGAAATGCCTGCTAAAAGTTTTAACCAGTGCGTGACGGTGATGGATGGATTTCTCTATGTGGCTGGTGGGGAAGACCAGAATGATGCCAGGAACCAAGCCAAGCATGCAGTCAGCAATTTCTGCAGGTAACTATTTATTTAAATTTATTTATTCATTTATTCCACACAGTGCAGGGAGAAGACAGAGCTGGGTTGTGATGTGCAATGTAATCAGATCAGGTACCTATAAGGAGGACAGGATGGAGGACATATGGATGCTATTCTGTACTGAAGTTTGAATGAATAGAAAAATGCAACTGAAATATGTAAAAACTTCACCATGATTACCCATGCACATGAGAAGAGGGGATGACTGAGAAAACTTATTCCAAGTGGAGGAAATAAATAGGAGAATAAACAGGAGTTCTAGGAGTTTCTAAGGTAATATTTAAATGCATGAAATCAGGCACGGTGGGATTTTTTAAATTTCAAGAGCTGATGACACCTCACAGAAAGTTCTGAAAAATACTCTGAGGTATTATAATCTTGCCTTTCTATGCACCATTCATCATATTTTTAACAGCTCTTGTACTGCATTTCATAGTCTTTGGCTTTTTTATTTATGATGAGTTTAGAAACATCATAGCCTCTTGAAGGCTATATTTCTATCCTCCAAGGTACTCCAAACAATACCTTGCTTACGCTTCTTATCTGTCATCATCTAAGAACTGTACTGGTGATAGCAAGGGCAATAGAGTACATAGCCTAACGTGCCAAAATCAGATGAATGGTACTAGTTATTGATTAGCTCAGGCTAAAAGCTGATGTCACACAGTAGCTTGAAGCAAAGCTGATGTCACACAGTAGCTTGAAGCAAAGGCTGGAGGTGAGAAAACTCATCTTTTATGTAGTAACAGATCATGTAACAGACTATGGACAAGTAATGCCAATATGCAGCCTACCAGTGCTTCCTTTTCTGCTCCTGGAAAAGAACATTAAGATAACTTCTCCCAGAGAGGTTCACTAACATACAAAGATAATGAATAAGGAAAATTCTCTAGGTCATTTCTATTGTGTAATCTACTTTGTCAGAAAAATATACCACGTAAAGGAGATTATACTGTTGCTCTCCCAACCTTCTGCCTCGAAGCTATGTCTCATATTCTCCAGCAAGTTGTGTGCTCAGCCCAGACCCAGGTTGTGTGGAGGAGGTGGGGGAATCCTTGTGGTCCACTTGGGATTATGCTCCCTCTTCCGCTGTTATCCTTGGCCATGTCAATTCACATCAATTGCCTGTGAACTTGCTTTCAGAGCTACCAGTAACAATGCCATATAACAGCTAGCAATTGTTCTTCACTTCCTCATAGTCTTTTTCTTGTGTGATTCTCTGGTCCCCTCAGCATGCAAAGGGAAAAATGTCTACTAATGCACCTCACCCAACTCCTTGACCTAAGGAGTTGTGTTCTATTTGCTACTTCTAAATTGCTTGTTGAAATGTCAAGGACAGAGAATATTATTTCACATAGGTTCAGAAACAAAGATATCCTCTCCACATAAATCTTACTTGATAGGAGTGGCAGGGGAAGAACACTTACCCTTACTAAAAGGGTGCAAATATAAATCCCCACCTAACACTTTTTAAGACTGTCTGAGTAAATTTTGTCATCTTTGCTGTAGGATTAAATTAAAAACATTTTTAAATTTCTATTGTATGTTAAAACTGTTGCTTTCCAATGTTCTTATGAGGTTATTATACAAACTCAAATTACAGAAAGGAGAGAGATTTACTTCATTGAAATAATATTAGATGTGAATGGTACAAATACAGTTTTCTCCAATAAAGAACTAAATTTATTTTGAAATTTAACAGGAGTATCAGTGTCCTTACACTGACTTCTGCCAGGCTAAAGAAATAGCTGAACACAACAGTGATTTAGCATTCCTCCGCCGCTGTAGTAGTGGGACAGACATAGGAGTGTAGAACTTACCATAGCTGCATGTGAGATGGTTACCCTCTTCTTTTTAATGCTTTCAGATACGATCCCCGTTTCAACACCTGGATTCACCTGGCAAGCATGAATCAGAGGCGTACCCACTTCAGCCTGAACGTGTTCAATGGCCTCCTTTTCGCAGTGGGTGGTCGCAACTCAGAGGGTTGTCTCTCCTCCGTTGAGTGCTACGTGCCTGCCACTAATCAGTGGCAGATGAAGGCACCCCTGGAGGTGCCCCGCTGCTGCCACGCCAGCGCTGTGGTGGATGGTAGGATCCTGGTCACAGGAGGTTACATTAACAGTGCCTACTCCCGTTCAGTGTGCATGTACGACCCGAGCAACGATAGCTGGCAGGATAAGTCCAGCCTTAGCACTCCACGAGGGTGGCACTGCGCCGTGTCCCTGCTGGAGAGGGTCTATGTCATGGGTGGGTCGCAGCTGGGAGGGCGAGGGGAAAGGGTGGACGTCCTCCCCGTGGAGTGTTACAGCCCTTACACGGGGCAGTGGAGTTACGTGGCGCCCCTTCAAACCGGAGTGAGCACGGCCGGTGCCTCAATGCTGAACGGGAAGATTTACTTGGTGGGGGGCTGGAATGAGATAGAGAAAAAATATAAGAAGTGCATTCAGTGCTATAACCCAGATCTCAATGAGTGGACAGAGGAAGACGAGCTGCCTGAGGCCACTGTGGGAGTATCCTGTTGTACTATATCCATGCCCAACACCAAGACAAGGGAGTCCAGGGCAAGCTCAGTCTCTTCTGTACCAGTCAGTATTTAAAGACTGGCCAAACCAGCAACCGGTAAAAATGTTTACCAGCACAGCAGTTTAATTAACCCTTTAAGTAGCATTTTTGTGCTTATATGGAAAAAAATAATTGGCTTTGCAACTATTTTAACAGTGCAAATTGGTCATTTTTTCCTGATCTTTAAGACGGGTGGTGTGAAACAACATATTAGGGGTAAGATGAATTTTCTTAGCAGGAAAAGAGTTAAGCCATAACAGTAGAGAGAATTTTACTCTGTTCCTGACTTTGCCGCTGACTCACTGTGTTATCTGTGGCAAATAATTTATTTGTGACTTGGTTTCCTTACCTGTAAAATAGAGATAAACTTGCTTCAGAAGATTGTTGTGAGGATTTTTAGTACTGAGTTTTAAATGCTTTCAGAACTCAAAATTAAAGCCAAACATTGGTAGTAATAAATCTCAACATACATTGGCAATGTGCCATGTAATTATAAAATTGGTCAGTTTTATTCTTTTCTAAGCATTTTATTTTTTGAGAAACAAAAAAAAAAAGAAAAAACAAGAAAAAATTGCATATAGCATGTACATGCTTTCCTTTTGGGGCAGTGATATTCACATAATTTTTTTCACAATTTTTTCTTCTTCAGAAGCTAGAAGGAGCTTCCCTATCTTCTGCCATGAGACCTTTTAATTCTTCTCTCTAACGCTGTAGCACAGCTTTTTCAAGCCCTGGATTCACAAAATACTTCAGCTCCTGTAAGCCTTATGGGCCAGCCCCAGGGTCTGCCTTGGGTGCCAAAGACCTCTTCTGACCTCCATGTGTACACCAGGGAGCAGACCGCCACCCTGTCCTCCTCCTCATGCCAGGGAGACTCTCCTGTTACTCCCAGAGGAAGGTGTGAAGGCCACACAGTATGTCTCCTCCTGTTCCAGCTCTACCCATCTGTGCAGGAATGTACCTCGGGGTTATCTTCTCTTCTGAGAAGCCAGAAACCAGGAGGTACCGCTAGAGGGGCAAAATCTGGAAGCTGAGTTCATGCCAGGAGGCACCGAGGCTCACGGTTTCTGAGGGTGGAGAAGATGCACAGAGCATCTCTCCTACTCAGTATTATTCTGAAAAGTTCCCTGTGCAGTGAGGAACAACGTCTGAATAAAGACTGCAGGATCTGCCTTTAAGTACAGGGTATGTGTGTGGAGAACAGTGAATAATGGGAAAGTGGATGAAATCAAAAAGGCTTTCCTTAGAAGTGACAAAGAGGTACCTTAACACCTTTCTTACCAGGTGTAGACACAACATCACCCAAACTAACCTTTTTCTAGACATACTGTTAGGTGCCTCCTTTTGAAGCCTTTGTTACAGCCTCATTTGTATTTTGAGGAGCTCTTACTCAGGTTTTTCCAAAGGCTAGACTAATGCTGTGCTTGTTGAATCCTGTGGAGTTTTCCCAGTGAGTGGAGTCTCTGATCTACTCAGATGATTTTCCAAGAACTTTTTTTTTCTAATCTCAGCATGTAGTGGAGGAGTAAAGTATGAAACCTAATCCTATTCACTTAGGCAAAGGGACATACAGCCCATAGTGTCCCCTTAGAACTTGATACCGAAGGAGTGCTGTCAGCACAAAATGTCTACATCCTTCTGTTTGAGAAGGAAAGAGGCACTACAAGGAACTAAAATGATTTCATATAACCAAAACAGTACAAGTTCACTCACTTCAACTAATTCATAGAGGCCTTGCATGCAGTTTCCTTGGATTATAATTGACACCTCCAGGGTCCAGTGACAATAGGAAGGCATACTCTTAGCAACATTTACAAGGCAGCCAAACTTTGATGTAATTTGCAAAAGAGAAATGCTATAAAACTGTCTGTATGTGCAGACTTTTGTCAAGACAAACATTTACAGGACTTTGTTAGAGCTACATACTAGCATCAGCAATGAGCGTGACACAGTATTAGAGATGATGTGATTCACCCTGTCCTTCCGGATTACATTGCGTGGTACTCAGTCCTGTTTTCCAGCTCTGACTTAGAATTCATGTCTGCATCCTGACTACACAAACTTATATCCCAAATTCTATTTCTGAGTACTGCATGCTGTTAGGACATACTGCGTTGCGATGACTTGTAGTCAGAGTAGCAGTCATATTGTTTTGATTAATTTAATTTGCGTATAGATTTCCTTTGTATTTTCTAATCCAAATAACAGTAATTCAAATCCACAGACACAGAACAAAACATGGACTTATGTAACAGAGTAGGATTTCTGTGTTTTAAATGCAAAAAATGTTGTTTCTGCCCACTCCAGTCAAAAGCATTCATAGAGTAGCAGAGGTTGGAAGGAACCTCTGCAGGTCACATAGTCCAACCTTTCCCAAAGTCATGACCACGTGTTCTATATGGTAATATTTCAGATGCTCTTTAAAAAATCCATCTGCTCCAATAATTTTTGTAATACTGTAATACTATTAGATGTAGTTGCTTATCCACTCACGTCAATAAAGACACACATAAACAAATACATTTATATCTGTTTAGACACACTAGTTATAGTGTATAGTTATACTACTAGTTGTACACTAGTGGTTCTAAGATACCCATTAAGATGGCATTTAGGAATTCAATAAACAGTCATTCTGGCCTCAGATAAGTATAGGATAAGATTGTGTCATATGCAGGGGCCACTTTTTTCCCTTTAGGATTTCAGTTCCAAAATGGTATGAGTAGTCAGATGTTGCTGCACACTTTCCTCTTCAATCAACCAATGCTTCCTATACATGAACACTGATCTTCTGTTTTTGGATAGAAAGTTATTTGTGGATGATGGGCTAAGTGCAATGAAACTGTTCTCTTAACTACTTAAAGGGTTAAAAACTTTGGGGGCCAAATCCTTTTCATCTTACTCACAAAAAAAGTTCCACTGACTTTACTGGGACTGTTGAATAAGATGTATAGGATTTCAGACTCTTGGCCAAATTCCGGCAGAATAATACATACAGATGCCTGCCAAAACTGTCATACCCAGAAGGAAGACTGATCTCTCAGCCCTCACTGCCCTTGGCCACAAGTCCATAAGGAGGTGTCCTAGGACAGGAGTCAAGCACCACTGGCCACATGTTGCTTCCATTGCACAAACTAGCTATGTACCACAGGCCAAAAATCTTAGGTAGATTAAGAAAAGTTATTGTTATCAGTACAGCACTTCAGTGTATTATTTTCATTATTTTCTCTAACCATTTGTTTAGGCTTGAACTGCACATTGAGCCAGGATTTGGCCTTTAATGTATGGCAATATCAGCTGAACTTAATGTTATTATGGTCATACCAATGTATTGAGCTAAGTGTGACATATTTATGTACAATCTCATTTTGTTAGAACTGTAAAAAGTGGTTTGTATGTTATGTGTTATGGGATAGTGCTCTTCCATTGTCCAGTACCGTTCTTTCGGTCTCCAAATATTTAATAAGAACATTTCATTGGAACTTAAAGTATTGTATATGCTGAAAAGAAATTTTAAAATGCAATTTAGGAAGTACTGGACATGATAATATTAAGTAAAGCAGAACTTCCAATTGTATAAGACACAGGTTGCTAAAACACTACAAGGATTTTCTTCAATGCTATACGGATAGAAAACAAATATATTCAAGATTCCTTATGCCTATGCATTTTTTGGTCTACAACATCTGTGCTTCCAAGGAATTCAAATCTGAAAATGATCTTTCTTCAGCCTGTGAATGAAAGAGTTTGATAATGTTTTACTTTCTTGTTAAATTGTGCTTGTATAGGTACATGGGAGAGTGTGTTATGAGGTTGTGTGTGAAGGGGTTGCAAAGTTATGCTGAAAGGAATATTTTGTGCATAGTTCTTAATCCAGATGAGACCACGGTTGTTTAATCTCTTCCTGTAGTTAAGCTGTAAAATAATCTATGTATGAGTGAATAGTCCAGTAAGATTAAGTGCCAACATCCAGCTGGTCAAAGAGGGAAGTGGACAAAATTAGCATCAACCGAAGCTACAAGGTGTTAAAAAGTGTTCTGTGTTGAGATTTTTAAAAAGCAGTTCTTACAGGGTAAAGTAGGTAATGAATGAAATGACTGAGTAAGACTATGTTACCCTGAAACCTAGATTCATTGAGCCTACAGTTTTAACTTCTCATGCTGGTTTTAGAGGGATTATTTCCCTACTAACGGCTGGGTTTGGTTGCAAACCAAATTGTAATTGCATGAGCATGCAAACGATCTTGAATTCAGTGGGGCTTCTCTTACATACAACTATTCTTATGCATTTATGTTTGGCAAACTAAAAAACAAGAACTAAATCCATGGGGAGATAAGCATCAATACACAGGGAAGGCCAACATGGTAGTATTAGACTGATGCTCAATATTATCATTCAGCTACTCACTTACCATGCAGATATCTGAATTTTTTAGAGACTAGATTTCTCCATAAGGTTTATTTCCTTGGGGACAGCTGCTCAGGAACATCCTGCATAGGCTCCAAGGATTTCTGTGCAATACACTGGATTATAGACGGAAGAGGATCCAGAGGATCCAGACAGTGGAAAGCAAAAGATGGAGCCCCTTAGCACAGTCAGGAGACTAAGATTTTTTTTCCCATTTCTCAAGGATGTTTGAGAAATACATTCTGGAAGGAAGTAGCTGATTCAACACACAGCTTTCCATAAGAAGCCTTGCTTTATGTTACATAACTGAGGTTGGACAGCCTTTCTTAATGAAAACTGAGAGTCAGTTTTCTATTGACTGTAATTTGAATTCTCAGCTGAAATGAGTTTTCAATCCATTGTTTTTTTGGGCTTACCCAAGCTGGGAGATGTTTTTCAAGTTCTTAATCTGCCTGCTTGGAGAATTCGTTAGTCCTACTACAGTCTCCTGACCTTTTTGCAATGAATCTTCTCATCCTTTTGTCAAAGACCTACTTTGTATAAGTAATCAAAAACATGTTAATGAACAGATTTGTACTTCTAAATCCACCATGCAGGAGTATCTTGGGTTGGAAGGGACCTTAAAGACCATTTTACTACACCCCCCCACTGTAGGCAAGAATGATCACTAGATCGAGTTGGCCAAGGCCTCATCCAACCCAGTCTTGAACACTTCCAGGGATGGGGCATACACAACTTCTCTGGGCAACCTGTCCCAGTGCCTCAGACCCTCATAGTGAAGAATTTCCTCCTAATATGTAATCTAAATCTATCCTCTTTTAGTTTAAGACCATCCCTCCTTGTTCTATCATTATCTACCTGAGTAAAGAGTCCTTCTTCCTCCTTTTTATAAGACTCCTTTAACTATTGAAAGGCCGCAATGAGGCCATATCTTTGTAATTTTCTCTTCTGTTGTCCATAACTGAGTGGCTCTTTCACAGTCCACCAGAGCAGATGTTTGTAGTGCATGGAGTTGTAGAGCTCATAAAGGCTCATCTGTGAATCTAATGCAAAAAATCTCTTTGCTGGTGGCCATGGGAAAGAAAAGATCACATTCTGAAATGCCTGTTGGGAAAAAGGGGTGAGTAGTGAGTTGCTGGAGCTCGTTTGAAAGTGTGACACTGCTCTGAGCTCTGTTACCAGCAGTTCCCTAAAAAATAAAGGAAAACAAGTGCGATTCTATATAGCTCAAATGAGAGTTTTACCAAGCAAAAGACTACTATGAGCTCATTGTTGTGTCCATGGAAATTAATTTTTAAATAAATTATAGGCAGTTAGTAAACTCATGAGGAAGACATAGTCAATATCTGCTGGTAAGAATGGGAACACACACATTTAGATACACTGGATGTTACACTAGTTGCTGCCCTGGCAGTTTTATTGTCAACAAGAAAAGTTAAAAATATAACTTATTTGTGTAAAGCATTTCCCTGGCTTATGACTGTTAGACATACTGCTTATACAAATAGGTTTTCTAATCACACACTTTAAGGATGGACTGTGATAATACAAGGGAACATATTTCAACAGGAAAATCTATAAATGTCATGTGAGAATGTTACTACTTAAAAAATAAAATATGTGGTGCAGAAGTTGTTGTTAAGAGGAATAAACCAGCATGTCAGTATTTTTCATTGTATGCTTTGAATAAAACTATTGACATGTAGAGCAAACAAATTATTTTTATTGTCACGTCAGTTTGAAACTCTGAGACTCTCTTTCTGCCTGGCTAACTCCTGGTTGCAGTTCAAATCTCCTTTGTTTTCCGGGCCCCGTGCTGATCAAAGCTTTCAGAGCAGCAATTTGGCATTTCTGTTAGACCCTGGCTGTCAAACCACCGTCACAATGAGCCACACAGGATGACAGTGAAGCCACTTTTATCCTGTCTTTTTCATCTTTTTCACAAGGACAACTTTCTTTTAACAATGCATTTCACAGTCATTTTTCGTCATCAAAATTCCTAACAAGACATGAAAACAGGGTAGATGTCTGATTAGCAATGCAACATGTTTTTATTTTGATCGTGTAAGTAATATTAACGGAAATTTAAAAAATCTAAGTTTTGAGGAAAAAAAAAGTCACAATTCTGAAAAGCAATTAAGCTATGCCACTGATGAGAGGTTTTTAAGCAGTAAAGAGTGTTCCCTGTGTTTTGACCCCAAGAGCTTTCTTCAGAGCATGATTTGGGATCCTGTGGAGCATCCAAGACAGCCAGATGAGACTTCTGACCATGAACCAGCACCTCTGCACATCTAGAGCGGCAGCTGGACTCCTTAGGTCACCTGAAAAGATGCTACCTGCCTGCAAGCGTGCTCAGTTGTGCATTGAGCCTGAAGTTCACGACTCAAGTGTCTGAATGTTCCCCCCGAGTGCTATTTGACATGCCCTGGTCTGCTCCACTAGTCCTGGCTGCCTTGGTAACTACAGCATTTCAAATGTGCTGAAGTTCTTATCCAAGAAGGTCTGCTAAATTATGCATTATAATTAATATAGCTCACTGTAATTACCCTACATAAATCTATCATCAAAATTTACATTGCTGTTCCCCCCTTCCTATCTCAAATACTAGCAAGAAAGCTTTCAAATGCTAAGGGTAAGCATTATTTTCTTCAGGGAGAAGTCTATTCAAAGTGGTGATGTCTGAGTTTACCGGTGTCAGTGGTGAAAACAGTTCTTAGGGGAACAAATGTATCTCCAGAGCTTGCAGCCTTTATTTCACCTGGTTAATGGTGTGGAGCAGAAAGCAAAAGATTCAGGGAACGTGGGCGCAGAACTTCTTCTGCGCAGCAAGCATGAAGTGTTGATGTTTATCGGTAAAGCCTTTCCCAATGATCCTCAGATATTGGACTTGAATCTTTGATAGTCTCAGATTTGTCTCTTCGTGTGAATGATGTTGCTGGAGAAAAGGACAGTGTTGATTTGCTTGGCCTAAGGAAATTTCTTAGTACGGAGGCATAAGCATTAGAAAGAGACACAGTATAGGATGTGTTATCCACCTATTCAAACCAATGTTTTAGCATTTGTTTGTAAAGAAACATAACCATAACTGAGATCACAGCAGCCTGGCAGGGATTACAGCCTGTCCTTGTGCAGAATGGGAAGAGCAAGGCTCTCCCTTGATCTCTTGCCAGGGCTAGTAGCACACTGGTCCTGACCTCAAGGAAGGAGTGAGGCCAGAGAGGTACTGCTGTGCCCTCACCACTGAAAGGCCAAAGAATGTGCAGCTGGCATGAATCACAAATAGATGACTCCCTCCTGAAGCCAGAGAGGGCAACAGGGAAGAAATGTTAAATTTCCAACCCGACCCTCTACAGCATCACAGCTAGCCATGATCTGTTGGGAGCTGATAGTAAAACGATCATCTGGGGCCTGTAAAGGGAAAGATGGAAACTAACAGAGCATCACAACAGCTCAGAAACTGTCTCTGAATCGGCAGCCCCTTCGTCTTCTGGCTGTAATCTTCAAAATAGTTCAAGTAGCTGAGGTGGAAATAATGATGTTAAGTAGAGTTAAAGAATAGTATTTTTTAAAAAAGTAAAAAATAACACAATAAAGTAAAGAATAATGTAAATCATTGCCAGGAGCCAAAGTAGAGGAGATCAAAGTCCAGGGATGATTTTGAGGAAGCAAAAAACAGGATGTCCATGTCAAGCCATGGATCTGTGTGATAAAAGCTGCTAAAAATAATAATAATAATAACTGAAAATAAACCATGGTATAAAAGACAAAGATTTTAAGCAAGTCTTGCCAAATGCATTATTTGGCAGCATCACTAAAGTAAAAAGCATGGAGTAAAGTAAACATTAGCTGTATCCTTTATTTCTTATAGTATTTGTCTTGTTACTTGAGAGTCTGAGAAAACTTACTGCTCTGTATTCCAGATACTTTTCAGAGCTTATTATGCCATAATTTTCCTTCAATATGAGTGAAATATTCACTTAGAAGAAGCTGATTTTCCCTAAATTATCCATAATTTAGCTGTAGGTCTTTCACAGATTTGTGGTGTCTGTTATACCAACTTAAATCCACTTTGTAAAGGTGTTTAAGTTGGTATACTTCTGCTTTCTGTGAAATGCTCACGGGATAAGTAAGATCCAAACCTATGGCAATGTGGAAGAAAAAAGTCGGGACATCCTGTATTCCTTATGCGGAATCCCCCTGTGGCAATGTGAGCATAGCCACGAGGATCAGCAAGGCCAGAATTTTGCTGTTAATTAGAAACAACCAAATGGAAAGGACTGCTTTTATCTTCTCGCTGTTTATGTGTGGGATTATTCTGAGCCAAACAGTGAATTTGTTGACATTACTTATCCAAACAAAAAGAAAAATATAGAATAAAAGTCTCTCAGTCTGTAACTCACATTCTTATCATTTAAACCAGCCAAATCACTGCTTCTCATCCCGTGTATGGTAATGCTATCTTTTAAATAAAGTGAAAACGATGGTACAGTGAACATCTTTGTTAAGGCAGCACCCCAGAATAGCCATTCAGCTAACACAAACACTGAGTGGCTTTCCTGAATTAAAAGTGAATGCAGCATGGCTTGTTTTAGCCTGGGTTAATGCCAGTTGGGTGCTTAAATTCCTTCCTTTTAGTCAATGGTACACTGCTTACGCTAGCAAACTGCACTGAAACTTCAATTAAATTCAGCGTCTGATCATCGTGTGTGTCCAATGAAGTACCAGAAAGCGTGGGCAGGGGACTTGTCCCCTTTCTGCAGGGACTTGTTGCAGCACCCCATAAGGGACAGTAGCACCGGAGGGCACCAGAAGGAAGGAGCTGGCAGCTCTGCGGTGCCACCGCCTCAGGGGAGACGTCTGGGCCACGCAGCTGCCTGCACCCAGAGATGCTGGGACACGAGGCACGATGCTGCAGGGACCTCAGGGAGAAGCGTCTCCAGCAGACACCTTGGGACAGCTAAGGGACAACCCAGAAGGAAAGCCATAAAACGCTTCTTTCAGGCAGAGGAGCTGGTGGCAGCAGTAAAGTGGGGAAAAGAGAGGAAGAAAGTCAAAGGCCATAGGTACATCATGTAAAAAATAACATATTTCAACAGTGTCCTGCCTGGTTCCCTTCACCACATGTCCATCTCCTGCCTGCAAACATTTTGGGAGAGAAGACAGCAACTCAGGAATAGCCCACAGAGCGGTGAGATGATGTGAAAAATGAGGGGGTTATTCAAGGAGGATGAGCTGAAAAATTCTAATCTGTTAAAATGAAAAAATCTGATTTATTACAACCAAAGGACACGGTAATGCCAGAAGATTGACGACCTTTTCCTGAAGAAAAGTTTTCTCAGCTCCAGCATGAATGCCTGGCCACCACAAGAGAGCATCATCCCCACAGTAAAGAGGACGCTCAGCTTTGGCTGGGGAGGGCGTATGTCTCTTGTATTTTTGGCTCTCTGATTAGGAACTTTGTTCACAAATTCAGCTATGTGGTCTCAACCACCACCTTTTAGAAAGTTTCTCCATCTCCTCCCCCAGAGTTTGTTCCAGTTTGGCCAAACAATTAAATACTTATCCCCATTGCAGAGGGAAGGCAAACAGATTTGTTTTCTGCTTCCCAAACCTGTGCATTCAACTCTGATCTCTTAGATGCTCCAGGACAACACTTGCACACACATTTTCTGCTTCCATCCCAGTGCAACATAGATATACATGTTGGAAATTACCACAGTTTAGGACATGGGAAAAACAATTCTTTCCCATGCTGCTGGAAGGACGGTGCAGCCAGCAGATTCCTGGCCCAGCTGCTTCTCTGAAGCTCTTACACTGGTCACAACGTACACTTGAGAGTTCAGGCAGTGAATTATAGCTTGCTATAATAAGAATGCTCTGCTTTCCATTAGATCACACTCGCTGGAACAATAGCAAAGGCACTGCAGCAGCCAGCGTGGCCGTCAGTGACATTTCAGGGTCTCTTTGCTTCATTGCTGGTGTCAAACAAGTTCTGGCAAAAGGGCACCTTAGTCGCATTGTCAGGAGTAACAAATCAACTCTTCTGAAGGAGAAAGAGAGGTTTCAGGCCAGGTGAACAGAAAAACTGTTAAAAATCTTAGCAAAATTTGGGAGTTTGGGGCAGATATCATAAATCATGTATTAAAACTCAGGGCAGAACTCTCTCATGGTGTTATGTGAGTAATAAATAACACTCTAAGCTCTTAGCAGCAGCTTGAATACTTCTTTATCAAACCACCCTTTGAAACTGAAGATAGGCATGTGTCCAGTGCTGAATTGTTGCAAGGAGTCACGAAAAAGGGACTGGTTCACCCAGCAGAAGCAGGGCACGTTTGGTCACACTAACAGAATTTGGATCGGTTCGCATGAGAAATAAGTGTTCAAAGAATTCCCATGTGATCTTATCTCTTTGGAGGGGCAGACCACTTATAAAGGGACAGATAAGTCATGCAAGTCATGAAACTGAGTAGTCGCAGGCATAATCTGCGGGGTAACATAAATGTTTTTGTATCTGCCACTGCTCCTTTGGAACAAGCATGCCGAGTGCTGTCAGCATTGCCTTTTAATACTGCAGTAAACTCAAGGTCAGGAAACACAAAATGTAGGCATCGATGCAGTAGATGTTAAACCTCTAGTTATAGTCGATACAGTCAAAGATGCAATATCAGCCAATACAGCCATATCAAGTGTGATAAATGCTGGGTGCATCTTGGTGGAGCAGAGACTCCCGGTGCACCCAGCGCTGTTTGCTTGCCTCTATTCGCTTAATAAATTACAAACTTTAATTTTAATCCTATTTGGGACTCGAGCATTTATCACATCAAGTGATTTATGCAGTCACCCACAAAGTCCTGCTTTAGGAAGAGATGAATTGCTCTTTAGGCTTTACTGACTGTGTTGGCAAGAGACAGGATTTACCCCTAAGTGTCCAGCACTGCCTTAGCACTGGGAAGGTGTTTGGGCTGACATCCAGCTGCTCCAAAAGGGTATGGGTTTCCCCTCTAAGTTCCCCTGCAAGTGCCAGCAATGTCTTGGACTTTTGAAATATTTCAAATGGCACCAACATTTCGGTGACTGAATCAAGCCACTGATCTCCTCTGGCTGACCCATTGATCTCCATAGTCAAAACATAGCAAGCTTATTAATACGTACCTAAATGTAGACATGTTCATTTAAGGGTATTCATGTCAAACTGGATTCCACTCTAGATGCTATATAGTTTTACCTGCACTTGGAGGTTTCTTTGGTTTGAAGTTTTGTTTTGAGGCTGTTGTGTCTTTTAATTGTGGACTCCCACCTGCTTTTGTTTCGCCCACCACAAGGCAACCTGAACTGTCTGTTCAGGGACAGCTTATGCTGTTGAGCCTTACAGCAAATGTGCATGTACAGTTAGTTTGGAGACTCCTTTCAAGCCTTCCTATATGTGAATTACTCCAAGTTACTGAACACTGGCATCAACAGTGTTTTGCAAGACAGTCCCTGGAAGGCAGCCCTATGGCAAAGACCAAAAAATAGTCAGATAGCTAGAGGTGAAACAGAAATGAAAATATGTGAGAGCACCAGACAAAGCAGCAAAGGACAAAGGAATGGTCAGTATTGGTACCCAAGGACATGGGTGGCAGCAGTCCAACTGGAAAGGTCTGAGGGAAGAGTTGTTCATTTATATCATGACCAAAAGACCTGTGCTTTGACAGCATGAGGGTGGCAACAAGTGCCATGCATGCCACATGCCATGCTTCCTTCTGCTGTCCCACCAGGAGGACAGAGATACCCCAAAGGAGGAATCATGGACCATGGGCAGTACCCCTGCTGGAGATTTATAGAGAATGAAGCTTTTGTAGATGAAAGGAGGAACCAGCATTCACTGTTTGTTATTCAGAGTACAATTCCAAGCCAACTTATGGACATCATCAGCTTGGGACTGATTACTCCAGTCCATTTGTTTTGAAGTTTTTCTCCGAGCCCGTATGACTTATTTTGATTTTCCTGGAACTAAATGTTGACAAAAACTGCTTGCCATTCAAACTGCTCTTCTGATGAGTCACTGATGCACTCCCTGGCTTTGAGCAAACACCGAGCTATCCCATTTTGCCTTTTGAAAAGCAGGGCAATGAGTTACGCTTTGCTGATAATGAAAAAGTGAACATGAATGGAATTATACCCAGAAAGTAAATTACTAAATAAATATGCATTAATGAGTGATCCTGAGAAGAGAACATACTTGTGGGAGCAACTGCCTTTTCACCAAGGCCAACCTTGATTAATGCCCTGCTTTATTAAATGCAGAAAGTCACGATGACAAAGCACAACTCTATGAAGGTTATGAGGGTGGGGATGACTCTTTTCATTCAGTGATATCACCGGGGTTAGCAGGCTCCTGAGATATGCCACCTGTGTTCTTGTTTCATCCGGTGAGATGTTGGTGTTGCCAGCATCTGCCCCTCCTGCAGGTAGGGCTCGATCCTGCTTCTCAGTCTCCCTCTATGAACAACCAAGGGACTGAGATTAACCAGACAACATTTCAGAGGAAAGTATACAGTGGCCTTATAGCAGCCTTCCAGTACCTCAAGTACCTGCAGGAAAGCTGGGGAGGACTTTTTGTCAGGGGGTGTAGTGACAGGACAAGGGGAAATGGCTTTAAACTGAAAGAGGGTAGTTTTAGATTAGATATAAGGTGGAAGTTATTTACTCAGATGGTGGTGAGGCACTGGCACAGGCTGCCCAGAGAAGCTGTGGATGCCCCATCCCTGGAGGTGTTCAAGGCCAGGTTGGATGGGGCTGTGGGCAACCTGGTCTGGTGGGAGGTGTCCATGCCCATGGTAGGGGGCTTGGAATTGGATGGTCTTTAAGGTCCATTCTGTGATTCTATTTTAGAGACATTGTCATAACAACTCCCAGACCCTTCACTATAGAATTAATACCACTAACAGTACCAGAACAGTAATGTATTCTTATTTATTTGCATTACCATAGACCTTATAAACTTAGGTTTATTGACCAAGACTTCTACCACACACAGCAATGAGATGTTCTGACCCAGAGAACTTGGACTGGGAGCCATCAAATGGACAGCAACAGGAAAAAGAGATGGTCAGTCCAAGGCAGAATTCTCAGCAGAGCAACCGCTCAGTCATCATCAGGGCTTAGGCAGGCCTGGGGAATTTCAGAGAAAAGAATGAGTTAGCTTGAAAGTGTTTATAGTGGCTTTTTCTAAGGAGAGAGAGCAGCTGTGAGGAAAAACACAGAAGTGTTTGTTTGAAAGTTATTCAGTTGGAAATGGAAATTGGCATTGTATGTTGATCAGAGAGGTAGGACTTGGCCTCTGGGTGATGAAATGGTTATTTTAGAAGTGGTTTTATCTGAGCAGTCACAGCCTGCAGAGTTGTGGTGAGTTCATGGGGAAAAGCAATTAATTCTGTGAGCAGTAAATCTGGTGAAGTCTTGTTTTTATGAACTCGTGTCTTATTTTCTTACCCACCCAACACAATAGCCCTGGCAGCCCTCCTGGCCCAAAAGCTCTGCGTGACTCTCCTCACCTTGGCAGTGCATTCATCTTCTGGGTACATCCTCTAAATACCAGCTAGGTGAAGGGCACCATGAGCTCCCTCCAGCTCCTGACATGGGGCACGTGCTCCCCAGACACCGCCGCTGCTGTGCACATGCTTCAGCTTTTGCCTCAAGGGAGACATTACATTTCCTTTCTTACCTACAGCCAGACCTCAGAAGTTTTGTAGAAAGCTCCACTATTCACTATTCTTCATCTCAACTGATCATCCCAACTGAACGGTACAGAGAGGAAGGCAATCGTAGTCCGTGAGTCATCCCACCCCAAAATAGACGTCTAAATCAAGTCACTTGAATCCTGCTGAAAGGTGCCAGCTGGTCTCCGCTAACTGTAAGGACAACCTAAGGTGACTGTCTCAGATGAGGACACCGATACCATGTCTAAAGGCTAAACTTAGGTGAAATTAATCCTATTCCAGTGCCTGTGAGCAGTGTGCCACACTATTGCATAATGCTAAAATTTGGCAGTTGATCTGAAAGTTATCAGAAAGTTGGTTTGAAAGTTACTAGAGGGGGACAGATGGACAGATGTGATCACTGAAGCCTTGCTTCCTCAGGATGCTAAGATGAAAAATCAAAAACTACTGGGGAAGTGAGAGAAAATAAAAATAAATCTGTGTGTATTTCCACAGAGGAAGATGCTACATTTAATGAATAAATTATTTTTTGCATCACTCACTCTGTTGTAGATTCCAGGCCTGTACATCAGATTGAAATACTTAAGGTCAGGTCTCTCCCATGATAAACTGCCAAAAGATGCACACAATAATTACAGCATAAAATTCAGAAATATTAACTAAAGTAGAGAATTTAGGGTAAGATAGCATGTCTCAAATCGAGACACCTTCTTTCTTTGAAAAAATAAATTCAGAAATTGCATTTATCACTTTAATAGCTTTAGAAAAATATATACAGCAGCTTTTCCAGACCTCATACCATTTTCTGCCTCTTTTTGAGCCATCCCCATCTACTCAGCAGCTCTGCATGTGTGTGTGCAGTTAAAACAAGGCACCCCAATGCTGGTGTCACCACCACCTTTCCAGCTGTTAAAAACACTGCATGTTGTTTGACAGCAAGTACCAACAAGCTGTCTTATTCTACAAAGGTAAACGAGTTCACTTATCTTTTTGTCTTTGGCAAGTTTTTCCGGCAATTGATGTATGTTTTTGCAGTCATAGGTAAAGAAATAAGGTGATTAAAGCCAGAAGATGGAAGAGAAGTCACTCAAGCATGGGTTTCAACAAGATGATAATAGCTGTTCTGTGTTACAAAAATAATAATAATGACAAAAGCATAACCTGTAAAGGGCCTTGAAGCTTTCTCTTACATGCCCCTTTCTGGGTTCAGTTAAGATTACCACACACCTCTGTTTCTGCAAGCCTGGAGCTGGCCCACAAAATCCCCACTGAGGTCTACAGAGCAGATCCATGAGAGCTCCACAACTCTGCGGCACCTTTACTGAATTTCTTTCTCAACACATGCACAGCAAAAGTCCACTTTGTGCAACTCCATTGTGAAAAGAAGGGCTGAAAGACACAGTTGTGCCACAAATGCTCTCCCCTTACCTCATGGGTGAAATCCCAGGGCAGCTGGGGTGCAGACACCTTCCAGTTTGTCATCCTCACGGTGGCCCCACACCCGTCTCTTCAGTGCTGGAGGCAGCCCATGAAATCCCTTCCAGGGCTGTTGCTCAGGGGCCGCGTGCTTGCTGCTCCAGCACTTCCCTCCTGCTGCATCCTGCTGTTGTGCGCGGCTTGGCTTTTGTGTGTGCTCCAAGAGCAAGGGTGAGAATGAGCAAGCGAGGGAAGAAGTGTGCTACGTCTTTTGGCACTGTTTCTTGTTCATGTCATCTCAAAGATACAATTCCTACCCCTGTGTGGACTTCTCACCCTTAGCAGAACTGTCTTCTTCAGCTTTTTCTTCATGACTGTGGAGAGCACGTGACTGTTTCTCTTACTGGGCTCTGCAAGTCATATGGTTTGCAAATAGCAATGGTTGTTTTAAACCGGAATACAAACTAATAAATAAATAAATAAATAAATAAATAAATAAATCAGGAGAGGAGACCCTGAAAGTATTCATTCCAGCAGTTCTACAAAAGGCCAGATGAAGCAGTCAGCTGCCAACATCGCATGGGGCTCCTCCTCCCAGCCCCCAGGACACACAGACTATTCTCCATGTGGGATGAGCCAAGAGCATCCCAGCTCACAGGCTAATCCCTTTGGATGCAACTGCAAACCCATAAAAGCTTCTCACAAAGCTGGGGATCTCATGCTTTCCACTCTTCCAGCTCTGCTGAAAGGAATCGTGAGGTGTCGGCTCATGGGCAGGGAGCACAGTAAGACTGTATCCCATCCCAGTGAACCCCTCTGATTTGAAGTACTGGTCAAAACTGATGTGTGTCTGCTAGATGTTTGTCCAATTAATCCCCTGTTCCCTGTTTAAGATCAATCTTTTGAAGAATTCTCCATCTGCATCTGCAGGCACCTGTCCCCCAGAGCCTTGGCCTCCATGTGCAGATCCTGCAGCCAGCATCCTTGTGCCTGGAGGAACAAGTTGGAGAAGAAAACCTTCAGTCCTTATGCAGAGGTCCTAAACCTCAGGGAACTGGCCCACATAATCCAGTTCAAGTTTCTGGGACCACTGAGAGTTGCAAAAAAAATGCCATTTTGTGACAGCTTTGATTAGAGCATTAGGGAATTTTAGATAGGAAAAAATAGAAAAATGAGCAAATTCCTTGCATTGTGTTAAAAAGACATAAAATTTTAACAAAATGAAGACTTTCTCCTGTGTCTTTGGCACTGTTTCTTATTAGCCCAGTGAAGGAGTGTCAGCTTTCTCATGCTGATAGCAGAGGGGAGTTGTGCAATGGCAACCTGTCTCAGTGCCACGCGGCTACGGGCGTTTCATGTCCCGCATAATGTGCAAATACGAAGTTATTGGTTTGCTAGCGAGTTTGCTCATCTGAAACAGGGCCAACGGAGAATGACTGGACAGAAATTAGAGGGACTTTTCACAGTATGGAAGGGCACGTGGTATGGGACCCTCATCACAACCTGAGAGCAGGGCTCTATGGTTTTGCAGAGAAGTGGAGGCTAACACAAGAGTTGACCAAGGACCTCTCTCCTTCAGCAAATTGAGCACCATGTTACAAAGAAATTGTGTTTTCAAATTTAGATTAAATTTACATTGAGCCTGACTTTTTTTTCTTTTTTTTTTTCTTTTTAGAGTAGAGGATTGTTATTATATGGGTTATATCTATATCTATATATATATATGGAAATGGTATAGGATAGAAACTTGACAAATTCTCATTTCTTTGTGAAATTTGGGCCATAGAAAGTAGATCTGGGCCATACTGCTCACTGACCTGGGCATTGATCTGTAGTTGCTACCACACCGTGAATTCCCTGGGAATTATCTCAGGACTGCCTCCTCCAGTCCCTTTCTGCCCACAGACAGGCATATGCTTCAAAAAGAAAGTCACTTGAGATTCCTATGAGTTTAATTCTTGCAGCTATTTTTTTTTTTTGCTGTGACTACTGTGCAAGCTGTGCTGCCTGTAAGTACTGGGAGTCTGTTTACAGCTGGATTTTCCACTTGAAGCTTTTAGAAATAATTTACAGTGCAAAGGATTAAAACAAACCAATGCAGTAGTCAGAAGAGAAAATGTCATTTGTCACAGTTATCCATTTTTCTGGTTTATACCACTTCCTACCACTCTCAGTAGGAATGAGGCAAAGTCTGTGGCAAATTAGATCTATTAATTCAAGTGAGTAATTTAATCATTTAGGAAGAACAGGTGCCAACTAGAAAACGAGCAGACAACTTAAAACTAATTAAGGTTAAAGATATTAATCTATTCACATTCCAAAAGGCTGTCCTTTGGACTTTCTTTGAGATAATACATTAACATCAGGATGAAATGTTGACATGCTGTCCAAACTTTTCACCTGATTTGAATTGCTAGCTGCAGATGCTGAGTCATTCATCTTTCTTATTGGCACAGTGAAATAGCATGACATAGCTCAGTCAGCGCTGTGCAGAGATAGCAAGTGGATCAATTTCCTCCCAAAAGAAGTCTATATCTTTCTGGCTTTGTTTGTTGGTATGTCAAGGAAAAATAAAAGGAACTCATAAAAAGGATCTGTTCATTTGTTTTCTTAAAGAAGACTTGATCCTCTTATATTCTTCCAAGTGTCATCATATTCCAACTACTAAGGAACTGATGAACTGATTTTCATAGTACTGCTGCTGACTTAGGCAGTAATGTAGTTTATCATGATAACCATATAGCCATGGTTGTATATGGCTACTTATAACCATTGTACAACACACAGAGACACAAAGAACAACCACAGGTTTGAATTGCTTTCATCCCCAAGCAGTCCCATACTGAAGCAGCAAGCTGAGATTTTAGGGGGACACAAGAACAGCTATATGATGTAGATGGAATTAACCAGCTTGTCCAGAGAGCACCATGAGCTTTTGCTAAACTACAGCAACCTATTGGATGGACCTGCATAAGGTGCACGTTTATCACAAAGAAATGGTGAAAAGCAAACAGCCATGTAGTTCTGTGCTCAGTTCACATCAACTTCTGGAGATGGGAATACGAAGGTTTATTTTACTGGCAAGTAATCTGTGAAAGGCAGTAGGAAAACGTCTTAGTGTCCTTTGGGCATTGACTGACTCCCTGGGGAGGACAGCCTCTCCCAGTGTGTGTGTTCAAATGGCAGAGGTCAGTGCACGTAAGTGTCCACATGCTGGTATACACATAGCAAGCCTGTGTTTCCAGCTTCTCTCTTGTAAAATTAGAAACCCCAACATAGGCCTGCACTGAATGAAAATTAGCATTGCAAAATCAATCCCTCTAACATCACATGAAATAACCAGAATTAAGTTCGCCTTTAACATGACACTCTGTTGTGTATATATTACAATACACCTTTTTAATGGTACCACTGCATTAGTGTTCCTTTCAAGAGATCCCTGCTTCATTCAGTGCACAGGAACAGCAGAGATTTCTTATGGAGAGTCTAGCCAGGATTTTTATTAGCACTGTCATTCAGAGAATGTAAGCATTGCTTACTAAACCCTGTCCCAACATGACCCTGAATAGAAAATTAAACAATAACACTTCATTTTGAAAGTTCAACTCCCAGAGTGCTAAAACTCAATATTCCAAGACAAGAAACTAAAACACAAAGACCTACCAAGCTGTGAAAAACTTGTTTTCAGGTCTTGCCTCCCACAGGTTGTGAGACACAGCGATGTCCAGCTGCATTTGCCATGGCACTAGTCCTGCTTTCCTTTCAACTTCTGACCCAGCCCTGAAACCTTCCACGTTCTGCAGCAAATGCAGCCGAGACCCTTCGGGGAACAGCATCTTTCAGCTCACCCCCAGAAGATGTTCATCTTGTCCTCTCATTGGGCACAGTTCCACCAAAGACCTCAGGCTGCCACTTTTCTGACTGACTGTAGGAAATGTTTGCAGAGTACAGAAAAATGCCCCAGGGTATCAGAGTGACGTGCAAAGTTGAAAACTTGCAGTTCTCTCTGATCTATCCCAGAATTGACCACCATATCCAATGCCTATGTGCACGCTCACAGAAGAATGGATTGCTCTCTTACAAGGATCCTGAAGGTGAGCAGATGGGCCAAAACTCATGGAATAAGGCAAAGCTCTTCCCAGGAGACAGCTGTATTTGTGGTACCAGGAGCACTAGGCTGAGAGCCACCTGTAAGGCAGTGGCAGCTGCACTATGGCACTTCCAGTCCACTAAGAGGTGCACTACAGCAAAGTACAAAGCAACCTGTTTCTTAAAAAGAGGCTAAACTGGAAACCCATAATCCACTTAAAGGTGTCAGAGGAGAATCTGTTCAGGAAAACCAGCAAGTGTGCTCTCTGTGTGGGTTACATCTTTCAACCATGACTTCTACATAAGAGTGTTTGTATATATTCAAGAAAGATGCATGTTTTCATACATAGGTGCCCTCTTGAACACTCTAGGATATTGTGGCTACCCTCCAGCTGCCAGCACAGAGAGCATGAGGGTCTATGAGGTCCTGTGTTATTACTGCAGCACTGTGTGGATGCCTGCTTTCAGTAGCTTGTGTCCAGGCATCTGCCTCGCTCCCCACCAACCATTTCACTGAGGCTGCCAGTGTTTTGGCATGCCTTTGGCATTTAGCCCATGCACCCAATGCTCCCACACACCTGCCCACCACACATGCCTATCTCATGCAGGGTGCCAAAGGCAACAATGAGTCATTGCGGTGCTCACCCCGAGATGCTGTTGCGTGAGGAAGATGAGTTATTCTTGCTGTGGTTTTGTTTTAATGAGCCTAAAGCTCCGTTTCCTGCAGAGCTTAAAAAATGGAAAACTTTATATGACCTTTCAAGAGAAGATAGCTTGGGATGTGCCTTTTCTTTTAAACCAGCTTTGGCAGTAGAATGAGGAAACAGTCAGATAAGTGTTAAAACGAATTATTAATCTACATATCAGTTATCTGATATCAGTTCTGAAATAGTACCATACTTTATTATTTTAGGTTGAAAAATAGAACAGTTCAGAATTTATGACATTAAAGCTCCTTTCACTGCAGCCAATGGAAATATTGTCTTTGACTTCAGTAGAAAAAGAAAATGTCCAAGTTCATCTGGAAAACACTTTGAACACTGGAGTGATTACTACTTGCTGACAACCGTTAGCTTTCTTTCTTTTCCTCTGGCTGAATCACGTAAAATCTTTCCGGGCAGCACTTTTATTAATTGCTGTCTAGCTTCATAGTTTCTCTACAGATTTTGGAGATGTATATGAGAAGTTTCTTTTTGAATTTTCCAGAAATCTAAGATACAAACAAACAAACAAAAAACAACAACAAAAGTGGAGAAAGAAAGCCTACCTAAGTCCTGTGGAGATGGTAGAAGATATTGCAGTTACCTCTGGGAGGAAGCTGAAAGATGAGCTTACAAAATACCCAGATTTTATTGACCTCCTTCCCTTTGAGCAAAGTCTTCTTGCTGTTGTCACACTGGCTAGTCTGTAGTATTGCACTCAGAATTTTATCCACATATAATCACTTTGTGAAAAACAAATCCATAACAGCAAATACAAAAAAAAAAAAAAAAAAAAAAAGTATGCAGAATGGTGCGAAGGGTGGACTGTGCATGAACAGAACTTGGTCCTTTGTTATTCATGGGAAGTGGCACATTACAAAAAAGCTGGTTCACCAGCTTGCCAATGCTATGAAGATTTTGTTTCTTCCTCCTCCTCTTCCTTTCCTGAGACTCAGATCCAACAGGTAATCCTAATCCAAATTAACTTTGGTGATCTTTAGTACCTTCCTGGTTTGAGTCAAATAATTCACCTTTATACCAGTTTAATCTTTTGTTTCCAGTAAATGGAATTGGCTTTGTGCAGGGTCAGAAGCCAGTGCACAAACTGGTGCAAGTGAGAGGAAGAGAGCCAAGACAAGAAGAGCAGCAAGAAGGGCACCGAGCCTCTTCCTGTATGTGGAAATGAGCTGTTAGATCATGTTAAGACCGAACACGTAACTTCACCCTTGGCAGCTTTGTTGCAGACACTAATTCTCTGTTACTTGCCCTATAGACTTGTCTTAACAGCCATCCGCAGCCCGTCAGTAATTGTACGGCCCGGCTCAGAGGGGATAAGCAATAGTGTAATATATGGAGAACATAAAGAACTTCAAGAGAAAACTACCTCAGAGCCCAGATACTAAATGTGTTTAAAAGCCTAAAATGTACAGTAACATCTAGTGAGGCACTTCCCAAGCATCTTGATATCCCTTGAGAGCTGTGCATTTCTTTTTAGCTGTAGCACTTCTGTCTTCCAAGAACCTAGGCCTCACCTCCACACAAGCTGCTTGGCCAACTAGGAGCGTGTCTTTCTTTCTGCGACATATTCTGAGAAACAAGTGTGTTAACACCACCAACACCATGACAGCCCACAGTTAAAGGCTACATCTAACAGCAGTGTTGATGTGGCATATGGGAGCAGTGGTGAGATAGCAACCTGCAGAGCTCTTCCTTCACGCAATATGGTTTCTCACAGGCAGTAAGTAGCACTACTGAGCTCATGGTCCACCCATTCTTTTCAGGAGCTGAAGATCTTTCTAGGAATAAAAGCTGCCAAAGGAAGGTACAAGTAGGATGCAAAATCGGTAAGAGTCCAGTGGAGGGCCACAAAGATGATACGGGGCCTGGAGCATCTCCCCTATGAGGAAAGTCTGAGAGACCTGGGTCTGTTCAGCCTTGAGAAAAGAAGACTGAGAGGGGATCTTATCAATGTTTACAGATACCTGAATTGTGGGAGACAGAGGGATTTGGCCAACCTCTTTTCAGTGGTTTGTGGGGACAGGACAAAGGGCAATAGCCACAAAATGGAGCACAGGACATTCCACACTGACATGCAAAAGAACTTTTTCATGGTGAGGGTGACGGAGCACTGGAACAGGCTGCTCAGGGAGGTTGTGGAGTCTCCTTCTCTGGAGATATTTAAGGCCCGTCTGGACACCTACCTGGGCCGCCTGCTATAGGGAACCTGCTTTGGCAAGGGCGTTGGACCCGATGATCTCTTGAGGTCCCTTCCAACCCCTACAATTCCATGATTCTGTGAAAATTATTTGAATACCTGAACCATTCAGTGGAAGACTAACACTTCTTTTTTGATCTATTTGGTCTGTTTGTTCAGAATGGAAATGGCATATTGACATTTCAGCTTCATTAGTGTTTGCTGACCTAGCTGAGAACATGTTTTACTCGTGAGATGTCTGGAACATGCTTTTGCTCACTAATAAATTTAACCTCCTGTTACACATAGTAATAAATAGGGTGTTATTTGGGATTTTGCGCAACTCTTACACAATTAAGTTGAAGCCTTTTCCTTGGTGGACTGCCACAGATTATGCAGCTCTTGTGAAAAGGAACACTAGAGCAGACTGGTGGAACAGGAGTCATGAGAAATTTCACAAGTACAAGGGTTTCTCATAGGATGATCCATGAAACCAAAATCTGCAACACATATACCAAAAGGGAGGTTAAAAAGTACCACAAATCCTTGTTTCAATGCCTGAGAAGAAAATAACTAGCACTAGACTAAATTATGTTGAGTATGAAGACTTTTTGCCAGGTTATTCTATCTGCTGTGTGACTAGAATAGCCCATGGTGTAACCCTTTCAGCCTTCTCTGCCCCTTTGTGTTGTGTGTGGACAGAAAACACATCAGCATCACTGCCTTGGCACTGCCTTTTCTGTCTCCACCTGGGGCAAGAGCACCAATGGATCCTATGGCCCTAGTTTTGGAAAGAAATGGGTGATAGCAGCTGATGGCATGGGCAAGACCGAGGGGAGTCCTGGTGTCAGCACCACCAAGCATGGGAGCAGGGTTTGGCAGGCAGATGCTCTTTTTTACATAACTGTGCAAAGTACAGTTCCTGTGATAAAACATTACAGTACATTACAGGTTATTTGGGGCAAGGGTTAAATTTCCTCTACTCTTATCTTTGTACCCGATGCATTCTTTCGCGGAAATGGGGATTTGGGCAAAGATTAAAGAAGATACATATGCGAATGACTGGTTTACCACATGGGCACTGTATTATTGTTACTGGAAGTATTAGCAAGGGTTAGAATCTGAGGCAAAGAATCATTTACAGGCATTGAGGAGAAACTATGCAGTTATTTTCTATAAACCTCAAATAGTTGAACAATAGAGCCTTTAGGGATCTACTAATGCAAAGCCTGGTTTGAATTCCAACTCTTACCTCACCTGCTAAGCATTAACTATTTCTTCATGCTTAAAATGAAAATATTCAAGAATGCCACATGACAGCCATATATATGTTTGTGTGTGTGTGTATATATATATATGTATACAGAGTCTCTGTTGAAACAGTGAATATAAACAACCGAAACATGTACCTTGCATGCTTTTGCAATAAAGCAAGGTTATTAACGCAGACCCTGACACACAAAGGTGCAGTTCTATTTCAAGAGCTATTTGCGTATCTTTATTATTTTATGATCATTGCTTTAGAGTCAGTGGTTGAACGACCAGGAGAAAATGCTTTGTCAAGCCTCTCAAAGGGAACCAGTTTGAGAAGGGGTGAGGGGACAGAAGGCACACTTCATTCACCTGCTCTGTTGATCTTCTGCGCCAGGACACCAGAAGGTCACCATCAGTAGGTCCAAGTCCCACGTCAGGGGTTTGCTGGGGAATAGTGGCTTTGCCCAGCAGGTCTCTCATTAGTCCTGACCTTTACAACAGTCCTCTTTGACACAGTGCTCTCCCCTGCAAAGTTGACATGGGGCAGGGATGCTGCTAACCAGTTCCTGGCTCAAGTTAGCTACACTGATGCACAAACGACCGTGCCAGTGCAAGCACAGGGGACAGGAGACAGCAGGATAAGACACCATGTCTGCCAGGCCACTGACCAGTTCACTGGTGGTCCAGGTAGCCATGTCCACAGGTGCCTGTCTCTACTCTTTCTTACACAGTAATCTTTCTCTACTCTTTCTTACACAGTAATTTCACAGCAGGTTTTATAAAGCTTAGGCTTTATAAAGGTTAGGTTTAAAAAGGTTAGGAAACTTAGGCTCTTACTCTGAGATAACTGGATCTGCCCGTGCAGCTGAGGACCTACAATTAAGGTAACACAATAATTATTCTAGATACTTAAATGAAGCATCCTGGATCCCACCCAGAGCAGCCTGAAATCTCTGATCCTTAATTTGTCTACCTGTACGTCTAGAGCTGTTTATGCTTACTCCCACTTGACAGCTCCTCAGCGGTGCTATAAATAACACAAACATATTAAAAAGTTCTATAGCGCCAAGTACTAGGCCAACTTTTGAAATTGTATCAATTGCACCACTTAGAAATTTTTCAAAAAAAGACATTTTCAGCATCTTCTGCTTTAAATCTGTTTGACATGGAGTCTCCAAAACATTTCCAACTTCTCTCTGGAGTATACACCTGTCTGAAACTTGCTGAAAACACTTTGGAGGTATGAATGGTGTTAACAGTTACACAAAGAATATGTGAAAAAAATACTGATTTTTTCTGTCAGTGTTTTCCTCTTTCAAGGTTTTCCTCTCATTATTTTGATTTTGCATTGGGCTCTGCCCAAAACCTTTAGAAAATCACCAAGCAACCAATTTCATCGAAGAAAAGAGGAGAAAGCATTTCCAATAATTTTCAAGTTTTTTTTTTTTTTAAGTAGAACTTTATACTCCACACAAAGTAGATTATACACAATAAGCACTATGAAGTAGATGAGATGCAGAGATTTTGTAATTAAAGATTTGTAGATAAACTCACAACTGAAGAAGGAGTAATTGATCTCTGGAGACTGTTCAGTGAGTGACTATTAGTAGACTATTTTCTCCACACATGCCACTCAAGGTATCCTGGTTTTCAATATGATCCTGAAAAAAATAAAATAAAAACGCTTTGGTGCAAAATTATGTCTGAAAATAAAGTACTCTTCACTAGCCATCAGAGCAGGCAGGAACTAAGGTATGGCACTAAATAAATTTTGAGATTGCTTTTCAACAGTTTTACAATGGCAGCCACTACTGCCACTACTTTTAACCTATAAAAGCCTGTAGGTTGTTATTTTTCTTGCTATGTGAATGGTGGTTTTGGCTTTAAGGGAAATGATGTTCTGGCTATTAGTAAAATACCAAAGGGTCTCAGTCTTTTTAATCAGATGCAGTTCTTAAGATTAAGCTACTGCCTGGGACTTAGATGTTCAAATCAGAAATCAGATCATTTTTGAGACTCTGTACTCTGCATTTAGGGGCTTGCAAAGCTTCCACTAAAGGTTATTGAAAGGCTCTTATCTTATAAAACCCTGCTCTATCTTATTTTCATCTTGAAGGTTAGGTTGTTTCCACTGCTGTTTTTTCTGAGGTACAAACGCCTATATGGATGCTCATTTAAAACACAAGAGGAATATTGCCATTTGATTCATTGTTACATGACCAAAGGCTTCCAGAATGAGCAATCTTGTCAATATTGACTGCTCCCACTACAAATCAATCAACCATAACTGAAAACATAGTAAGAGAATGGAATGACTAAGGGGGACAGATCTGCAACACACAAAAAGCTGCCAGGCAACAAACAGCTACACAAAGTGGGGAAAAATGACAGACCCTGTCTTGGGAAATTTGTGTTATTTCCAACTTTTCAGGTCTATTAATGTGACAGCTCGGTATATTGAGCTGGACCTGACCTGAATGTGAGTGGGTGCAGAAGAATGTGAGCTTCATGTTAGGTACCTACACGCCTCCCAGGAGTCTGCTTTCCCGGCAAAGAGACCTGATTACAAGGGGACACGTGAAGCTGCTGCCAGGATGGGACTTTTCTACTAACTTGTGAATGTTTCAACTAATATTCAACTAATGCTTGGGGTTTTGTGGGTTGTTTTTGGCAGAAGTTGATTGTGGACTTACTTAGGATTTTTTGGTGTGCCTTCTTTGAATGCAAGAAAAGAGCACAAATTGGCAGTCCTACCTGTGGGAGGACTCCAAAGGATGAAGGAATTCAGCCGCTTTGTTAAACTGCACACGTCTGAATTCAGTCCTTCGGAAAACTGAGCTGTCAGCAAAGCCTTTGGAAGGACGTTGCACACAGCCTTTATTACAGGTCATGCCTCTATTGTTTTTCCCATCTTTTACCTAAAAAGGACTTTTGCTGCTTCTGATATTTGTTGTGAATGAAATGACATGTTAAATAAAACAGCTTGGCATGCAGAGAGGATGAGAAGGTAGTCGGTCTTCTGCTTTGTCAATGAGCACCTGGCTTTCTTTTGTTCTATGTTACACAGTTATTACTTACTAAGAAAGAAAAAGAAAACAACTTGGTCAGCCTTTTGGAGAAACAAAATTAAGATAGTCCTGTAACATAGACTCTCCAGTTTAGAAGATGCTGGAAACAAGATAAACTGGGAAATAATTTGGAAGTTCTTACTTGGAAGCACTTCCTATCTTGTGGGCACCACCAAAGAAGACTCTTTTTAGGAGAGATGAGGACACCATGATGAGTGAATTTTTCAGAGAGGGAATCTCCAAGGGAACAGATAGTGGCAGGACGAAAGGTGCAACAGGGCTAAAAGATGAACAAGATGCAACAGGCATCACTAAACTAGACTGTTCTGAGAGATAGCAGCTCAGCAATTTGCACACAATAACTCTCACGCAATACAGTATCTGCTACAACCCTTACCAGCACTCATGGCCAGGTTAGATATGCCAGATTCAATAAAGACACCATAATCATGTATTACATACAGTGACAGCAAAGGTACATATGAGCTAGTAAGAAAACAGAAATTCAAGTTCTTTGCAAGAACAACCTTTTTATGAAAAAAAAAAGTGATGATTTTCACATAAAGATGATTTTGACATAAAAGCAAGCAACTTTAAACATAGAAATGCACGATTAATTCCCATGGAAGTGTATAAGTAAAAAACTCCGACCCTCAAAGCCAACCATATAAATGAGAAATTCTACAAAAACTAGAAAACACTCAGGCTCATGACAGAATTTAATCCTAGTGCAATAGTTTCCATACGTCAAGCAAGGAACAACAGGCTGAGAGCAAGAAAAAAGAAGAGTTTTAAAGCAATACTGAGAAGTCACAACAGTGTCTTTCATACACTAGTTGAGAAATTAGCTTGGAGAGGAATCAGCATTAAAATTTTGACTGGAGCTGATCTTTGTTAGCCATCTTCCTCACTGCAGAACAGGAAGACCTTCGTTTGAAGATCCTTCAGAAGATCCTTCACTTCAAGCTTTTCAGTGTTGTGACTCTGCTCTTACCAGAAACAGATTATTTAGTTCAATTTACTAGTTGGAAGACTTTCTGCATTGAGAAATAATTTGTCTCTCTAGTGCCTTATGAAATGCATGGAGATCTCCTAGCTCAAAAGAAGGCAATTAGCATATCTGCTGCTCACCTGAGTCAGTACTGGACACAGGTGCACATCGTAAATTATAGACCTGAAAGCGTAAATTTGGATCAAAAAAAGACAATGATCTTTTTTTTTTCTTTTCCTACCAAAGATACTATTCTAAAACTCTGAAAGTGGATTGTTCCAGCTGAACCCTTCATTGTATTCACAGAATAACACAAGATTCAGAAATGTCAACTCAATAATCCCTTTGAACAATGCTACTCTAAAAATTTTCTCTGATGATTCATGAAGAAAACCATGTGTTTCTTTATTCCCTGCAATATCAGCCTCATCACAAGATATCTACTTTTTACTTGTTATGTCTAGTGACAGCTAGTAAAAAGAAGCGTTCTGAGGGATGGTTCTTTGAGCAACCTTGTCCAGTGGGTGGCATCCCTGCCCATGGCAGGGGGTTGGAACTTGATGGTCTTTAAGGTCCCTTCCAACCCAAACCAGTCTGTGGTTCTATGACTGGTCTCACCCATGAGCATTTCATCTCTCCCTGTAGGTATATTCTTGAAGTGCCAAGCTACTTTGTTTAGATTAAGTGGCATCCGATTTAACAACTTATCAGATACCGAAAAGATGAAGTGGGTTTGAAGTTGGGAAGTTGGGAAACTCAAGGGAGTTTCTAGGAAGACAGGAACATACAAACACTAAGGCCAACTCCTCACCATTGCAGGTACCAGGCCATACATCCCCTTCCAACAACCTTATCATCTCCAACTTAAAAATACATGGGCTGTTTTCCTTGACTAGTTTAACTGGAAAGTTCTTCCGTATCTCTATTGATCTTCATCTAAATTCTAGTACAATTTAGACAGCTTTAGAATGATTTTCTAATGGTTTTCAAGGCAAGGATAAGTAAGATCACCCATGATTTTGTAACTTCAGTACATCTTTATTTCTTAAAATATATTTTTTTCTTCCTAGCACAGGCCTTTCTGGGTGTTATGCTGCATTAACACTATAATAAACAAACAGCTGAATATCACCTGGAAGTGAATTTTCCACCTCTGGAAAAAAGATAAATATTTCCTTTTTACAACTGGATGCAAACAATTTGTGTTCCTTTTCACACATGGCAACGCTCCTCCATCAAGTTTCTCTCCTAAATCAGAGCAGGAACAAGAAGGAAAAGTTGATATTTATTTAACTGGACATGTAATTTGATTAGAGCAATTCTAATTGCTTCATCTGAGCCCAAAGTAAAACAAAAAAGCAAATTTAAAAAAAAAAAAAAAAAAACTTTGATAATGCACTAAAGTCACACTCCCTGGTCACATTTACCAAATAAATGGTAATTTGCTGTGTGATAAGTAGATACAATTTCAGGAACTGGGAATAGTCCCTAGCTGGGGCTGAAAAGCAGCTACTCATGAGACAAGGAACTAATAAAGTGGTTTGGCCCAGTTATAAAACAGATTTTCTTGGAGCAAAGGGAAAGCTTAAGTGGAATTTGGACTGAGTCTGCCTTATAAAAATTCCATGTTGCTAAGTTTAGGTAAAGGATGTTTTTCCGGAGAAAGTATTTCTTCTCCATTAAATACATTTCTAGCAAACAATTTATTTCAAAGGTGAATCCAGAAGATTTTCCTTTGGACTGTCCAGAAAAAGCAGTCATGTCTTGGAGTTGGGAATATCGGTTCTGAGCTAAACTCATCACATCATCTACAGCCCTATGTGGATGGTTGGAGAAGCTTTATTTTTTTCATATTATGTGCCCAGAAAGCAATAAAACATCACATTAAGTGTACTGGAAATAATTATACAACGTTATGCACATATGCAGATACTACACAATACTTGTGTGTCTTGAAGTCATATGCATAAACGAATACTTCTGCATGTGATGCTGTCAGCAGTAGAATAGCTTATTCTCCTTCTCCACAGCACAGTCCCCTGCAAAGAAAAAAAAGGCTACATATACCCCAGCACTGCCAGAACACATACTTTTAGAACTGAAGGAAAAAAAGCTTCAGCTGAAGACAGTAAACACCTCATAAACAAAGCAGATTTGTCACACTGTTAGGCCAAAGATTACGATGTGGGAAAACAGTTTACATTTTTATCAGTTTTAGTGGTGCAGAAGAAAAGTATCTTGGTTTTCTGTTATAAACAGTGTACTAGCTTGATAGTTGATAAGGCACACAAGAATGAGGGGAAAAAAGCGGATAGTGACACTGAAATAACTCAAGAATTAGCATAATATAAACAACTGTGGACAGACAGCCACTGAAAATGTGCTCTTGAATTTCAGGACAAAGAGCAGCATTAGCGGTCAGCTGAGGAGTACAGGCTGCTTAATAGCACCCTTCATTATCATAAGGCTGATTGTAGTCTGGAAAATTTGTGTACGTTGCTGGAAACATACAGAAAAATTACAGTCAATTATACACAGCGGCACACTCAAAGCACCTTGGGATCATAACAAATACCCAATTCTTTCACAGGCTTCTCTCTCAGCAGCACAGCCCTCAACCAGCCAAGTGAAATAACTGTGAGCACAAATCCTAATCCGGACAGGTTTGTCCAGATTCATAAAACAACAATCAGAGTTTGCTCTGATAAAGTAATGTTTGCTCCAAAACCGGGCCTGTCTGCCCCAACAAAAGGAAAGTGGCCACTGGTAGACCCATTTCACACTACTCGGGTGCATTTGGTACTGATGGGGCTCCTCAGGTATTCCATTTGGAACTTAAAGCAATGGAAAAACTAAGATTAGGTGGCAGCGTGGTGGCACTGATGTGTAAATCTTCATCCTTTGGTGCAATTGGCCTCAAACACACAGGGCAGCCCATAAAGTCTCTGTCCTCTCAGACCAAAAATAAAGAAGTTGCCTTTCACATAAGGGACACACCTCACCAGACTTATGCTGTCAATGGTAAGATTTTTTGACTTACGAATATTTCAGAAATGAGAAATTTGTGGGATTTTTTAAACTGAAGATTGTTTTCTTTTCCTTCAAACTCAACAGGCCTTCTCCAGATCTACAACTGTAGCAGAAACAGAATTGTTTTTAAGTTAGAGATCAGCAATGAAAATCTTAGCCAAAACCATGAGTTTTAAAAAAGTCATAAAACCGGTGCATTAGAAATGAAGCTTGTAATTGCAATTATAATGGTCACAGTGGTTCTTTTTGTAATGGTTTTGCCAATGCTGCTCTTTTTATGCAAACTTTAGTCATCAAAAAATAACCCAAGATACAAAACATTTTAAATTCAAGTGGGTTTACTTTACTATTTTCTACTTTCCATTAATGCATTTTAGATTTATTATCTTAATGTGTTGGGAGCCTGTACTATCCTTGAGGTACCTCATATCCTGGAATGAAGACAATTAGGCAATTTTTTTCAATAGTCATTCAGTTAATGAAATATCTAATAATATAATTAATCCATTAGTAGACCATACCACATTTTAAATATTCTACTAATCCTCAAACCCTTAACTATGCAAACCTACTGCATACCAGCCATGCTTTTCCTTAAGGCCTACAAAGAAATAGCTGTGTAAATAGAATGAAAAACTAGGGCTCAGGCAGAATTAATTTCCCTTTGCAGACTTGCTTATATCCCTCACTTTTTAATGGTATCCATAAAAGACATTCTTCTCAGAAGTGAGTCTCCCTTCATGTAACATTCAGTTCCTTTTTTCTGCCTCTTCATTTGGAAAACACTTTCAATAACAACGATATAGCCTTTCTTCTATTTTGTATCAAACCTAAAATATCCAGCATGACATTTCCCTCCTTCCTCTTTTCTGAGATGAATATTGTTCAGGTTCCCTTCGAGGCAGCTCTCAGATAATGAACTTATTTTTAGCCTCTTCACAGATGGGCCTCTTCTTGGCACAAGAGGGTGCAGTCACAGCTCGCTTGGGCACTGCAGCCTGACCAGAAATGGCTTGGGAAGGGAAGGTATCTGAGTCTTTTTCCATCCATCCCAAACATCTGTATGCATTTTATTTTTTTTCAGAGGTGTGCCCTGATCTCTAAGAAGCTTTCTGTACACTGTCCATGTTTTAGGAGCTCTTAGTTGGGACCCTTAGCTAGGACTGTTAGTAGCCCTTTTACCATAGAAACATCATTTTTCATCAGGAACATCAGCCTGGCCAAGGTGACACCCAGAAGATACCCTCCTGCCTACACAGAGCTCTACATTCCTGGTTCACCCTTCTTGCTCACATATCCAGGCTCACGGTGATGGCTGGATTTGGTACTGAGGAGGAAATTTTCCCCATGCCCCGCTGTGCTGAACTCATGCTGGCCATACATTGCTTTGCAGCCTGAGAAAAGCCCATTAACTGCAGGATCAGCTGAGTATACCATTATTTGTGGTGTTCTCTGATACTGCAGACACTGAGAGCAGTCACAGAACATCCACTGGGCGCACACAATATCCCGAGTTGGAAGGGACCCACAAGGATCATCGAGTCCGACTCCCGACTCCACACAGCACCACACAAAAATCAGACCATGAGTCTGAGTGCTGAACGTGTACCACGTTGCAGTCTCATTCTAAATCTCAAATATATCTATGCATGTCCCAAGAGGAATCTCATTCAAAATCTGAAATATGTGTATGTCTCAAGAGGAATCTCATTCTAAATCTGAAATATGTATGTACCTACGTCTCAAGAGGACTCAAGTGCTCATCTCACTGAAGCCACTTGGCTGTAACGTTAGGGGTTATATTGACGAAGTGTGTTGGTGCAGAAGCTCATCCCTGCAGGAGTTGGCCGTTCACCCATTTCTGGGCTTTTTGGGTGCCATTTATGCCAGGCCCGGCCTGGCCATGCTCCCTTCCCTTCCTCCCCGGCCAGCCGACCCCTTCATCTCCCTCACACCGCCGCCGCCCACCCTCCCAGCAGAGACTACACACGCAAGCTTTACTTCCGAACACCTTTATTCCCCCCTCCTTCAACACCACACCAAACAACCGCGCTCACCCACCCCGCCTCCCCCCGCTCGCCCACCCCCGGACCCCAACGGGGCCCCCACCGCGGCGGCGGCCGGGCCGAGGGACGCCGGGCCCAGGCCGCGGCCCTCGGGCACCGCCACCACGGCCGGCGGCGGCGGCGGCCCGGCGCGGGGCGGAGCGTGCGGCGCAAAGTGCTGAGTCACGGCCCGACGCCGCCATCACGTGTGGCGCCGGGCACGGGCTGGCCGCTGCCGCCGCTTGTGCCGCTGCTTCTGCCGCTGCCGCTGCCGATCGCGGCTCGCCCCGCAGCCCCGCTCCCGTCCCCGCCGCCCGGCCCGGCCCGGCATGGGGCTGCTGTCGCAGGGCTCGCCGCTGAGCTGGGAGGAGACGCGGCGGCACGCCGAGCACGTGCGGAAGCACGGCATCCTCCAGTTCCTGCACATCTACCGCGCCCTGCGCGACCGCCACAAGGACGTCCTCAAGTGGGGCGACGAGGTGAGCGGCACCCCGTCCTGCCTTCCTCCCCTCCTTCACCCCCACCCTCCCTTCCTCTTCCTCCCTTCCTCTTCCTCCCTTGCTCCAGCCCCCCCGGCACCGCGCAGGTGCCGCGGGAGGGCCTCAGGGCTTTAAAACGCTGAAATAATTCGGGGGGGAGGAAGGGGAGAGCCCCAGTTAACATTGTTAGTGTTAACTATCGGACCCGGGGGTGCCTGGCCTGTCGCGACAGAGCCTCGCGGGGAAAGCTGGGGGCTCGCTCCCCGTCCCCGACATGCCCCGTCCCCGACATGCCCCGTCCCCGACAT